>JASEVX010000034.1:914368-1332808 GCA_031761405.1 Serripes groenlandicus | reverse complement strand
TATGCTCTTTTAAGAAAAAGAGCGGAAGTTTTGCTGTCCAACCAAATCACATAATAATAAAGTTATCGTAATGTTAAGTAATAATATATAACTAAAAGTCCTTTACATAAACTTAATGGTAAAGAAAATGTAGTCATATGTAATAATCAAACACAGTTTAAAAACAATCACAAGCAAAGACACTAACGAATGATGTGTTCTGTGTGAGTGAGTCAGTCAGTGCATGTGTGACGTGAATAAATGTTTAGGAAAGTGAAGAATAGTTGTGTCTATACGGTCCCTAATGAAAAAATACATAAACGTACACATATACATTATGAACATAATAATACATCATCTACAATTTGAAGACCTTTCCAATGTATGTGGGAAATGTTCTAAAAACCGTAAATGGAGAAAATTAAGTTTATTATGAGCAATTTCACCCTTTTGCCTCAATTATTTCAAAACTCAGGGTGGTCAAACATAGTCTTGCTAAGTAAAAGTAATAGGACGATTGTAAGAATGTAGGGTTAAAAGGTAAGTGCACACTTTGCTGACCGGTGGAATAAAGACATATTTGTTGTTGTGTCCCCAACCTAATCTTGGTCTTCCAGTTTTTAAAGGGACCTGAATCCCATATGAGAAAAAAAGAGGAAAAAAAAAAAAGAAAATTGCTATTACCCTTAATGTTTTTGACATGTACGGCATTAGAGATTTTGCTGACTAAATGTACTACAATATATGCACAACTATTAATATTGCGAGAGAAATTTTCGTTTATTTTGCCATATGTAAAAATCTACTGGGTTAGTAACCCAGTAAATCATCTAAAAATATCGCTGTATATTTATCACCGTGATCACTACAACCGAATTGAACAAATCTCCTTCGCAGAATTGTCGTTCCTTACACTTACGCAATACATGAATGTAAATGAGTCGATACATAGTGTTAGAGAATGCCGAATTGAATCCACAAATTCAAATGAGCAAGAGGAAATTCCCACGGTATTTTTAAAAGGGAACAACACGAAGCGGACGTTTTTTTTAACTGCTTATTTCCTATGAAATAATGAAAAACAAGACTTGTACGACCTTCGACAACATATCTGTTACATATATATCGACGTATTTTGGATTAATTAGAAATAAGTATAAAATATAACGATTTTTGGACCATTATGGTGTTCAGTCCCTTTAAGGCCCAGCAGGAAGATACCAATGCGAACCCAAATTATGGATTCTGTCCCCTTTCCCCTCGAAATCAAGGTAATTATGTGATTCCCAGCCCGGCGTCCAGGGAATGCCGAACTTCGACCGGAAGCTCCGCCATTTGTTCCAAGACGTACCACATGGGAGAAACAGCGTCCAAACTGGATGGATAATAACTAGAAATTCGACTAATTCGTGTTTTTTTTCAGAGTTCAGTATCCAGAACATGTGACTGGTTTATTAAATGATGAAATGTTTGGATCTCTCTCTCTCTCTCTCTCTCTCTCTCTCTCTCTCTCTCTCTCTTCTCCTCTCTCTCTCTCTCCTCTCTCTCTCTCTCTCTCTCTCTCTCTCTCTCTCTCTCTCTCACTCTCTCTCTCTCTCCTCTCTCTCTCTCTCTCTCTCTCTCTCTCTCTCTCTCTCTCTCTCTCTCTCTCTCTCTCTCTCTCTCTCTCTCTCTCTCTTTCTCCCTCTTTCTTTCTTTCAGGAGAGAGACTAAGGTGATACTGTGCGTACGAATATTCAGACGCGGCTTATATCTTTAATTTCATTAGTCGCCGGGCAGAAGCCCGCGACTTCTATTTTTAATAGCTTTTCGGAAATCACATGGGAGGGCGGCTTATTATTAGAAAGAAACAAATCTAGATGATTTGAACATATTACAATTGTGGTTGTTTACGAACACTAATAAATGACACATCTAAAATGAAATAAATATTCCGATTTTTTAATGTTTGCAGTTTTTTTTATTTCACTCGCATTTAAGTTTTTTGTCTTATTTACGAAGACAAAAGTGGTCCCTTCAAGACGTGAACCAACACCCCCTAATTGCAGACTCTTATGTGTCATCATTGAGGTCAATTTCGGATTCTCCTTTTAATAGCAATTTTAACTTACTAAATGTTGTTTTCATGTTCAAAGAGATGTCTTGATTTGTGTAGAATTCATTTAATAATGTTAATCCATGAATATCTAAAGTAGGAACTGTTTCTAAGCTAAATATAGACCCTATTCTGTTGTGTAGTTTCGTGACCTTTAACATCGATTTTCGCGCATGCGCATTTCGATATGAAAAAGCGAGTGATATTATTTTATTTTAGACAAGTACAAGACGAATGTTTGACGCAAAGCGTCAAAGAGAAGCCGCAATATTTCGTTGTACATGTAGAAATAAGAAAAAAAGAACATTTTTAAATCCACAAACAATAGAACAATTTAAACTGTAGACGGTAATGCTGATATATTTCTCCTTTTGAAGACTTTTGTTTTCTTCAAATTACCTCCCTTTAAAGCAATACCAGGATATTTACCTTGTGATTCGAATAAGATTGACAAACATTGAAATTATATGAATGAATACTATTATTTAAATAAGTAACAACAGCAAAATTAAATTTAAGCCAGATAAATGTGTACACATTTCGTTAATTTTTTATAGATACCCTAATGTATAGGTATGTATATAAAATTTATAAGCAAATGTTTTCATTACTACGTTCCTAATGTTTGAATAGACTAAGGAAAGTCAAGAATACATAAATAAATCAATGCAGTCTTTTCCGGCGACATTGATGCCTTGCATCAACTTTCTCTTGTGATTTTCTTTATGAAACGTCTTATTTTATTTAAGTAGGTGAAATATACCGCAAAAACTACTTGCGTATAAGCCAGCTGAATCAACCAATACAGTTGTTTAACTAGCGCACGTCCGAGTGAATAGACCACATACTCGACTGCTACAACGTCATGAACCATCATATTACCTTTGCCGTTTAATTAGACTAGCCAAATCCACGAGTTAAATTAGACCTCGTAACTAACACACACGTTTGGTATCTTTGGGTCAACAAGAATACACCACAGGAGCGACTGCTTCACCACAATGAACGATTCAAATAAATGTTGCCGTATTTGTAGACTAAGATCAACACGTACTTATGTAACACAGTAAAAAATATATCCTGGGATGTTTAGCATTGTTTAATGAATATATCATTGTTTGCCCTTCTTTATAAACGATGATTAGGACGTAACCAGGAAAAAACTATCCTGGAATTTTGACTAATTAGTGAGTTCTATTACATCCATTGAATAAGGTTCACCTGGTTTGACCTATATCTAAAAGGAGAATTGAAAACTCTGATAAAGGTATAACATAACAATTGTACTTCCAAAACAAGTAAGGATCCAAAAGAATAGTTCGAAGAGATTTATGAATATTTTAAGTAAAAGAATGAGTTCCTTCCGGATCCTAATGAATACGACTAAATACGATGGGAATTTATGAAAACAATTTAAGAAATAAATACATCTATAACAGAAAGGGAAATATGAATGGCTATGAACAGTTTGAAAAATAGCAAATCGTCAGGTATCGATCATATAACCAACGAACAAATTAAACACATGTGCACTTTTATGTTGCCAATATATACTAAACTATTAGCAAGTATTTTCTGTTATAACATAACACTCATGTCATTCATCAAATACGTAGATACTATACATAAAGCAATAATAAAAATAATATTTACGCTAACCACATAATCCTCGTGATCTTTTTATTTTCAACCCTAAAATGTCTTTCATTTTCAATTTATGCTCGACAAATAGTTATCAATCAACATGGCGAGGGTAAATCAATTCACAATCCTCATATCCCATGACTCTTCTTGGTTCTCAATATCCGGTTTTCCGAGTATGGATTAAGCCCACGAACCACAAGGTGAGTCTCTTGTGGGCGGGTAAACACTGGTTGGTAACCTACGAATATTGCCAAAGATCATCCGTCTTTAGACAAAAACATGGATACATGTTTAGGTAACAACTTAAGCGCTGTTGGACCGCGTCAGAGGTCATCAACATATATTCATACTTTACCCTGTCTTGTTATTAGCCTACGTGCTGTAAGACCGCACCAGAGGTAAAAAAAACATGTATTCTTACTTTACCCTGTCTTGTTATTAGCCTACGTGCTGTAAGACCGCACCAGAGGTCAAAAACATGTATTCATACTTTACCATGTCTTGTTATTAACCTACGTGCAGTTAAACCGTACCAGAGGTCAAAAACATGTATTCATACTTTACCCTGTCTTGATATTAACCTTCGTACTGTTAGATCGCACCAGAGGTAAAAAAAACATGTAATCATACTTTACCCTGTCTTGTTATTAACCTACGTACTGTTAGACCGCACCAGAGGTCTAAAACATGTAATCATACTTTACCCTGTCTTGTTATTAACCTACGTGCAGTTAAACCGTACCAGAGGTCAAAAACATGTAATCATACTTTACCCTGTCTTGATATTAACCTACGTACTGTTAGACCGCACCAGAGGTCAAAAACATGTATTCATACTTTACCATGTCTTGTTATTAACCTACGTGCAGTTAAACCGTACCAGAGGTCAAAAACATGTATTCATACTTTACCCTCTCTTGTTATTAACCTACGTACTGTTAGACCGCATCAGAGGTCAAAAACATGTATTCATACTTTACCCTCTCTTGTTATTAACCTACGTACTGTTAGACCGCATCAGAGGTCAAAAACATGTATTCATACTTTACCCTGTCTTGTTATTAACCTACGTACTGTTAGACCGCATCAGAGGTCAAAAACATGTATTCATACTTTACCGTCTTGTTATTAACCTACGTGCAGTTAAACCGCACCAGAGGTCTAAAACATGTATTCATACTTTACCCTCTCTTGTTATTAACCTACGTACTGTTAGACCGCATCAGAGGTCAAAAACATGTAATCATACTTTACCCTGTATTGTTATTAACCTACGTGCTGTTAAACCGCACCAGAGGTCAAAAACATGTATTCATACTTTACCCTCTCTTGTTATTAACCTATATGCTGTTAAACCGCACCAGAGGTCTAAAACATGTATTCATACTTTACCCTCTCTTGTTATTAACCTATATGCTGTTAAACCGCACCAGAGGTCAAAAACATGTATTCATACTTTACCATGTCTTGTTATTAACCTACGTGCAGTTAAACCGCACCAGAGGTCAAAAACATGTATTCATACTTTACCCTGTCCTGTTAATAACCTAGACCGCACCAGAGGTCAAAAACATGTATTCTTACCTTACCCTGTCTTTGTATTAATGTACATGCTGTTAGACAGCGCCATAGGTCAAAAAAACGAATTTATACTTTACCTTGTCTTGTTATTAATGTACGTGCTGTAAGACCGCGCCATAGGCCAAATACATGTATTCATACTTTATCAATTCTTGTTATTAAAGTACGTACTGTTAGACCGCACCAGAGGTCAAGAACATGTATTCATACTGTACCCTGTCATGTTATTAATATACGTGCTGTTAAACCGTACCAGAGGTCTAAAACATGTATTCATACTTTACCCTGTCTTGATATTAACCAACATGCTGTTAGACCGTACCAGAGGTCTAAAACATGTATTCATACTTTACCCTGTCTTGTTATTAACATACGTACTGTAAGATCGCACCAGAGGTCTAAAACATGTATTCATACTTTACCCTGTCTTGTTATTAACCTACATGCTGTTAGACCGCACCAGAGGTCTAAAACATGTATTCATACTTTACCCTGTCTTGTTATTAAACTACGTGCTGTTAAACCGCACCAGAGGTCAAAAACATGTATTCATACTTTACCCTGTCTTGATATTAACCTACATGCTATTAGACCGCACCAGAGGTCAAAAACATGAATTCATACTTTACCTTGTCTTGTTATTAATGTACCTGCTGTAAGACCGCGCCATAGGCCAAACACATGTATTCATACTCTATCAATTCTTGTTATTAAAGTACGTGCTGTCAGACAGTGCCAGTTGTCAAAACTTGCATTCATACTTTACCATGTCTTGGTATTTACCTAGGTGCTGTTAGACCGCGCCAGATGTCCATGTATCCATACCGTAATATGTCTTGGTATTAACCTACGTACTGAAATCAAAAACATTTATTCATACTTTACCATGCTTTGGTATTAACTTACGTGCTGTTATCTCACCAGAGTTCAAACACATGTTCTATACTTTACAATGTCTTGTTATTTAACCTACGTGCTGTTATCCCGCAAGAGGTCAAAAACATGTACTATAGTTAACCTTACCTTGTTATTATTGTACGTGCTGTTAGATCGCACGAGAGGTCAAAAACACGTATTCATACTTTACCATGTCAGACGCGTTCAGAGACCTGTGTGAAAACATTGTGGCAAAAGGAGAAACTACTCATAATTAGCAATTTCTTTTTTTACCACAATGTTCTCAACTTAAGGTGGAATCATACCTTTGAAATAACGTCGTTTTGACGTCAAAACGTACTTTTTTTGCGACAATGACAGTGTTGTTAAAGAAATCACCATGGCTTTCTCGTTTGAAGTGGTATTTGGAAAGAGTTAACACCAGACCGAAGAAAATAGAATTACCTACGTAATGATGTAATTTCCATACAACTGCCAAGACAATTAACGTAACATAAGGGGAGTAAAAATGAAACTTTCGCTAAAATATTTTAACAATAGTTCGGTTATTTCAAATTTATTAAAAATTCGCCCTAGAGATTTTTTTTAAAACTTACATAATTTAGAACAACCTTTTGTCTACCATTTACCAAAGTTTCAAGAAAATCTATTGTGCAGATCTTTAGTAAATCGCAATGACGTTAAAGCTCTGTCACGCGACAAACAGTACACTGTGGAATTTAAATTGAAACGTACCCAGGGTTATTAAAATGAACTCCCGATTTTTCATAAAAATAATCAATTTTATTCTTTTATGAAAGTGGTAAATTGTATCTATTATACTACTTTAAATATTAAATATGTTTTATATAAATTGACCTGTCTACTTCGCTGTTTATCTGTTACATCATTTTGTTCCATGTATTAGTATTAGTATTAGTCTCAAACCGTCGCTTGCAGTTCTTTTAGATAGATTTTATTTCACTTATTCGAATACATGTAATTCGTCATTTACATACATACATTCACATAAACAAATTGATACGGGAACATCAAATAGTAATTCGATATAACATGAAGTTTCATGATTTTACATAACCCAAAATTTCTGATACGAAATTCTTCAAACAAGAGCATCGTCAGAATTATCATGGAAGAAATTGTTAATATATTTTATTATTACTTCCATATTTGTCACACTAGGTATTTTGTGATCTAGGATAACAATAAATACAGAATGCGTTTCTCTTAATCAGGCAAAAAGCAAGTTTCAGAACTTCAAAGATTATAACTGAACAGCATGCAAAGCTTTCTATCTATTCTATCCGTGATCATGCTTTTGTAATTTAAGGAAACAATTTATAAAACATCGAGAATAACTATTTGACTTTCTTCCCTTTAGAAAACCTTATGTACAAGATTTTACGAAAGTTTTGACTAGATTGTATTCACACAGCTCCTCAGTTCAATTCAAACTAGAGCTGTTTGAAAACAGGTGTTTATTGACAATATTTTCCTGTATAGTTTGGGTAAATAACCCACTATTATTGTCTACATACATATCCCGTGGAGTGCTATCACATCGTTGTCTGCACTATGTAGTGAGCCTTCGATGTCATTGCACAGGTGTCTAGAAATTGTAGACAGTTTATAGTCGGGTAATGATACATTTTGTTTTATTATTGGAAGTGTACTGGAAGTAATTAGGTACGAACATGTGACCAAAAGTGTGATCTTCTACGGTGTTATGGCATTGTGATTTACTTAAAATCAACCCGATAGTTCGTCTTGAAATTTGGGTTAAGGGTAAAAAACAATTATCAAGACAAAACGAAGTACCGTTAGTTTTAAAATAACGGGGACATATGGAGTAACAAAAAGAAAGATAGAAGAAGGGATAAGTGGCTGTGTTTCATTTCCAGTTCCACAATGCGCGTACCGGCGCACGTCAGCAGCATTACGACATAGCGTTTTACTAAAATTCCGCCCGATATATTTCCAACAAATTTGAGTAAATTAAAGAAATAATAGTGTTCTGAATTAAAATGATTTCTATTAAAAGAAATATCTAGGGCATTTTTTTGTTAGTAAATTAGACGTAAGGTAATAATTGTATTATTAATCAGCAAGTTCGTTAAATAAACCAAGTTTTGCTTTAAAATTATTTAAGGAAAAATTGTGAACTATATATCATGACGGAGTTTATATTATTCGCTTCAAATCGATGTAAATATAAGATGAGATAGTAATGGTCATTCCTTTAATCACATATAAATGCGCAGCTGTGTAAACACAAATTACAATTTAATAAAAAACTTGCCGCAAACGACAACAACATTATCACGGATAGAATACCAAGAAAGCTTTGCATGACAGGTATAGACTTCGAAATTCTCAAAATTGCATATTGAGAACAGCATTTGTATACTGTTATCTCAAATACGATACAAATAAACAAGGGTGACATATAATAGTTGTGATAATTATATTTCATATATAGAACAACAGTTGATTGTTTGTTTGTTTGTTTGTTTGGAGTTTAACGCCGCTTTCAACAGCTTTGGTCATATCACGGCGGTCAGTGCACCTACCCATGTTTTCCTGGCTTTCCCACACCAGTACTTACACAACATTCTTTCGAAGCCACTGACTACTTCCTCACATAGATCAGAGGTGAGAGGCAATGGAAAACATCGCCCGAAAGAATGTCGCCGCAACCGGGTATCGAAAACAACAGTTGAACAGGAAAGTTATCGAGTCAGAATATACATATGACAAATCCAAATATTATTTTGTTGTTTTTTGGCTTAATTATTTACGACCGTAATAACTTTAATTCTTTAAATAGAAACTCATATATACTACCTACCATTATTCTTTAGGGGATAGCTTAAATTTAGAATGAAATTGATAATTATAAGGAAAAAATAAGTATTCATTTTAATTACCCTGGATGCGTCTCAATGTTTAATTCCGCAGTGAACGTTAAGACGCACACAAGAGGTTTAACGACATTGTGATTTATTAAAAATCGACACCACAGATTTGCTTGAAAGTTTGGCAAATGGTAGATGAATAGGTGTTCTTTGTTATATTTTATTTTAAAAAAAATCTCTCGGGCGAATTTTAAAAAAATTAGAATTAATAAAATTACTGTTAAAGTATTCCAGCGAGATTTCTACTTTAAGTCAACTTATGTTACGTTAATTGTCATGACAGATGTATGGAATTGATATTATCATACAGGTTATTGTATTCTCCTCAGTTTAAAGTTCATTTTATCCGAATCCAAATTGAAATGAGGAAGTAATGGTGATTTCTTTAACAACACCGTCATTGTCGCAAAAACGTACGTTTTGACGTCAAAAACGACGTTATTTCAAAGGTATGATTCCACCTTAATTGACGATAAGTAACTGAAAACTTATCACGTTTCAAAAATAATAAATTTTTTGCTCTCAAATATTATATTTTATAAGTTTTCACTGATATTTTTCATTGAAATTTATTTCTTAAGGAAAACAATTAAAGGTTAGTATGCAGGACATTTCATTTTAAATGTTCACCTCATTGGTGCCTCTCGTAGGATCGCCAACTTAACTATGAACCAATCAAAACGTTTCATTTCCTTTATTTCTTCGATATTATTCATTAAATACAACATTTGATTGGTCTATAATCTAGATCATTTGTTTAACATGTAGGTCAAAACCCACGTTAGTCAGATATTGCCGAAAACATATGTATTTGTTCTTTAAAACAGTTGTTTTTAAATATTTGATGCCTGCTATTCTCCCGCATAACCCAAAGTATTACGGGAACTATGAACTAAATATGTAAATATGTAAATCAAGTGAACTGCAGACTTGTGAAATTGGTAGAAAGCTAGAGTGTATACAGTATTGGTTTAAAGCATTCAGGCAAAATTATTAAACATCTCTATAAATGGAAGTTATTTTTATTCCATTGAGTTGAAAATATTGCGGCAAAATAAGTCCGTTGCAGATACATCGACAACTGGAAAATGTTCACCTCAGAGAAAGGCAGGGCGTGGCGTTTAACCCCTTTTCCAACAGAGAAAAAGCTCCCTAGGGAGTTTAAGGACTATGTCATGGCTGAAATTAGAAAATGGGTGGGTGGGGTATACAAGTTAAAAACTTCAAAACGTAGCGGAGGACCTTGGGCCATGTAACTATATTACTTGGTCAGATAAGCTTTTTTAAATGTATCTGAATGAAAGAAAATAATTGGAAGGATTAGGTTGGTAATTTATAGTGACCGTTTTCGGCTCAGTTTTGCACATTGTTAAGTTACGTAATATATAAATAAATACCTGTAATAGTTAGATAAAGTATCCTTGTAGATGCAACGAGCCTTCACTGTTCAAGTACATGCATACATCATGTGAAAATATCTTACAAACATGGATGTGTTGATCAGAAAAATATATTTTCATGGTGTGTTTACACAACTACAAAACGTAGAATGACTGATTCTATAGCCGGATTCTACACGGATTTATCGCAACTGGCTGCAATGTTCAGATGAAGTTCGCATTTTTTCCAAGTCTACAGTCCAACTCCGGCTGTATATTGCTCGATATAAGAGAGTTTAACTGGTATCCTGGCATATGTCAGGTGAAAGTGACACACTCTGGCTCCCAGACACGCTAGCCGGATTCCACCCGGATTTATCGCAGTCGGTGAAGACGGAGTTCTAGCTGTTCCTGCTGGTTTATACAGCCGACGTAGCTGGAGTTCCGACTGTTCCGGCTGGTTAATACTGTCGGTGTAGACGGAGTTCCAGCTGTTCCGGCTGGTTTATAAAGCCGGAGTAGCCGGAGTTCCGCGACTGGTTAATACAGCCTACGTAGCTGGATATCCGACTGTTCCGGCTGGTTAATACAGTCGGTGTAGACGGAGTTCCAGCTGTTCCGGCTGGTTTTTACAGCCGGAGTAGCCGGAGTAGCCGGAGTCCCGCCTGTTCCGGGTGGTAAATACAGTCGGAGTTGACGGAGTTCCGGCTGTTCCGGCTTGTTAATATAGATTAATACACCCGGATTGATCGCAGCCGGCTGCAAAACCCAGCCGGAGTTGGGCCGACAGAGTGGCTCCCACCCTCGTTTTGGCGTGCCTTTAGTTCGAGATAGTTGGATTGGACGTTGGATTGATGCATGCCAGGTGAAAACGCCTCAAACTGGCTTCCTGTTGCATGAAATCCTGTTTCGCCAAGTTTCGTCAGCCGGCTGCCATGCACAGCCGGAGTTGGGATTTCCCGACAAATTCCCGACTTTGCACCCGTCCTGTTTGAATTAGAGAGCTTAACTGGCATCGTGACATGTGTCAGGTGAAAGTGCCTCACTCTGGCTCCGAGTTGCACTAGCCGGATTTATCGCAGCTGGCTGCAATGTATATATGAAGTCGGTATTTTGGCAGCCCAACTCCGGCTAACTCCGGCTGTATATGGCTCGATATTAGAGAATTTAACTGGCATCCTGATATATGCTCTAATTAGAGAATTTAACTGGCATCCTGATATATGCTCTAATTAGAGAGTTTAACTAGCATCAAGTTCCGTCAGCCGGCTGCCATGCACAGCCGGAGTTGGGATTTCCCGACAAATTACCGACTTTGCACACGTCCTGTTCCTGAATTAGAGAGCTTAACTGGCATCGTGATATGTGTCAGGTGCCTCACTCTGGCTCCGAGTTGCACTAGCCGGATTCCACCCGGATTTATCGCAGCTGGCTGCAATATTCATATGAAGTCGGCATTTTGGCAGCCCAACTCCGGCTAACTCCGGTTTGTTAATATAGT
Source organism: Serripes groenlandicus (assembly GCA_031761405.1). Classification (NCBI taxonomy): domain Eukaryota; kingdom Metazoa; phylum Mollusca; class Bivalvia; order Cardiida; family Cardiidae; genus Serripes; species Serripes groenlandicus. The sequence continues at coordinate 1,320,817 of JASEVX010000034.1, read as the reverse complement.
CGGTGAAGACGGAGTTCCAGCTGTTCCGGCTGGTTTATACAGCCGGAGTAGCCGGAGTTCCGGCTGGTAAATACAGTCTGAGTTGCCGGAGTTCCGGCTGTTCCGGATGGTTTATACAGCTGGAGTTCCGGCTGTTCCGACCGGTTAATACAGCCGACGTAGCTGGAGTTCCGCCTGTTCCGGCTGGTTAATACAGTCGGAGTTGCCGGAGTTCCGGCTGTTCCGGATGGTTAATACAGGCAGAGTTGCCGGAGTTCCGGCTGTTCCGGCTGGTTAATACAGTCAGAGTAGCCGGAGTTCCGGCTGTTCCGGATGGTTAATACAGCCGAGTTTCGGCTGTTCCGGCTAGTTGATACTGCCGGAGTTCCGGCTGGTCCGGCTACTCCGGCTAACTCCACGCACATCATATTTGGTCTATGTGACAAAGGGTTAACCCTTTCCCTCACATATACGCTTTCTGACGCCTCTGCAACAGACGGCTTTTTGAAAACATAGTGACAAAAGAAGAAATTGCTCAAAACGAGCAATTTTTCCTTTTGCCACAATGTTTTAGTCATAGGTCATCCATTCAATTATAGAGATTTTCTTTTTTTTGACAACATATGTTCAAAGTCGTCTGCTGCAAAATTGTCGTATGAGGGGAAAGTGTAAAGCAAACTGTCAACATATCATATCGTGTAGCCTACTTGTCATATCGGTTCAGTCTGATAGTGTCATTTCAATAAAGTCACTTATGCTTTTAATCATTTAATTGATACTCGTGTTTTAAAAAGTCGTACGCTATGATTGTTTGGGGTTTAACGCCGTTTTTAACAATTTCGCAGTTATATCACGGTGGCCAGTTCACCTACTCATGCATTTCCTGGTTTTCTCACACCAGTACTCCACACAACAACCTTCCCAAGCAACTGGCTGCTTTTCCACATAGACTAAGCCGATTTGTGGAAGACGAATGACGCATGTCGCATTGACTTTTGTCAATCGTCGGAAAGAAAGTTGGCCGAGCCGGGATTCGAACTCACAACCCCTGTATTGACAGCCCGCGTCGCTACCGACTGAGCTACCGGGGCTCGGCTCGTACGCTATGAAGACAGCATCGTAGAAAATAGTCCTGTGCATCATCTCAAACTATTATTTTGATACATTCAATACAGACATGGGTGTAAAAACTTGACTGTGTCCGTTGTGTAGTGGTCAGTGCTTCCGCCTTTGGGTGGGAGATCAGGGTTCGATCCCCGGTCGGGTTATACAAAATGCATAAACCCTTTCCCTCATACGACAATTCTGCAGCAGACGACTTTGAACATATTTTGTCAAAAAAATAGAAAATCTCTATAACTGAATTGATAACCTATGACTAAAAGTGGAAAACATTGTGACAAAAGTAAGATAGCATTACAACTGATACATCGGTGAAAGGATAAATGTTACCGGAAGTACTGCTCAATTACACAGGAAACGCCATGTTATATAGTTGAAACTCTTGCGAAAATGATGAAATCACTTTTCAGCCAAAATCGTAAATCGAGGGAAAGGTTTAAAAGTTAAAACGTTGACTCGTGACAGTCACGATTCTTATCGGATCACTTCAATTAGACAGCCAACTTTGATTGTTTTAATTCATTACCCATTTCCCTGATATAGAATATGTTGACGCCTAAGCAGCGATCGATTTTTTTTTAAAAGCAGTTCGGAAAAGGTGAGAAATTGCTAAAAACAAGCATTTTCTTCTTTTGTCATAACGTTTTCGAATCCGTGTATTAAAATCGTATACTTGTCTCTAAATCATACGACCACTATTCGTGAGACAAAAGTTTTGACATTATTTTTCAAATCATTCTACAATAAAAAAAAAATCACCGCAGGAACAATTTGGGGTCATCAAAAGAAGACTGGCCCGGGCCGACACATTCCGTCTCAGGGGGATAGAGGTATAGAGTAATGGTTCCGAAACAGAAAATCCACAGGAGGCGAAAAGTGTCTATCCGGGTAAGCCTGCGCGACATCCTTAGGCTGATCCGGGTCGATACTTTACGCAGAGGCCAGAATGTTGGTTTTCTCCTGGGACGGCTCAAATATGATGAATCCCCCGCGTGATAGTATCACAAGGAAAACAGAGACACGTGACACGAGTTTCGTCAGTGCACACTATAAATGGATAAGCTAGTATCTTATGTATTTAAATCACGAAATAAATACCCCTGTCCCATATAAAATAACCTTATATATAATATTGAACAATTTATTTACGCTTCAGGATGGCTTGGATAACGATACTCATTCTGGTGATGGTGGATTTGTCTATCTGCAAAAATGTTAACACATTTCAGGATAGTTTTAGTGAAATCAGAACGGAGCTATCAAAACTCAAACAGAGAGTTAACGACTTGGAAATTGTCAATGCCGATCAAATAAAGAAAACAATTTATTTGGAGCGGGAAAATGAGGCTAAAACTAAGACGATTCTTTATTTAGAAAGCGAACTGAAATCTGTCGAACAATTGACAGCCGATATAATGGCGAAACACGAGGGGAGTAATAGCATCATCGGGACACTAGGAAAAAGAGCAGAACATGCTGATGGAACGCGTGAATTATTGGAAGATAGTAGAACAAATGTTCAGAAACACAATGGTGTGTCTGATATGGCTTCATCTCTCCATGAACAGACAAATGATTCTAGAAAACAGACTGGAAATCCCATGATTGTAGAAGCAACTCCACGTGAAGGTATGCCATCAAGCTATTTCTTGTAATGAATGTTAGATCAGTATATATAGGTACCGAACACAGCATTTGAGCCGGCCCCCGAGAAAACCAACAATATGGCCTCTGCGTAATGTATCGACCCAGATCAGCCTGCGCTGTTCGCGCAGACTGGTCCGGGACGACACATTCCGTCTCAGGGGGATAGAGGTATAGGGTAATGATTCCTGAAACAGAAAATCCACAGGAGGCGAAAAGTGTCTGCCTGGGTCAGCCTGCGCGGCATGCTAAGCCTGATCCGGGTCGATACTTTACGCAGAGTCCACGATGTTGGTTTTTCTCGCGGGACGGCTCATTTGCTATTGGCACGAGTAATAGTTTGGAATATCTCTAGAATGAATCACTAAATTGCTTGTCTTACCCAGGTATGTTATTTGTTTGATATGTGACATTTCAATTACTTTTAGAGTCGTCTGCTTTAACATATAACACTTAGAACACTTTATTATAATTGTATTATCTGGAGAGGAAAGTTGATTTAACCCTTTCCCTCATACGACAACTCTGCAGCAGACGACTTCGAACATATTTTGTCATAAAATAGAAAATGTCCATAATGGAATGGATAAGCTATGACAAAAAGTGGAAAACATTTTGTGCAATTTCTTCTTTTGTCACTATGTTTTCAAAAAGCCGTCTGCTGCAGAGGCGTCATAAAGCGTCTATATGAGGGAAATGGTTAAAGTTAACCGCAACTGCAAGAAAAACACTTTAAACGTGGATAAATTAAACGCCATTATCCCTTTTCCAATAAACAACAATGAGCAGCAGACGACTTTGGTAACGACTATGCATATTTCTACAAGTTAAAGTATAATTATAGAACAGAGATGAATACATTATGTTAAAAGCGGAAATGCAATTTCTCACTTTGTCACAATGATCTCAAAAGTCGTTTGCAGCCCGATTCTTCTGTTTGTGGGATGAGTTTGATATGTGGACTCTGCGTAATGTATCGACCCAGATCAGCCTAAGCATGCCGTGCAGGCTTACCCGGATAGACACTTTTCGCCTACTGTGGATTTTCTGTTTCAGGAATCATTACTCTATACCTCTATCCCCCTGAGACGGAATGTGTCGGCCCGGACTGCGCAGGCTGAGCTGGTCGATACATTACGCAGACCAAAATGTTGCTTTTCTCGAGGGACGGCTCATTTTTATATTGTGATAACAGTGCAGATATGTGGTGATATACCTAGCCCGATATGAAAGATGAATATACCTAAATGTTATAGTTATATAACATTTCATATGTTGCTATTGTAGAAACAAGACACCGGCTAGCCGAACGAGTAGCTTTCACAGCTATGGCCTCGCCCCATTACTACGGACCACTTGGGCTGAACCAGGTAATACAATTCGACACCGTCGTTACAAACATTGGGAACGCCTACAATCGTTACGATGGCACATTCGTCGCGCCGGTAGATGGCGTATACATGTTCTTTGCCACGATAGCCGGAAGTAGCGAAAACACAGCGACTGGATACGTGCATTTCGTGCTGAATGGAAACTGGGTGAACAAGATGATCGTGTCACATTTGGAGCAGTCGTCCCAGATGCTCATACTTAATTTGCGAACGACCGACAGGGTTCAGCTCACGAATGGAGTCGATAATGACACACTACTTGGTGTAACGTATACCTCGTTTTCGGGTTTATTGTTGTATGCGTAAGGTCTGGAATCAGTTTAACTCTTTCAGCGCCAAAGGCAATATTGAGCTTTTTGCAAACAATACAGATTCAGGTGAGTCAGCTCGTAACGAGCTGTCTCACCTGAAATCTGCATTGTTTGGCTGCGAGTTATAAAAATATTCCAAAAATCCTATAAGATGAGAATAGAGTCGTCCGAGTTTGAACATGGAAGAGTCTACTTTAAAAATTCGGCGCCGAAAGAGTTAAGAGAATTTATTCAGTGATCAATCAATTTATATATATATCAAGTTCAAGTAATTAGATTTTGGGTATTTAAAATGGCGAACATGCGTAATGTTTGAAAACAGTAACAGTTTAACCCTCACCCCGCTGCATTTCTGCAATCGTTCTCGTCATCCCTGATGTACGACATTCTCTTACCTGAAAGTGTTCTCGTCTTTTGTTAAATATTGGTTAGTGAGTAGTGAACAATGTATACCAAGATTTGACTGACTGAACGTGCAGGCTGATTTTGGTCTACGCTGGTCGCAATTGTAGTTGAATGTCGTACAATATATAAGAGGCAATAGTTCAGTTCATTAATTCGCATACAGTGTAATAAGAAGTTTGAGCATTGCTTTTAAAGATATGTATAATTTATTTAGAAATTAAGTAATACCATTCCGGAAATAAAACACTTATTTCAGCACATGAATTAAGAATGTTACTACGCCTTTAATTCGAAGGTGGTCCTCTGCCAGTACTTGAAGTCTCTGTTCGACGGACAGACAGGCATAAGCCGGATAATTGATCACTGTATCACATAGCCACACTTTACAACAGACACATCAAGTATAATGGAAACAGATTTGTAAATATACCGTCTTGGTAAAAGTTTTTCATATTTTCGCACAGTATTTCCTGCTCTTCCTATAACACATGTTCGCTGGAATCCGCCGTGTCCGAGTGGTTATCACTTGGGATTTTGAACCAGGCGTCCCGTGTTCGATCCCCGGTCGCGACGGTATTGATGGAATGCCCATGGGCAATGCACATTTCCTAGCTGGTTTGTTAACCCAAGGATCATTAATAAGTGAACTGTCGCCGTGATATAACTCACATACTGTTGAAAACGTCGTAAACGCAAATGATACAAAAGCAACTAATGTTCGCATTCGTCCTTATGTTTTTGCCGTTAATTATCTATAAGACATTTCGTTTTACTGACAGTTTCTCCACTAATGATCACAAAAGTACATAAAAAGAAATCTTCCTAGAACTTTCATCCATCATTTAAAGGATATATTTGGGTTTTACACCGTTTCTTACGGGAGTATTTCAGTCAATTCACACCATTGTGCCCTGGCGTCAGTCAACTACAAATACTTCTTGCAAAGCAACTTGCTACCTTCCCATAAACTCAAATCACGCGTGTAGTCATGGAACTCATCAACGGATTTCCGTATCGACAATCACGTGATTACTGACTGAGCTATTGAAACACGAACCTTAAACTCTTTCGGCGTCGAATTGTTTAAAGTCGACTCTTCCATGTTCAAAATCGGGCGTCTCCATTTCTCATGTAATTAAAGTTTTGGACTATTTTGGTAACTAAAAGGCAAACAATGCTGATTTCAGGTGAGACAGCTCGTTACGAGCTGACTCACCTGAATCAGTATTGTTTGCAGAAACCTTAATATTGCCTTTGGCGCTGAAAGAGTTAATTGGGCTGTCTACAAACGACCTAAGTCTACAAAAGAGACCATGGTTAAGACCATTTGTCCGGTATAGGTATAACCCTTACGATAAAGAAAAACATGCATATAATCATATGGACCGGCGTTCCAAGATTGAGAATCATAACATCCATATGTCAAGAGGAAAGTGGACATTATCAGAACACCGACGTGTCTAACTGAACAAGAAAAACGGCATTTTTCCATACAGCAAATTTTGAGATAGGTTATTCCAGGGCCGAGTTCAAGTATCAGAGACCCTTTTATGATAAGGGGTTGATTATAAAGGGCCATTTTGACCAAACACGTGTATGCTCCACACCCGTTTCCCAACATATATGCATGTACTAAATTTGGTATATATAAGTACTACAGTACAGAAGATGTAGTATTGTGAACTTCTTCAGAAGTGAAGTCGAAGGTCAAAGTCAAAATGGTCTCATTCTTGTACCCGGCACATCCTCTTCGGACAGACTTCCCAAGATGTATGTACATATTCAATTTGGTTTCTAAATAAATATTTGAGATATAGCCGAAACATGATTTTATATTAAGGGTGTCATAGACAAGGACATATTGATCCAATTCTGGTACGTAATACTCCAACGCCATCTTGGTAACTCTAGGTGTCACAGTGTAGGAAATAATATATAGCCAAGACAAGCTGTTTCTTTAAACTTAAAATGGTTCAAACAGGGGCGTAGCTCCCTTTAGGCACTGTAGGCACGTGCCTACACATTTTCTCTCAAAATGCCCCAAAATACAGCTGCGGAGATAGACATCGGCGTAATGTATCGATCCGATCACCCTGTGCTGTCCGCGCAGACTGATCAGGCCGACACATTCCGTCTTAGGGGGAATATATGTATAGAGTAGTGATTCCTGAAACAGAAAATCCACACGAGGCGAAAAGTGTATATCCGGGTAGGCCTGTGTGGCATGCTTATGCTGATCCGGTCGATACTTTACGCAGAGTCCGCAATGCTGATTTTCTCACGAGACGGCCTACACATTGATTATTGCAAAGCTACGCCCCTGCCAAAGATCACGGAAGCAACCTATATTTGACCCACTACACACTCTCTTCCGATGATGCACATTCGTATGTGGTAGCTATATGTGCGATAGCGTAGGAGATATGCCTCGGGAATGTTGTCTTAAAGGTCAGAGGTCAAAGTTACAGTTACCCAAGTGTGGAACGCGACAGACCAACTCCCAAATGTGCATCTTTAATACGAACTTGGATGCTCCGGGTCCTATAGTATTGGAGATATGGCCCTGAACAATTTCTTGAAATGGGGGATCAGAGGTTAATGTTAATATCACAGTGATACCACAGTCACCCCCAACATTCAGCTTCAAACACCGAATTAGTTGAACTCCAGGAACGAAAGCGTATGAGAAACGGGGCCCGAAGAAGCTTTTTTGTTGAAATTGGGTTTCAATGTCTGAGTGACCCGATTGTGGTACGAGACACGATGTCTTTCTAAAATGCCTGTATTATTAGGGCTCTAAATAAGGGGCGTTTTGCATGTTCTGAAATCCTTATCTGACCCTTAAACCCTATGTTGTGGGTACCCAAAAGAATCGTATCACTGAGACGATTCTTTTGAGTACCCACAACATAGGGTTTGCTTTAATAATAAGAGAGAAATTGTTGGAAAAGAGCTGATTACCCCTCCTTAGCTACCTCTGTCAGTATATATAACAATTTTGTAAGTACCTGAAATGGTATAAGAGATATGGAACTCACAAAACGAGCAATTTCTCCTATTACCATAATGCGTTCGAATCTGTATTAATATCGTATATCACCAAATTATGTGTCCACTTACCGTGATGCAACACTTTTTTTTAAAAAACCATTCGACACTTACAAACTTACAATATCACATCAGATAAAGCATAAGGTTATCATAAATGATTGATTGATTGGGGTTTAACGCCGTTTTTAACAATTTCTCAGTTATAACACGGCGGCAAGTTCACCTACTCATGCATTTCCTGGTTTTCTCACACCAGTACTCCACACAACAATCTTTCCAAGCAACTGGCTGCTTTTCCACATAGACTTAGCCCATTGGTGGAAGACGAATGACGCATGTCGCATTGACTTTTGTCAATCGTCGGAAAGAAAGTTGGCCGAGCCAGGATTCGAACTCACATCCCCTGGATTGACAGCCCACGTCGCTCCCGAATGATATACCGTATCATAAATGAGGTTAGAAAGATAAATCCCCCGTATGATGTTTTGAGTCGACAATATAAACCTGATTTTGACCACTGAGCAATGATTAATAATAGTATGTATAGCTCTAGATAAGGGGTACTTTTTATATTCTAACATCTTGATTTGACACTAAAATCCCGATGGTGTGAGTACTTAACCACAAGTTGTCTTGAAATATTAGAATTGTACTTTTGAGGCAAAATTAGAGCAATAATTTCACTTTCCAGTACAATTAACATCTAAATATTGATCGATTATGCTTCATTTTTACTGGGTAGACATACCAGTAAGCAACATTTTGTACAGTTTCATCGACTTCAATTGACTGTATTTCAACAGTTACTTCCAAAATAGTTTTCAACTATTTTTACTTACTTTGTTGTCACTATTAGCAGCATTTGCACCAGTTTCAATATTTCAAACTTTTATCTCCATCTGGAGTTCAGCAACTTTAACCCGTTGACTCTGAAAGACGCATTTTGACGCATCTGCCGCAGACGACTTTTGAAAACATTGTAGCAAGGTAAATGACAACCGATTGTTATCGTATGAAAATGCATGTAATTCGCAATAATAGATCAAAACCAAATGGCATTAATGCCGAGCGCGAGGGTAAACAACGTCATAAAAGAAGAAGAAGTCAGAACCAGGTCAAAACCTTCGAGTAATATCACAAGGATAAACAAGGACACGTGCTCACGGCACTTTTAATATGGATAAGCTAGTACCTTAGGTATTTAGATCACGAAATAGATACCCCTGTCCCATATAAAATAACCTTATATATATCATTGTACAATTCGGTTATTTACGCGTCAGGATGGCTTGGATAACGATTCTTATTCTGGTGATGGTGGATTTGTCTATCTGCAAAAATGTTAACACATTTCCAGACAGTTTTAGCGAAATCAAAACGGAGTTAACAAAACTCAAACAGAGAGTTAATGACTTGGAAATTGTCAATGCAGATCAAATAAAGAAAACAATTTATTTGGAACGGGAAAATGAGGCTAAAACTAAGACGATTCTTCATCTAGAAAACGAACTTGATTCTTTCAAACAATTGACATCCGATTTACTGGCGAAACACGGGGGGAGTCATAGAACCATCGGGAAACTAGACACGGAACATTCCAATGTGACGCTTAAATCATCAGATGACAGTGAAATAGACGAGGAAAAAGAGGTCCACAACTACAGGAATGTGACGGATATGTTGAAATCCGGGTATGAACAGAAGATCGATTCTCGAATGCAGGTTCGAAACCCTAAAATGATTGAAGACTCAATTTCACACGGAGGTAAGTGATGAAGCTTTATCACGGAAACAAATATATATGCTTAGATCAGGCTGCATATATATGTCAAGCCGATTAAAGAATTTGTAATATACCCGCGTAATTTTTAAGCTTATCTTTAGATTATGGCATTTTCAAATCCATATGTACAAGAGAAATTCGAAATGTTGTTTGTATTTGGGTTATTATATGTGCGAGGTTATAAAGTGTCAGAAACGTGCCATTTTTCATTTCATACCCTCAATGATTAGAAATACATGATTTATGTCTATGTTTCCATTTCCTGATTTGTATATACTACGGGTTTTCCTTTAATTGTGGAAAGAGATAGAAGTAACATCATGCCAGGTCTAGGGAATAAGGTAGCAAAAGACAGACAGACGGACGGATATCGCCAATTTATAGACCGGAATTGCAAGAGCAATCCGGCCAAAAAGTCGACACAATCTCACGAAAATGTTCTTCAACAACGCCCAGCTTCATCTAACTTAATATGTACATACTCAAACAAATAAATCCATTTGTGATAACAATACATCTCTGTGGTGATATTCCACGTTCATGTGAAAGATTGTTATAGCTGTACTTTGTTAACATTTCTATTCTACTTTTTTCAGAGACTAGACAACAGCTAGCCGAACGAGTAGCATTTACTGCAATGGCATCGACCTATCACTACGGACCACTTCGGCTGAACGAAATATTGAAATTTGACAACGTGATCACAAATATGAGAAACGCTTATCATCCTTACAATGGCACATTCGTCGCACCGGTAGATGGCGTATACATGTTCTTTGCCACTATCGCCGGAAGCGGCGATGTAACATCCGATGGATATGTGCATTTCGTGCTGAACGGAAACTGGGTGAACAAGATCCTTGTCGCCAACGTGCAGCAATCGTCCCAGATGCTCATACTCAACTTGAGAGCATACGATCAGGTTTATCTCACGAACGGGGTCGATTACAAGTCAGTGTTGGGTGTAACATACAGCTCGTTTTCGGGTGTTTTATTGTTTCCTGTGTAAAATTTGGAACACTTTTACGAGAACTGCTATGGTAAATGTAATATTCAACTAACCATTCTGATTTTTTTTCATGCACATTTCATTCATAAAACCAACAGGAAATCTCATGAAATCTTTCAAAACTGTCATTTGAAATATTGTAGAAAGGAATATTTGAAATGGAAAATTTATTAATTTCGTTTCTCTGCGGACATTTTCTCCTCTACGTGAATTAAGATCAAACTTCTAATAGTGGCATACCTTGCCGCTCTTGGTTCTATTTGAATTTCGATTAGAGATTTATGCAGGTTTCAAGCTTTTCAGTTCTATCATGGTGACCAGTTCACATTACCATATGATTCCTGTCTTTCTCGAACCAGTACTTCTACCGATATTCTTCACAGGCTACATTTCTACATGGAATATTTTATACAATTGGTGGGGAAAAAATGACCGCCAATTTTCAAATCACTCAACTTTATCGTTTGAGCTATAGGGGCTAGATTCTTGGACATACATTATGTTAACAAAACATGAACACTGCTAACAAATATAAAATATAGTAACGTAATGCCATTAGGAAAACTTATTTAACCTGAATGAATTTTATGGGAAATAAATAAAATAAATACTTCAACCTTTCATCTTTATTGTTTATCTCAATCACTGATTAAAATACTATACATACATCTGTTCCTTCCTCACTGTGTTTACTTGTCCAGATAGCAATATCATCATTAGAAAATAGCCTGGGAAAAGGAGTAAATGATTTTGATGAACAATTTCTCCTCTTCCCACAATGTTTTCTACTAAGTCTCAAAACCAATGAATACCATCATCATTAAGGTCATAAAACGTTCACTAATTAAATATAGATAGCCTTCATATCAGATGTTAAAAAGGGTTTTCTTTACAGCATACTTGTAGGCAAACAGTAAAGACTAAGGCAAGTCCATCCATATATACGGTCTCACAAGAGCCTTTACTACACACTTTATTTCAAAATATCCTAATGTAACTAACTTAGTACAAAAATAAGCGAGTTCTGAAGTTCAAGCTTCATCTGACATTCAATATCTTATAACATAACAATGACAATCTGATATGACAGTGATATGACAGTGATATGACAGGGTTTTAGGTTATATTGGCACAGAACTTGTGGGGGCTTCACTTCTGGCATTTGTGAAAATAAACATCTAGGCCTTAACCCTTTCCCTCATTCGACAATTCTGCAGCAGACGACTTTGAACGTATTTTGTCAAAACATAGAAAATCACCATTATTGAATGGATAACCTATGACTAAAAGTGGAAAACATTGTGGCAAAAGGAGAAATTGCACATTTTGTGCAATTTCTTCTTTTGTCACTATGTTTTCAAAAAGCCGTCTGCTGCAGAGACGTCAGAAAGCGTCTATATGAGGGAAAGGGTTAATAACATATTTGAAGACAGTGAAGACTCTGGTGAGACTGTGTGGATGCAAAGGCTCTCCCAAGTCTTTACAATGCACAGATGCATTAAGATTCTCCTAATCGGTAGACGCAACTCACTTGTTTCAGTTTTGATGAATCCATTATGAAGCACATCAGATACAGGCATAGTAATAATTTCAAACCTTCTGCTACCAATCCTGAAAGATGCTGAATACAAGTAACCATTCAGATAGACATGGTCCTGAAAAAGGCAATTCTAATTGTTCTTACACTACAAGATCTCTTTAACCTATTTCTCAATACAATCAACCTTTCTCAACACAACTGCTATAGCTCCTCAATCTTGAAAAAAATCATTCAAGATCGTTCATTTGTACAGATTTTCAATTTTCTTTTTTAGACCTGATATATTGAATTTGACAGAATCTAAAAAAAGCATATCTGTACCAAAGATTCATATTCACACCTCCTAGTCAAGTCTGTTTTCAGTTGCAAACTGTGACCTTGAGAAGTTCAAGGTCGTTGATACGGATGACTTCCTCCGGATTTAATCTGTGTCTTTATGGTGCTTGGAGTTTTGTTCATTGTACTTGCTGAAATGAAAACCTTAAATGTGTTTCATCTACTAAAAGAAGCTTACATATTACTCGGCAATCATTTTGAAACTGTTTACCTGGTCTACTTTGCTTACAATTTCTTTTGTTATATCATGGTTATATCTGTGTAAGTTACCAGTACTACTGGTCCATTTATTCTGATACAAGCCAGTCAGTCGTAATGCTAACCCCGCAACCCTGAGCGCCAAGGAGGGCAGCAATAACTACCATTTTTAAAGTGCCAGGATGAAGTTATTGAATGGTGATTTACACCACTTTCAACAGTATTTCAGTTATTTCTCTTCATTTCCTGGCTAATATTACCAGTAGAAGATTATACCTGCATTCTGACATGCATCAGTTGTAATGCTATCCCGGAACCCTGAGAGCAAAGAAGGGAAGCATTAACAATGTGGGGAAAAAACCCAGACATGAAATTCCATTGAATGGTATCCGAGATGTAGACTTACGAAAGGCTATAAATTATTTGGTCCCAACATCTATTTTGTTGTGCCAGAGTATCAAAAATAGTGACTCAATTTTACACACAAGAACAAGATGTGTTTGTGAAACACTGATGCCCCCGAATGGCAACATCTAGGTCAAAGGTCAAGGTTGCCAGGTCAAAAACTTTAAGGAATACACATGTGAAATATGGTAGCGGTACCTGTTATGACTCAAAAGTAGTGGTCAAAGTTAAAGTTTTTTTTCGAGAATGGCAACATCTAGGTCAAAGGTCAAGGGCGCAAGGTGAACAATTTTGGTATTGACAGAAAGGTCATGTCACAAGGAATACACATGTGAAATATAGTAGCCGTACCTGTTATGGTTCAAAAGTAATGGCCAAGGTTAAAGTTTTTTTCGAGAATGGCAACATCTAGGTCAAAGGTCAAGGTCGCAAGGTGAAAATTGTTGGTACTGACAGAAAGGTCATGTCACAAGGTATACACATGTGAAATATGGTAGCCGTACCTGTTATGGTTCAAAAGAAGTGGTCAAGGTTAAAGTTTTTTTTGAGAATGGCAACATCTAGGTCAAAGGTCAAGGTCGCAAGGTCAAAAATGTTGGTACTGACAGAAAGGTCATGTCACAAGGAATACACATGTGAAATATGGTAGGCGTACCTGTTATGGTTCAAAAGAAGTGGTCAAGGTTAAAGGTTTTTTTGAGAATGGCAACATCTAGGTCAAAGGTCAAGGTCGCAAGGTCAAAAATGTTGGTACTGACAGAAAGGTCATGTCACAAGGAATACACATGTGAAATATGGTAGGCGTACCTGTTATGGTTCAAAAGTAATGGCCAAGGTTAAAGTTTTTTTCGAGAATGGCAACATCTAGGTCAAAGGTCAAGGTCGCAAGGTCAAAAATGTTGGTACTGACAGAAAGGTCATGTCACAAGGAATACACATGTGAAATATGGTAGCCGTACCTGTTATGGTTCAAAAGTAATGGCCAAGGTTAAAGTTTTTTTCGAGAATGGCAACATCTAGGTCAAAGGTCAAGGTCGCCAGGTCAAAAATGTTGGTACTGACAGAAAGGTCATGTCACAAGGAATACACATGTGAAATATGGTAGCCGTACCTGTTATGGTTCAAAAGAAGTGGTCAAGGTTAAAGTTTTTTTCGAGAATGGCAACATCTAGGTCAAAGGTCAAGGTCGCAAGGTCAAAAATGTTGGTACTGACAGAAAGGTCATGTCACAAGGAATACACATGTGAAATATGGTAGCCGTACCTGTTATGGTTCAAAAGTAATGGCCAAGGTTAAAGTTTTTTTCGAGAATGGCAACATCTAGGTCAAAGGTCAAGGTCGCAAGGTCAAAAATGTTGATACTGACAGAAAGGTCATGTCACAAGGAATACACATGTGAAATATGGTAGCCGTACTTGTTATGGTTCAAAAGTAATGGCCAAGGTTAAAGTTTTTTTCGAGAATGGAAACATCTAGGTCAAAGGTCAAGGTCGCAAGGTCAAAAATTTGGTACTGACAGAAAGGTCATGTCAAAAGGAATACACATGTGAAATATGGTAGCCGTACCTGTTATGGTTCAAAAGAAGTGGTCAAGGTTAAAGTTTTTTTCATGCAGACAGACGTGCAGACTTGCAGACAGGCCAAAAACTATATGCCCACCGAATCTATGATTCCGGGGGCATAAAAATATGAAGTATCACTTCACTCTTTTAAAACAAGAGGACCATGATGGCCCTGGATCGCTCACCTGATATTTTTTTTATTTCACTTTAGCTATATAAGCCCTGCCCCCTGGCGGCCATAGTTTCCGACCAATCAACTTGGCTTGAAGGAATCTGATAGAGGGTCACCCAAGGAAAATTTCTACAAAATTATTTGAAAATCGGCCCGACACTTTTGGAGGAGAAGATTTTTTAAGCTCTCGCTATAGCCATATAATGCAAAATAGCCCTGCCCACAGGCGGCAATGTTTTACGATCAATCATCATGGCTTGAAGGAATCTGATAGTGGGTCACTTAAGGAACATTTCTGTGAAATTATTTCACTATAGCCATATACGGCAAAATAGCCAAGCCCCCTGGCAGCCATGTTTTTCGACCAATCAACATGGCTTGAAGGAATCTGATAGAGGGTCATCCAAGGAACATTTCTACAAAATTATTTGAAAATCGGCTTGACACTTTCGGAGGAGAATATTTTTTAAGTTTTCACTCTAGCCATATAAGGCAAAACAGCCCTGCCCCCCTGGCGGCCATGTTTTTCGTCCAATCAACATGGCTTGAAGGAATCTGATAGTGGGTGACTTAAGGAACATTTCTGTAAAATTATTTGAAAATCGGCCCGACACTTTCGGAGGAGAAGATTTTTTAAGTTTTCACTATAGCCATATAAGGCAAAATAGCCCCGCCCCCTGAAGGAATCTGATAGAGGGTCATCCAAGGAACATTTCTACAAAATTATTTGAAAATCGACCTGACACTTCCGGAGGAGAAGATTTTTTTAAGTTTTCACTTTAGCCATATAAGGCAAAATAGCCCCGCCCCCCCTGACAGCCATGTTTTTCGAACAATCAACATGGCTTGAAGGAATCAAAGGGTCTTTTCATTTCGTTGCCATGGAAACCAAAATTCTGCATGGATCCCAACAATTTGAAGGAAATCTGGTGAGGTCATTGAGAGGATGCTTTCTGTGAATTTTCATCCCAATTAACCCACTGGTTACTGAGGCGAAGAAGTTGAAGCACGACGGACGACGCATGACGGATGCTGGACAAAAGGCGATCACAATAACTCACCTTGAGCATAGCTCAGGTGAGCTAAAAACACACATAAGAATTTTTCCAATTTGAATTCATATTAAACCTTTTCCATATACAGACCATTTCTGATGCCTCTGCAGCAGATGCCTTTTGAAAACACTTTGACAAATGGAGAACATGCACAAGTCAATCAATTTCTGCTTTTGCCAAAATGTTTACAACTCTTTTTCAATAAGTTATTGAACTCGTCCATAATATGACAAGATGATTTCAAAGTCATCTGCTGTAGATCTGTTGGAAAGGGTTAAAATCTTACATTGTAACTTTTGTTGTTGTTGTTGCTGCTGTAAAACTGCTTGTGGAGATTCAGACATTCTACCCCTCATTTGTTTGAGATTTTTACCATACAGTGCCGTGGCAACGAGGGTGTTAGTGTCTGCCAGTGATGACGTCTGTGGCTGGTTTCCTTTTTGATCTGGAATAAATTTAAAAAAATATTTTAAACTGTAAATCTTTCCCACATGTAGATCAATTATAAGGAATCTGCAGTAGACTACTACTTTGCCACAGCATTTTTCAACTCTTTTTTAATATTTACTCATCCATTTTTAGAGACTTTCTTAGATTTTATTTTTTGTAAATGGGAAATCTTTTAAGACCCTGTCCGCAAAATGAGGATGCATTTGTTAGAATACCCCAGAGCTTCAGAACTTATTTAACAGGTTATTTAACAGGTTATCTTCCTTAAATCCTGATTTATATCACAATAACCTTGTCAATTTGTGAAAACTGTAGAGATCATATTTTACATACAATCTTCATGAAAGTTCATCAGAATTTTCAATTTCATAAAATTTTGGTCAACTTTTAAACTTGGTTATGTGGGGTAACAATATAGGTCACAAGGTCAAATCTTAGAAATACCTTTTAACACACAAGATGCCTTTATATTACCAAATCATCATGAGCGTTCATCTGTATAAAATCTTGACCAAGATCGAAACTAGCGCATGGAGGATAAAAAATAATGTCACAATGTCAAACTTTCAGGATACCTTGTGAATACTCTAAAGGACACATTTTTCATAAAATCTTCATAAAAAGTGCATCAAAACATTTATTTCCTTAAAATCTGGCTTTTGTTTGAAACTGGGTCAGAAATGAAGTCCTGAAATAGATTTTATATGTTTCTGGTAAACCATATTGGTGTCTTTTACAATGATTCTTATGACCTGATCAAAGACCTGAAATTTTGAAATAGATTTTATATGTATCTGGTAAACCATATTGGTGTCTTTTACAATGATTCTTATGCCTGGTATCTCATTTGAAGGAATTAGCTTGATATAAATTATAACAAGGGCACCGCAAAGCAGATGCATCCCCTCGGTATTCAATCATCACATCGAGTTCTCTTGTGATCGAAAATAATAGAACTATAGTTGTTTCCTTGATCAAAACAAAATTTGTCAAGATCGGTCGAATGATGTTCAGTATAGAGTGGTCACAAGGTTGTTGATATGGGAAAATAGTTAAAGTCCAATTTTGAACTTGACCTTTCACCTATGACCTTGAAAATAAATAGGCTTCTAGACCTTGCCATATACTAACTGTATACCAAGTTTGGTTAAGATCAGTCGAGGGTTGTTCAGTGTAGAGTGGTCACAAGGTTGTTACGGAAGGATGTACAGACGAACAAACAAACAAACGGACAGCCCCGTTACTATATCCCCTCTCTAACTCCGTTAGACGAGGGGATAATAAATTAGATTTTAAAGAGGTTTATCTCACTTTCCATGTTATTTAAAAGTAGATTTTGGAATTCCTAAAATAAACTTGGAGAAACGTGCAGTGTCACATTTCCCTACGGTGGTTGACATCTCAATATAGTTTTCATTAAATCTATCCAACTAGTTCTTATATGTGGCTGGAAACCAGAATTGTGCATGGATCCATTAAATATGAAGCTGAGGAGAGGACATTGAGAGGATGTTACCTATGAAGTTTCATGCCAATTGGCCCTGTGGTCACAGAGGAAAAGTCATTTGAAGCCAAAAGTTGACACACACACACACAAATGGGACAATTTGCCATGACATAAGCTTAACTGTCTGAAAATCACTATGTATAGGCCTTTCTATCATTAAACAAATCTGTAGTAGACAACTTTGATAATAATGAAGACAAATTATTGGTAGTCTCTAAAATGAGAGAGTTGAAGGCATTGTGGCAAAAGGAATGAATGTATATTGTTTTATGGCGCATCGACAGCTAAGGTCATTTAGCGCGCAATTAAATTTAATTATTCCTGATCCCTGGATAAACAAACCAGTACTAGGCTAGAAAATGTGCCTTGCCCAAGGGCACTCCACCATGACCGTAGTGCCGCAATTGGGGATCGAACCCGGGACACCCGGTTTCGAAATCCCCGACGCTAACCACTTGACCACAGCGGATTCCTAAAGGAGTAATTTGTTATCATGATCTATTTCTTCAATAGATTGCCAAAACATACCAGCATGTGGGAAAGGGACAAACACATGTATACTTACTGGTATCATTATCCCACTCTTCTTTCGCAGAATTTATCAGGTCTAGTAAGTTACTTGTAATCTTGTTTAAATTATTAAGTTGTTTCTGAAATAAATAGAATTTTCTTAACCCTTTCCCTCATATAAACGCTTTCTGACGCCTCTGCAGCAGTCGGCTTTTTGAAAACATAGTGACAAAAGAAGAAGTTGCACAAACGTGCAATTTCTCCTTTTGCCACAATGTTTTCCACTTTATGTCATATGTCCATTCAACTATGGAGATTTTCTATGTTTTGACAAAATATGTTCAAAGTCGTCTGCTGCAGTAATGTCGTATGAGGGAAAGGGTTAAACTTTTTCCAGAAGGCAGACAAGAGGGCCAGTATCACTTGCCATTTGGTATAAACAAACTCATTATAGCCATACATGTATAAGGAAAAACAGCCCCTCCCCCCTGGTGGCCATGTTTTTCAACAAATCCATATGGCTTGGATGAATGAATGTATATTGTTTTATGGCGCATCGACAGCTAAGGTCATTTAGCGCGCAATTAAATTTAATTATTCGTGATACCTGGGTAAACAAACCAGTAATAGGCTAGAAAATGTGCCTTGCCCACGGGCACTCCACCATGACCGTAGTGCCGCGACTGGGGATCGAACCCGGGACACCCGGTTTCGAAATCCCCGACGCTAACCACTATATGGCTTGGATGAAACTCAGAGGTTTACCAAAGGAACATTTCTACAAAATAATTTATCAAGAGCACCGAGAGGGCCAGTATCGCTCCACTGTATTAGGCAAACATTAAATCACTATAGCCATATGAGGCAAAACAGCCCTGGCCAATAAATATGGCTTGAAGGAATCACAAAGAAGGTAAACCAAGGATCATTTCTAAAAAATTATTTGAAAATCAGCCACATACTTTCCTCAGAGAAGTTTTCTCTATAGCCATCTTATGCAAAACAAACCGCAAGCAACATTTCTACCACATTACTTGAAAATCAGCTTCATTCTTTAGGAGGAGAAGATATTTCATTTTTCACTTTAGTCATATTATAAGGCAAAAGCCCCACCCCCTGGTGGCCATGTTTTTTAAAACTTATCATCAAGGCTTGCAGGAATTTGATCGAGGGACACCAAAGGAACATTTCTAAACAAGAGGGCCATGACGGCCCTGGATCGCTCGCCTGATTTTATTTTTTTTCACTTTAGCCATATAAGCCCCGCCCCCTGGCGGCCATAGTTTCCGACCAATCAACTTGGCTTGAAGGAATCTGATAGAGGGTCACCCTAGGAACATTTCTACAAAATTATTTGAAAATCGGCCAAACGCTTTTGGAGGAGAAGATTTTTTAAGTTTTCACTATAGTCATATAATGCAAAATAGCCCTGCCCACTGGCGGCCATGTTTTTCGACCAATCAACATGGCTTGAAGGAATCTGAAACTGGGTCACTTAAGGAACATTTCTTCAAAATTATTTGAAAATCGGCCTCGGTCTGACACTTTCGGAGAAGAAGATTTTTTAAGTTTTCACTATAGCCATATAAGGCAAAATAACCCCCCCCCCCCCTGGCCGCCATGTTTTTCGACCAATCAAGATGGCTTGAAGGAATCTGATAGAGGGTCATCCAAGGAACATCTCTACAAAATTATTTGAAAATCGGCCTGACACTTTCGGAGGAGAAGATTTTTTAAGTTTTCACTATAGCCATATAAGGCAAAATAGCTCCGCCCCCCTGGTGGCCATGTTTTTCCACCAATCAACATGGCTTGAAGGAATCTGATGGAGGGTCATCCAAGGAACATTTCTACAAAATTATTTGAAAATCTGCCAAACAGTTTGGGAGAAGAAGAATTTTGAAGTTTTTTTCATTTCGTTGAGGTCATTGAGAGGATGCTTTCTGTAAAGTTTCATCCCAATTGACCCACTGGTTACTGAGGAGAAGAAGTTGACGCACAACGGACAAAATGCGATCACAATAACTCACCTTGAGCTAAAAAGAATTTGAAAATCTGCCAACCAGTTTGGGAGCAGAAGAATTTTAAAGTTTTGTTCTTTTAGTTGCCATGGAAACTAAAATTTTGCAAGGATCCAAACAATTTAAAGGAATTAAAGGCATAAATAGCCGACAATTCGCCAAGACTTAAGCTTGACGGGCTTTCAGCTAGTGGAGCTAAAAATCAGCCAAATAGTTTTGAAGGAGATGATTTTTTAAGTTTTCATTGAGGCTAATACAGGAACCTGGCTGCCATACTTTTGGGCCAATTAACATGGCTTGCAGGAATCTAATAGGGTGTCACAAAAGGAACATTTCTACAAAATTATTTGTTGTGTATGGGAAAAGGTTATTATATATTATCTTGAACAATAGACTTTGATTTCAAATTACAAATTTTGTACTTCTTAACCCTTTCCCTCATATAGACGCTTTCTGACACCTCTGCAGTAGACGGCTTTTTGAAAACATAGTGACAAAAGAAGAAATTGCACAAAACGTGCAATTTCTCATTTTGCCACAATGTTTTCCACTTTTTGTCATAGGTTATCCATTCAATTATGGAGATTTTCTATTATTTGACAAAATACTTGCAAAGTCGTCTGCTGCAGAATTGAAGTATGAGGGAAAGGGTTAACTATGAGTATCATGGTAGAGTTAAGTCTAATTGGATATATAGATAAATCTGGGTCCACAAGGAAGAAATGTAACATTTGAAAATTGGAAGTTTATTTTTGGAACAGAAACTTGTTAGCATGTTTTTTCTGTGTTGCAACAATGTTTTTTAAAAATGAAAATGTTGTCTGTATCAGGGAAAGTGTTAAAGTTTGCAGTTTAAATCTTCATTCTTACCTGTGTGTTGTCTTGCGAGATCAGCTGTGCTTTATTAACTAACTGGGTTGTTTTTTCTTCTGCCTCGGGGGTTGGTTTGGTGCGAAGATAATTTGGGGCCACCTCATGGTTAAACACCATCACCCTACC
Organism: Serripes groenlandicus; assembly: GCA_031761405.1. Classification (NCBI taxonomy): domain Eukaryota; kingdom Metazoa; phylum Mollusca; class Bivalvia; order Cardiida; family Cardiidae; genus Serripes; species Serripes groenlandicus. The sequence goes on along the minus strand of JASEVX010000034.1, from coordinate 1,299,367 downwards.
TTCGGTAAGTTTCTATAGAAATATAATATAGAGTTATAACCTTTTCTTTAACCCCTTCCATGCCAAAACAAAGCGCGAATGATTCTATTCAATATTGAGGACTACCAGTATCTGGACCCTTATCCATATATACAAAGGCAGACAAATTTGAAAACATCATGCAAAAGTCTGGAAAATCTCTATCAGGCAAGGTTTAAAATATTGAAAAGATTTATCTCATTATGAGCAGTTTCTTCTTTTGCCACAATGTTTTCAATTCCATTTAGTAATCATTCTTTCATATATTAACCCTTTCCCTCATACGACAATTCTGAAGCAGATGACTTTGAACATATTTTGTCAAAACATATAAAAATCTCTAAAATTGAATGGATAACCTATGACTAAAAGTGGAACATTGTGGCAAAAGGAGAAATTGCTCGTCTTGAGCAATTTCTTCTTTTGAAGCTATGTTTTCAAAAAGCTGTCTGCTGCAGAAGCGTCAGAAAGCGTCTATATGAGGGAAAGGGTTAAGAGTTCACTTTTTTGGCATATTTTCAGTCATCTGCTCCAGATTTGTTGTATGTGAGAAAGGAATAACTGTTTCTCTGATATCGCACTATCTTGAAAATAACATGTTTTTCTGAAGACATCATGAATTCACAACATTATGGATTTTCCTGTATTTTTACACAATTAACTTGAAGTTTAATGTAAGATCATTAAAATGATATAAATTTCATCTTAATATAACGAAATTACGCAAAGTTGTGAATATTTCAAAGTGTTACCTTTCTTTTTGGACACCCTGTACTTTCGTTTTCAGAGATTTTCCATATCTTTGCTTAATTGTTTTCAAAGTCTGCTGCCACAGAGTGACAGACACATCTGCATGTTTTGTTTTATTGGGATTTTATGCCGCTTGCATCATTATTGCAGTTAACCCTTTCCCTCATATAGACGCTTTCTGACGCCTCTGCAGCAGACAGCTTTTTGAAAACATAGTGACAAAAGAAGAAATTGCACAAAACGTGCAATTTCTCCTTTTGCCACAATGTTTTCCATTTTTTGTCATAGGTTATCCATTCAATTATGGAGATTTTCTATGTTTTGACAAAATACGTTCAAAGTCATCTGCTGCAGAATTGTCGTATGAGGGAAAGGGTAAAATCAAGGCAACTCATCTGCATGTGAAAAGGGTTGGATGTACTTACACCTATATTCTCGTCTGGTTCCTGTGACAATTCTAGAGGCAGTATCAGCTGGTTCCTCAGCTGTGGTACTTTTTCACTTTTCAGTAGCTTGCCAAGGGAATTCATCTGTCCTGACAGTAGTGCAAAATTATCTAGTACAGAGGGCCTATAACAAACAAACAATGGACATTTCAGTATGATACCTTTGAGACAACATGTAACAGTAAGCAAACATTCAGATCAGCTTAAGCAGGTACAGAATCTGACAGCACATAATTATGAAACAGTCAATTCATTTGTTGACTTTTCAAATACTGTTAATAATCTTTGGTTTGTAATCATTCATCTGTAATGATATTTTCAGACTAGATGATAATGAGTCATGAAATGTCCGAGACAAAAGGTTGTAAAAACTAAAAACAAAACAATTTCAATTTAAAGTTGCAACACATTTTGGGAAAAGAAGAAATTAATTGTTTTTGAGCAATCCTTTTTCGACAATGTTTCCAAAAGACCTGTTTAAGATTATCCACACAAAAGATTGATTGATTGATTGGGGTTTAACGCCGTTTTTAACAATTTCTCAGTTATATCACGGCGGCCAGTTCATGTATTTCCTGGTTTTATCACACCAGTACTCCACACATCTTCCCAAGCGACCACACAAAATAAAGACTCATGCAAAAAATTATCTGAATGACACTGAGTAAGTTAACAACACCTAAACATGAGAGCCATGAAGAGCAAGCATAGCATACCTGAGGATTGACCTAGTGACCTTGCTTCCGACAAACATGTTTCAAAATTAAACATTGCATTTTATAGAGACAATCCTAAAACAAGAGGGCCATGATGGCCCTGGATCCCTCACCTGATTTTATTTTTTTTCACTTTAGCCTTATAAGCCCCACCCCCTGGCGGCCATAGTTTTCGACCAATCAATATGGCTTGAAGGAATCTGATAGAGGGTCACCCTAGGAATATTTCTAGAAAATTATTTGAAAATCGGCCAAATACTTTCGGAGGAGGAGATTTTTGAAGTTTTCACTAAAGCCATATAAGGCAAAATAGCCCCGCCCTGTGGTGGCCTTGGTTTTTGATTAATCAACATGGCTTGAAGGAATCTGATAGTGGGTCGGTCACCTTAGGAACATTTCTACAAAATTATTTGAAAATCAGCCTGACACTTTCAGGAGAAGATTTTTTAAGTTTTCACTATAGCCAATAAGGCAAAATAGCCCGCCCCCCCCTGGCAGCCATGTTTTTCGACCAATCAACATGGCTTGAAGGAATCTGATAGAGTGTCATCTAGGAATATTTCTACACAATTATTGAAAATAGGTCAGACACTTTTGTAGGAGAATTTTGTTTAAGCTTTCATTATAGCCATCTAATGCAAAGTAGTCCCGCCCTGTGTATATATATGTAGGTTTATATGTTTGTGTGTATATATGTATTTATTTATGTTCTCACTTCTGTAATGTTTGTTATGAAATGTACTAACTCTTCAAATATGGAGGAAATAAAGAATATCTATCTATTATAGCCATCTAATGCAAAGTAGTCCCGCCCTGTGGCGGCCATGTTTTTCCACCAATCAACCGTAGGAACATTTCTACAAAATTATTTGAAAATCAGCTTGAAACTTTCGGAGGAGAAGATTTTTGAAGTTTACACTTTAGCCATATAAGGCAAAATACCCCGCCCCCTGGCAGCCTTGTTTTTCCACCAATCAACATGGCTCAAAGGAATCTGATAGAGGGTCACCCAAGGAAAATTTCTACAAAATTATCTGAAAATCGGTCTGACACTTTCGGAGGAGAAGATTTTTTAAGTTTTCACTATAGCCATATAAAGCAAAATACTGAAAATAGCCCCGCCCCCTGGTCGCCAAGTTTTCCGACCAATCAACATGGCTTGAAGGAATCTGATAGAGGGTCATCCAAGGAACATTTCTACAAAATTATCTGAAAATCTGCCAACCAGTTTGGGAGAAGAAGAATTTTGAAGTTTTTTTTGTTTCGTTGCCATGGAAACAAAAAATCTGTATAATTCCCAAAATATTGAAGGAATTCTGGTGAGGTCATTGAGAGGATTCTTTCTGTGATGTTTCATCCGAATTGACCCACTGGTTACTGAGGAGAAGAAATTGACGGACAAAGCATGATGGACGCCGGACAAAAGGCGATCACAATAACTCAGATAAATTATGCAGTGTCTAAATAGTTCACAAGGTTCTTCTAAAGATTTAACCTGGTGATCTGTGATTCTAATTCAAAATGTGACCAATACTTGATAAAGGCTAATGGTCTGACAACATTTTATGAATATCAGATGAAAAATATGAGAAGATTGTTTAACTCTTTCAGCGCCAAAGGCAATATTGAGCTTTTTGCAAACAATACTGATTCAGGTGAGTCAGCTCGTAACGAGCTGTCTCACCTGAAATCAGCATTGTTTGCCTTATAGTTATCACAATATTCCAAAACTTTTATAACATATGAATATATTTGCCCGACTTTGAACATGGAAGAGTCTACTTTAAACAATTCAGCGCTGAAAGAGTTAAATGGTTGTCAGAATATTTTACCTCATTACTTTATTTTAAATCCCACATGACTCAAGTTCGAACCGCCAAAGATTTTATATAGACATAATTATTATGATGAAGATATATTTCTTGATGAATTTGATTGAATAAGAAATATGGCCTCTAGAGAGTTCACATGGTTTTAACATAATTTGACCTACTGATATATAGTTTTAGACCACAAGTGATACAAATTTGAACTTACACAGGGATTGAGAGACAAATTTTCTTATAAAGTTTCAAAAAGAGTTAATGAACAAGAGGACCATGATGGTAATAAATTAATCAACTCATTTAAAAGGACTTAAATTGTTTTAAACATTGTTACCCTTTACATTGAACTTGTTTTTTCAACAAATCAGAACAAATTGAACAATCTTGGTTGAGGGTCACCAAAAGCCATTAGTTTGGGACAAGAACTTTTTCAGTTAATACTATGCATGTGACATAATAAGCAAAACAAAAACAACCCCTGATGGCAAAGTGTTTCGATGAATCAAAATTATTTGTACAACTCTGCAGAGGATTACCCAAGGAACATGTCTGCCAATTTATTTTTCATTCTAGCCAGTTTTTTGTACAAAAAGATTTATAAAGTTTTGGCATTTTTTCCTCGCTCTATTGTTGAATCAACTGAAGTTCACCAGTGAATTCAATTCTTTAAAGAGAACCAACAAATCATGTTGTTTGAAAGTTGTTTTAACCCTTTTAATCACACAGCAAGTTTGCAGCAGACTTTGAAAACAAGGAAAATCTATATAAATACAGGTATAGTTACTGAAAAGAGTTAAAAACATTGTAGCGGAAAAAAGAAATTGCTCCCAATGTTTTACTTATTTGTCTCCTGCAGAGGCATCAGAAAGCCATTATGTGAAGGAAAGGTTTAAACTGCCATTGTCAGAACAAGAAAATCTGTGATGTTTATTTTGAAAATAGTTGTCTACACCAGACCTATGGCAAAATTAAAAAGAACCTTACCAACTGAGAGATTCATATTCATGCTCGAGCTTCATGATAAATGAACCAATGGAATTCTTCAATTCAGTCACTCGCTGTATCAAAGCCTCCTGCGCAAGCTCTAGCTGTTTCTCTTCTTTCTGAAGATTAATATACATAATATTAATAATTATTCCATTACAAATCATAAAGAATTATTGAAAAATATGTACACATAGACATGTAATATATATTCACATGTTCAATTTTTCATTATCATAATAATATCCAATACTGTAGTGCGAGTATACTCTTATAATAGTGAGGCAATTACTAGAGTAGATATGATGATGAGATTACTATGGATTCACCTGGTTTATAGAGGATAAGCAAGCAATTGAATTTGAGTGATATCAATAATTAATATATCATGAGAATTGGATGTTATCATGTCTAAGAACAAGTTTGAAGAATGATTTGTTTATGATTTTATAACATACCATTCAATTTCAAGCAGAGACATAAACTTACATCCCTGATTCAAGTGACTTATTCTTTATATCAAACAATTGCAGTGGATTATTCTATTTACTAAATATACCTTTCTGTTGAATTTTAGTTCAAGACATTAACAGAGAGCAGTTAAATTGTTAATGAAACCACTCACAGTTAAGTAAGTGAACATATGCACATGAATATTTACAACTGTTTAAAAACCTGCATATACATAGCTATAACCGCTTGTAGAGCAATATTTCAGCGTTACAAATTAAATTGTAACATTAGATGCAAGCAGTTAAAATATAAAATCGCTTCCAGAGTACAGAAACTTAGACTACAATAGGGGGGTTGATAATACGGGTTACGGTCAAAATGTTTAATTACAAAAATGTTGAAAATTGACATTGATGATAATGTTGAATTGATAAAACGGAACAAATCATGAGTCAAAATGTATAAATTGGTAATTACATAGTATTTACTTAAACTTGCTGTAACATATTATGTAACATATTATGTAACATTATATACTTGAACCAAAAATTAAGGTTTTATGTGTCGTAATTCCATAATTATTAGCTTGTATTGTTTGTCATAATGATTATTTTGTACTGTTTGTTGTTCTTTGTATTGTTATTTGTAATATTTATTTATACAATTAGATAAAAGAATTATAAATATATCTGGGGTTTAATGATTTTGTTTCATGTTGTTGTCTTGTTTGGAAAATAAATCATCCTACCTATTATGAATTCAAAGGTGTTACATAGAGATTATTCAACTTATTTTTTGAAAGATAAGAATATAATTCATGAGTGGCTCCTCCCATTCACAAGACGGCGAGTGAATTATATTCTAATCTTTGAAAAAATGAGTTGAATAATCTGTTTATTACATTTCATTGTTATTTGTTGTAATTTTTAAATACGTGTCTTCAACCATAGTTTATATTTACTGTGGAATATTGTTTGTCGTTTGACCTACTTTGCGCATTATTTCCGGATGAGGCGTGGCCATGGAAAAAAGGGAGGTGCACGCATGCGCAATTGTGTAGTAGAAATAAATCAACGATTATGAATTTTCTTTCACCAAGATATCCTTATCTTTGATGGATAGAAATGTAATAAAAATTGTTCTTTATCGTCAACATAATTTTTTAAACTACAAGGAAGAAAATCTGATCTTTTAACCCTTTCCCACATATAGAATAATTTCTGATGCCTCTGCAGCAGACGACTTTTGAAAATATTCTGACAAAAGGAGAAATTGCTCAAAACGAGCATTTTCTCCATTTGCCACAATGTTTCCAACTTTTTGCATTAATTATAACATCATTTATAGAGATTTCCTGGGTTTTTGCCAACATGCTTTCAACGTCGTATGCTGCAGGTTTGCTGTATGTGGGAAAGGGTTAACAAATTACAAATGTCGTGAAACGTAAATTTAGAGGTATGTAACATCCTGTGACCTATGAAAGTTAAAAATATTTTAATATGTGTTGAAGCACGCCTATAGGTTACCCGTAAGAAGACATCATAAGAGATAAAAAAGCGAGAATTCAGTACAATCTTACTGTTTAACATATCAAATCTCAACCACATAGGACTTTTTTCTGACCATTTTGTTTCCGGTTTTACTGGAGTGAAAAAGTAACTTCATAAACCTATTGATTTCGTAACCGGTAAATCCGCAGACACGATATACCTTAGTTTTGAATGGATGCAAAGTAAATTACAAAACAAAAAGGAGGGAATAATTAAATAAGACCATAGATCTTCCTACTCGATAAAGGAATGAAAACAAGGAATCTGATATGTGATTATTTGCATGTAATTACACTCGTTTTCTATATTTAAAATAATATTTTCTCAACTAACCGGATGTAAAACAAGAGGGCCATGATGGCCCTATATCGCTCACCTGATTTAATAGAACTTCAATAGTTTTCAAAGATTTTACACTTTTAAGGCCAATACTTTTGTTTTTTAAAGTTTTAACAATGCACATATAAGGAAAACAAGCTCCGCCCCCTGGCGGCCATGTTTTTCAACGGATCAAAAATATTTGAACAATCTTCGTAAAGGGTGCCCCAAGGAACATTTGTGCAAAATAATTTTTAAATCAGGCCAGTACTTTTGGACAAGAAGATTTTTAAAGTTTTAACAATGCACATATAAGGAAAACAAGCTCCGCCTCCTGCCGGCCATGTTTTTCAACGGATCAAAAATATTTGAACAATCTTGGTAAAGGGTGCACCATGGAACATTTGTGCAAAATTATTTTCAAATCGGCCCAGTACTTTTGGACAAGAAGATTTTTCAAAGTTTAAACAATGCACATATAAGGAAAACAGGCTCCGCCCCCTGGCGGCCATGTTTTTCAACGGATTGGAAATATTTGAACAATCTTGGTAAAGAGTGTCCCAAGGAACATTTGTGCAAAATAATTTTCAAATCGGGCCAGTACTTTTGGACAAGAAGATTTTTAAACTTTTAACAATGCACATATAAGAAAAATAAGCTCCGCACCCTGGCGGCCATGTTTTTTAACGGATCGGAAATATTTGAACAATCTTGGTAGAGGGTACCCCAAGGAACATTTGTGCAAAATAATTTTCAAATCGGGCCAGTACTTTTGGACAAGAAGATTTTTTAAGATTTGGCAATTTTCCCCTTTTCTGATGCCGCAGCAACCAAAGTTCTACTTGGAATTAATTTCTTTGAACAACTTTGAAAGAGGACTACCTAAGGACCATTCCTGTGAAGTTATTTTGAAATCTGTCCATTTGTTTAGTAGGAGAAGTCATTTGTAGGAAATTTTTAACAGACGCTGACGACGACGATGACGCAGACGACGACGACGGACGGTGAGTGATCACAAAAGCTCACCTTGCACTTCGTGCTTAGGTGAGCTAAAAATCTAAATGTGACGTCATTGCAACGAAATTTACGTCATTGTTAGGCAAGTGATGAATAAATAACAAAAGGAAAATGGCAGAAATGGTAGGAAATGTGCGCATTTGAGTTTCGTTGCTAGGGACCCACCCATTGCTATGCAGCTAGCAAAAAAACGATTTTAAAAACCCAAACAATTTTTCTATCTTCTCCTACAGTTTCGAATGTGGAGACATGAAACTTCGGTTATAGATACTTCGAGATATATAGAAAAAATGTATCCATTACAATTTTTGATTTAGGCCTTTGTTTCCAAATGGTAGCCTTTCGAAGACAGGGCATCTATTTTACCTAATTACAGAGTTATTGCCCTTTGTTACTTTTTCTTGTCCGGAGAATAACTAAATAACTACAAGATGGAATCTAATATAAACACTTCATACAATGATAGATCAGAATGAGAGGAAGTGCAATGTACAAGAAACATAACTCTAATTTAGCTAATTAAAGAGTTACAGCCCTTTGTTACTTTTTCTTGTGTGTAGAATAACAGTTACTATAAAACTAAACAATGAAATTGAAAAAACTTCATACGATGATACAACAAATTCAGAGGAAGTGCAGTGTACAAGAACCATAACTCTAATTTTAATAGCTCATTACAGACTTATTGCCCTTTCTTACTTTTTCTGGTTCGGAGAATAACTTAATAACTACAAGATGGAATCTTATAAAACTTCATACAATGGTAGAGCACAATAAGAGGAAGTGCAGTGTACAAGAACCATAACTCTAATTTAGCTAATCAAAGAGTTATAGTCCTTTGTTACATTTTCTTGTGCATAGAATAACTTAAAACTTCAAGATGGAATTCAATAAAACTTTATACTATGATACAACACATTGAGAAGAAGTGCAGTGTACAGGAACCATAATTCTATTTTACCTAATTACAGAGTTGTTGCCCTTTGTTTTTTTCTTGTCCGGAGATTAACTTAATTACTACGGGATTGAATCTGATAAAACATCATACAATGGTAGAGCATAATGAAAGGAAGTGCAATGTACAATAACCATTATTCTTATTTAGCTACTTACAGAGTTATTACAGGCCCTTTCTTACTTTTTGTTGTGCATAGAATAACTTTAAAACTGCAAGATGGAATTTTACAAAATTTGTACGATGATACAACACGTTGAGAGGAAGTGCAGTATACAAGAACCATAATTCTATTTTACCTATTTACAGAATTATTACCCTTTCTTACTTTATCTTGTGCGTAGAATAACTTTAAAACTACAAGATGGAATCTAATAAAACTTCCTACAATCATGGTAAAGCACAATGAGAGGAAGTGCAGTGTACAGGAACCATAACTCTATGCAAAGGCGAAAAATCACCAAGGCGAATCCCACGTCGCCTACAGGCTTGTTGGGATTCGCTAGGTATCCCTTATTGTCAGGCTTTTCTGTCTGTCTGTCTGTCCAGTTGTTTGTAAAGCGACGCTCCACAGCCAAAACCGACGGGCCAATTATGATGAAACTTTGTGAACAGGTGCCGTAGGGGCTCAGGGTGTGCGCATTTGAGGTTCGTTGCTAATGACCCACCGTTGCTATGCAGCTAGCAAAGAAACACGTTTTAAGAACAATAACCATTTTTCTATCTTCTCACACAGTTTTGAATGTGGAGAGCTGAAACTTCGGTTATAGATACTTCGAGATAATTAGAAAAAACGTATTCGTTATGATTTTTGATTTAGGTTTTTGTTCGGTTTTATTGTGGTTTTACGCCGCTTTCAACATTATTTCAGTTATATCACGGTGACAGTTCACTTATTCATGATCCCTGGGTAAAAAGCTAGCAAAAAAATGTGGTTTAAGAATCCAAACCATTTTTTTATCTTCTCCTACAGTTTCAAATGTGGAGAGCTGAAACTTTGGTTATATATACTTCCGAGATATTTAGAAAAAACGTATCCATAACGATTTTTGATTTAGGCCTTTCATTTTGTTTCCAAATGGTAGCCTTAGTCGTTTTACAGTCGTTTTTGACTTCAATTGCCCCTAGCGCTTCAGTGATACCGTAGTATTCAATAGCGATGTTATTGCACCATCTCATAGAGCTATTCATTCAAGAGCTACAAAATTTTACGTGATTGAACTAGAGCTCTGGGAGTTTGCAAAATATGCAAAGGCGAATCCCACGTCGCCTACCGGCCTCTAAACTTACTAAAATTTACTAATTAATAGTAAATCACTGCATTAGGTTTTTAAAAAATAATGCTTTGAAGTTATACAAGTAAGTATTTATGTAATTGATATTATTATGTTACATATATATCACCAATTTGACATTTTGACTCATGATTTGTTCTATTTTATAAATTCGACATTTTGACTGTAATTCCATTATATCAGTTTATTCCCGATTCTTCTTATTTCATTGTTAAATTTCGGCTGCTTGATATAATAAGCATATGTTTGTCTAACTGTTGGTCATACTCAGTAATGCGCAACTACACAACCTCGCAAGACTATACAATAAGACATCGACCTAAAGAACGGGGCGAATCATGACGATAAAATGCGATAGTTCTTGGGAACGAACTTAACCAGTAGGTTGACCCACTAAATTTACTTTATCGTATACAAAATAATTGGACGCATAGCGTTTTCCTGATCGAATAAAACTTGTTATATATATAAATACAATTTACCTGCATTGTGTCGTAGATAGAGGGATTGTGTCTCGTATGTTCTTACATAAAAAAACTTAGTATTTTTTTAGAAAATAAGGAATAAATTTAACAGGAAGTGGACATAATATTGTAGCATCGCGCATGCGTATTAGATAATTAGGTCAAATATATGAAGTCCGCCATTATTTTTCAAGCAGAAAGTTGTTTTCAGGTTTGATACTCTTTTTTTAGCTACTGCTCCGTGAAATGTTTACTATCATTTAGGTACTTTGACATAATCAACTTATCCATCAATGTAAATGACATAATTGGGACCCATACACCATGGGTTTTTCCCGGGACATGCGCTTTATTCTCATTGGCGGGCAGGCGGCAATCTGATTGACTTGATTGGGTGTCATTCCTGTCCAATTTATTGGTCCATTCTAAACTTTCTAGCCACTGGTATTCTTGGATCAAATCTATAGTAAATTAAAGGTAAACAGGACCAAGAGAACCGCATGTGTCAATTGTACAATCAGCAATAAAAGTTTCGATTCCATTGTTTTCCTTCAAAACAGAAATTTAACTTCCTTTACAAAATGGCCACTTCCTTCTTCATTTTGGATAAAAGAAAACTTCATTCTAAATCTTGTTCAATATACTGGACGTTCCAAACAAGGTTACAGGTATTCATTCATCCACTCTAAGACTTTATTAAGAGCACTCCCCTATCCCCAGCTTAACAAAAATAGACTTGGTATCTTAGTCCTTGAATCTTCATGTATACTTTTAGTCTTTTTATGTTGTACTATTGTTACAAATTATTTCACACATGGACTTATAAGTGAAACTATTAAAACTTGATGCACTCTTATTCCGACTGTAGTTCTAACAGTTCTTCCAATGTAGTTATATAGATTGGAATGCTGATGTTAATTACTTCAAATCCAAACTAAATGCCAGCTAGTACTAGAACCATTAAGCGATGTATACACCTATTGTACAAGTAATATATGAACACATATTTTAATTAATATGAGTATAGGTGCTACCTATTTCGGGTAAACATTTATTATATGTTGTGATCGGTGAATAATTCCTCGCGAACTGCAGTTAGCCCCTTGCTTGCTGCACGATCAGTTATTTACGTCAATTACCTAAGCAAAGAAAATAAAAAATCATCACCCAGGTTAAGATTATATTTAACTTTAAAATATAGCCAAGATTTTACATCCATGAAATTATGATGACAGGTACAACAAATAATCAACTTGCCCTTCATAAAGTACTTCAAATAAAACGATTCCATAATTCACGGAACTACATTTGTGACAAGTCAAACTAACGTTTCCTATAATTTCTGTTGTTTTCCTTTTGGTTCATTTAGTTTAAACTTATTTATTTTACATCGATTGTGAAACAAAAACAAGCTTTCAGCTTATATTAATCACGCTCGATGTCTTCTTCCTGGAAACTTAACCAGTACTCACGCCGTTTGTGTGAAAAAAAATCACGCTCATCACGGGACTCGAACCACGGACCTTTGATACAAGAGGCCGACGCTCTACCTCTGCACCACTAATAGAATGACGTCATATTACAGGAAATTGGATTTATAACTTCTGGAAAGTCAAAGGTCAAAGGTCAAAAAACCCTTACGAGTAATATTTGAACTCGTTTTAGAAATAGACGACGAGTGTTATTAAACGGAAATTATCACTCATAAAATTACTTGTGCTCGTTCCTTTATTGAGTACGTATTATCATATTTAATTATTTCGTCTAGAAGTTGTTTTTGTTTCGATATTTTCTTTTCATCCAATCAAAACGTAGCAGAATCGTGACTGTATCGAAAAATCTACTCTGGACACAATTTTTGGAAAGACGGTATAGCAAAGTTTTGCAAAGTTCATACACATTACCTATTGACGGGAAACATCGCCGGCTTCGCCGTCGATTTGTTTACCCGTATTAATTATCAGATGTCGCATCAAAAATAGTGTACAATGTACCTGGGACTACTAATACGTATTAGTAGTCCCAGAATGTACACAATTTATCAAAGACACTAAAATTAAAACCTGTGACAAAGGTTTCCTGCGCTACTGTCGGCTAAAAAAGGAGAGTATCTACTTTATCAATTTTACCTTTTGTCATAATAATAATAATAGGAATCCGCTGTGGTCGAGTGGTAAGCGTCGGGGATTTCGAAACCGGGTGTCCCGGGTTCGATCCCCAGTCGCGGCACTACCGTCATGGTGGAGTGCCCTTGGGCAAGGCACATTTTCTAGCCTAGTACTGGTTTGTTTACCCAGGGATCATGAATAATTAAATTTAATTGCGCGCTAAATGACCTTGGCTGTCGATGCGCCATAAAACAATATACATTCCTTCATTTTGTCATAATGTTTTCAAAAGTTGTTAGCATTATAATTAAGGTATCATCATCATGAGGTAAACCAATGTAAACATGCAGACTTGCATATTTTATTTTTGTGGATGAATTTCCAGTCATCGGTTATAATTATGAGCCCTTACTTTTTAGCCTGTAGGCAATATAATTGGAATTTGCATGTAAAAAATAGTACATGCATGTTTTTTAGTAGCTTTTAGACAAGTTAAATTTAACTGCAATTTTTATGAACCTGGGCTGGAAGGGTAAACATTAACCCATTTACACATATAGGCACTTTTGCAGCAGACGACTATTGAAAACAATGTCACAAAAGGAGAAATTGCTTCAATGGATAAATTTCTCCCTTTGCCGCAATGTTTTCAACTCTTTTCAATAACTAACTATCATTTCTACAGATTTTCCACTTTTGTGTTAAACTTAAGATGTTATTAAAGTCGTCTACTGCAGATTTGTTGTATTTTAGAAAGTGTTAAGTAAGGATATTTTGTAATAATAAATAAACTTCATTGTACATTACAGTATACAGACCTTAGATAACAGACAGTGATGACCGATGCTAATTTTGCAGCAGCTGTTGGAGGGGGAAACGTTTCAAGTGAAGCTACTGCCATGTTGACAAATTTTTGGCCAAATGCATCCACTGAAATCAGGAATATTAAGAATGTGAGTTTGAATTGATGGTGACCAACATACCTAAAGTAACGGCAATGGGGTATAGGTACAAATACCACTTCTACAGCCTTGCTAGTGAATCTGTCTTTTATAGCAATGTTGGTATAGTGGATGCCTTTTTCACAAAGTTAAGTAGCTTACATCGCTGTAAGTGCCTGGATGAATGACTTGCAATGCTTTAACTCTGTAAAGAACACGATGCACGATACAAATGGTGGCAGTGGTGGGATTTCGGTGTGGCATCACCATCATTCCCAGACTTCAGATGTTCCCAGTGATATTACATTAGGCTCTGCTCTGGTGACTGCTTATGTGCGGTTTTGTGGCATCAGCCGGAAGCCAAGAGAAAAGAGGGAGAAATGTAAAGGAAATGGGGAATAGGTACAAATACCACTTATACAGCCTGGCTTTTATAGTGACGTTGGTAGAGTGGTTGGCTTTTTCACAAAAATAAAGAATGTACATCGTGGTTAGTGCCTGGATGGGTGACCTGCGATGGCGTAACTCTGTGAAGGACCTGGTGCACATTACGCTACTTCTATCAATACGATATACTCTGAAATTAATGTTCATATATATAATTCTTATGATTTGTCTTTGAGAATACAAATATTGAAAGTAAGAATCAAAGAGGTATGAAATGCTGCTAAAATGGGGGATAAGCAATTTCTCCATTAGCCATAAAACAATGGCACAATGTATTTAATAATCATACTTTCATTTATAGAGATTTGCCATATTTTTGCCTTGTACAGTAGATGATTTCAAAGTCATTTGCTGTTGAGGGAAATCTCATTTTAAGGTCCATTTATGAAAGTGTTAGTATTTAGTTATATCTCAAAAAGATTTAGATTTAAGACAAATATTATCACTCTGAGTCTGAAAGTCTGCTCAAAGTCTATGGGAATTGTAAATCAGATATCTCCCACACTTCAACAAATCCTACATATGACAGATCTGTACATGTAGTAGTAAACCTTTAAATATCTTCACAAGTTAAAGGAAATTTTTGATAATTAGTGAAAGTATAATTATTTGAAAATGATAAAATAATTTTGTTCAAAAGGAGCATGCATGATTAGCAATTTCTGCCTTTGCAACAATGTTTTGAAATAATTGCTCCAAATGAGCCTGCATGTGGGTGTACCTGTGCAGGTTAACATGGGCTCCAGTGGTAGGGTTACATAGAATTTTCTGTTTATTATGTTGGTTTATATTTCAGGATCACTTTAAATCACAAGAACTTCCTCTTGCTAGGATAAAGAAGATAATGAAACTAGATGAGGATGTGAAGGTAGAGTTTAGTCATTTCTTAACCCTTTCTTGTGTTGAGCCCCAGTAGCTCAAAAGGTTGCGTCTCGGGCTGTCAATCCAGGGGTTGTGAGTTTGAACCCCAGCTCGGCCAACATTCTTTCCGACATTTGGTTTGACAAAAATCACTGTGACAAGCATCGTTCGTCACCCACCAAGGGGCCTACAGTCTTATTGGAAAAGCAACGAGTTGCTTGGAAAGAATAGTGTGTGGAGTACTGGTGTGAAAAAACCAGAACACACATGAGTAGGTGATCTGGCCGCCATGATATGACTGAAAAATTGTTGAAAACGGCGTTAAACCCAATTAACGACTTTTCAAAATATTTCGTCAAAAGAAGAAATTGATCATAATGAGCAATTTCTTCTTTTGCCACAATCTTGTCAACTCTGTTCAATTATTATACATAAGTATGGAAAACTCTTTGTAGTTTACAGAGAGTGTTCAATACTTTTCCAAAGAATATTTCAAGGGCTTTTGCTGCAGATTTGTTGTTAATTGAAGCTTTCCCACATACAGACAAAGTTTGATATATCTTCAATTGTTGAGTGACTGACAACTTTTAAAAACATTTTGGAAATGAATGAATGTATATTGTTTTATGTCGCATCGACAGCTAAGGTCATTTAGCGCGCATTTAAATTTTATTATTCATGTTCCCTGGGTGAACAAACCAGTACTAGGCTAGAAAATGTGCCTTGCCCAAGGGCATTCCACCATGACCGAATTGCCGCCACTGGGGATCGAACCCGGGACACCCGGTTTCGAAATCCCCGACGCTAACCACTCGACCACAGCGGATTCCTATTGTGGAAATGTGAGAAACATAGGAATGTCAAGGTGATCAAACTCACATTAAGACTAACAGGTTTGAACTTTCAATGCTTATTAAATCATTCGTCATTAATGAAATAGAAATCATTATTAATCTGGTTTGCTTTATGTTTCAGATGATTAGTGCAGAAGCCCCTGTGTTGTTTGCAAAAGCTGCAGAAATTTTCATCAGTGAATTGTCGCTCAGAGCTTGGATACACACAGAAGATAACAAAAGACGGACGCTACAGGTGAGTAAATAAGAACCTCGTCTAGCAATTTGGGGTCTTATTGCCTATTTCCTACAGGATCGTATTAAGGAAAATTAGTGGGGCTGCAGTTCTAGATTATTATCAAAAGCCTAGGACCAAATTGTTTGAAGACTGACACTGAAGCATAGATCCTTTAAGACCCCAATTCGCTTGAAGCAGCTCATAAACATAAACCTACGTGTACTCAAAAGTTGATGATTTTTTATTCATCTGCATTGAAAACATTTGAGGAAAAAAAAATATGTCCTGTAAATTACGAAGAAATTGTGAAAATATGGACGAGATAATCAATTTCTCTTTTATATTCAACATTGTTTAACCCTTTCTCTCATACAATAAATCTTCATCAGACGACTTTGAAAATATGGAGGCACAAATAGGGAAATGCTGTATAAATAAAATATTTCTATTGAATAAAGTTTGTGGCAAAAAACTTCTATTGCCAATGTGACAAAATCATTAAGGATTAAATATACAAATCTGCTTAATAACTGATATTTCTTTTTCTACTATTTTCCTGTTAAATAAGCAATTTGTGTTTTATATTCAACATTGTTTTCAAATGTAATGGTTTCCATATGGGTCAAAATGGTTTTTTCATATATTTCACACATTTAATCGTGGCCAATGCTATTTCAGCATAGAAAAAAAAAAAATTCATGCAAATTATCAATATTTGAAAGATGATATGCTAATTGTTTGTCTTCTTGTGGTTTAAATCTCATTCTGAAATTATTTTAACCATATCTTTGGACGTTCATGTGATATGTTGTAATTAAATCTTAAAAATAGTTTCGGAAATAGTTTAATATCATAAATATGTCGGGTGTAAGAAAAGACAAGTTCAAAACTTTGAAATAAGGAAAAAACATATTTATGATATTAAACTATTTCCGAAACTTTCTTCAGATTATTGCAATAACTATCATTTATCAATATTTAAAACTAAAAAGTATATGTCGCTGAGCAAAATTTTCAGTTTTTCTTTACTGAAGGTCTAAAAAATGTTAAAATATGATTATATATTTATTTATTTTTCAAACATATCTTCCATTGTCATTCAAGTTTTCCAATAATTTCTACTTATTTTCAAAAGTATATGATACTTTACAAGTTCTAGATTAAAATTTATGTAAATGGATTTTAATATCATGTTCTTTTTACCCTGCTTAGCAGCTATATTATATAATCAAACAAGGCGTCTGAACAGCGCGTGAAAGCTCATGACAGCATAATCAGAAAATTTAATAACAATGTTACAATTTTCTTTCTTTTTAGCTCACCTGAGCTTTGCTCAAGGTGAGTTATTGTGATCGCCTTTTGTCCGTCGTGCGTCGTGCGTCAACTTCTTCTCCTCAGTAACCAGTGGGTCAATTTGGATGAAACTTCACAGAAAGCATCCTCTCAATGACCTCACCAGAATTCCTTCAAATTTTTGGGATCCATGCAAAATTCTGGTTTCCATGGCAACGAAACCGAAAAAAATTCAAAATTCTTCTTCTCCCGAATTGGTTGGCAGATTTTCAAATAATTTTGTAGAAATGTTCCTTGGGTGACCCTCTATCAAATTCCTTCAAGCCCTGTTGATTGGTCGAAAAACATGGCCGCCAGGGGGGGCGGGGCTATTTTGCCTTATATGGCTATAGTGAAAACTTAAAAAATCTTCTTCTCCGAAAGTGTAAGGCCGATTTTCAAATAATTTTGTAGAAATGTTCCTTGGGTGACCCTCTATCAGATTCCTTCAAGCCATGTTGATTGGTCAATAAACATGGCCGCCAGGGGGGGCGGGGCTATTTTGCCTTTTATGGCTATAATGAAAACTTAAAAAATCTTCTCCTCCATAAGTGTCAGGCCGATTTTCAAATAATTTTGTAGAAATGTTCCTTGGGTGACCCTCTATCAGATTCCTTCAAGCAATGTTGATTGGTCGAAAAACATGGCCGCCAGGGGGCGGGGCCTATTTTGCCTTATATGGCCAAAGGTGAAAACTTAAAAAATCTTCAACATCTTCTCCTCAGTAACCAGTCGGTCAATTGGGATGAAACTTCACAGAAAGCATCCTCTTAATGACCTCACCAGAATTCCTTCAAATTTTAGGGATCCATGCAGAATTCTGGTTTCCATGGCAACGAAACGAAAAAAACTTCAAAATTCTTCTTCTCCCAAACTGTTTGGCAGATTTTCAAATAATATTGTAGAAATGTTCCTTGGGTGACCCTCTATCAGATTCCTTCAAGCCATGTTGATTTGTCGAAAAACATGGCCGCCAGGGGGGGGGGGGGGGGGGGGGGGGGGCGGGGCTATTTTGCCTTATATGGCTATAGTGCAAACTTAAAAAATCTTCTTCTCCAAAAGTGTCAGCCCGATTTTCAAATAATTTTGTAGAAATGTTCCTTGGATGACCCACTTTCAGATTCCTTCAAGCCATGTTGATTGGTCAAAAAACATGGCCGCCAGTAGGCAGGGCTATTTTGCATTATATGGCTATAGTGAAAACTTCAAAAAATCTTCTCCTCCAAAAGTATCTGGCCGATTTTCAAATAATTTTGTAGAAATGTTCCTAGGGTGACCCTCTATCAGATTCCTTCAAGCCAAGTTGATTGGTCGGAAACTATGGCTGCCAGGGGGCGAGGCTTATATAGCTAAAGTGAAAAAAAAAAAAAAAAAATCAGGTGAGCGATTCAAGGGCCATCATGGCCCTCTTGTTTTAAATATCCACTATCCTTAAGTACTGTTGAATAATGCAATTATCATATTTCTTTTAATTGCTTATTATATATATCTGTTAAATTTTTGTGTCGCCTTCTTTTGCAGGGAGATAAAGGGATCACTTTTCCATCTACTGTCCTTCCTGATTTTACATAATGACATCTGGGTAGACGACAAATGTATTTCTTACAACATTCTTGTCTTAATTAAGTTCTAGCACTTTTTCACAGGAATAATTTAGAACTAAATGAATCTTTTTGCATTTAATGATTTATCTCCTTTTTTTTTACAGAGAAATGACATTGCCATGGCCATCACAAAGTTTGACCAGTTTGATTTTCTTATTGACATTGTACCACGAGAGGACATCAAACCAACCAAACGACCGGCAAGAATTATTTTTTGATTTGAAGAATTAATTCCAAAGAAAAATTCACCTTTTCCCTGATATGATAATTTGATAGTTGCCGGTATCGAACATTCAAATGTGGTATCATTTTGATAGTGTTGAAAAAACTTGGGAAATGGGGAAATTGCTGTTATAGGTCTAAATATTGATTGAATAAGTTTTGTAAATCTTGTTCACTTTAACCCTTTCCCTCATACGACAATTCTGCAGTAGACGACTTTAAACAGATTTTTCAAAAAATGGAAAATCTCTTTAATTGAATGGATAACCAATGACTTAAAGTGGAAATCATTGTGGCAAAAGGAGAAATTGCTCATCATGAGCAATTTCTTCTTTTGCCACAGTGTTTTCAAAAGTCGTCTGCTCCAGAGGCGTCAGAAAACGTCTATATGAGGGAAAGGGTTAACTTGATACCTCTTATTGAGAATATAATATTAATATTACTTTTAACCTTGACCTTTAATTGACAATGGAGCAATGCTATGTGGAGTCAAACTTATTGTCAATGGTTTGGACAATTTACAGTTGCAATTGTTTAAAAAGTATTAATTATTAAACATTATAAAATGAAGTACATATTTCCAATGTTTTAAGTATTTCTTTTATTTATTCTCGAATTTTCTACATCATTATAAATTTCCTATCCCATTCTTAGTAGTTTTCACTCCACAGTGCTTTCTTTTTTTGCTGCATTCTATAGCCATGTTAGTACCTGTGTTTCAAATGAAAATGGAAATTTAGCCTTCTGAATTTCATATCTTAGAAAGCGTTAATCCTTTCCCACATACAGATACTTTTCTGACACTTCTGTAGCAGACTATTATGGAAAACATTGTAGCAAGTGGGAAAAATTGCAATTTCTCCATTTGTCACAATGTTTTCAACTCTTTTCAATAAATATACTTTCATTTATTTTGCAAAATGTCCAAGTCATCTGCTACAGTTGTTGTAAGTGGGAATGGGTTCTAGTGGTGTTAAATTTTAAACACACCAATTAATGGCCAATCAATGTTTGTTAACCCTTTCCCCCATACGACAATTCTGCAGCAGACGACTTTGAACGTATTTTGTCAAAACATAGAAAATCTCCATAATTGAATGGATAACCTATAGATGACAAAAAGGGGAAAACATTGTGTCAAAAGGAGAAATTGCACGTTCTGTGCAATTTCTTCTTTTGTCACTATGTTTTCAAAAAGCCGTCTGCTGCAGAGGCGTCGGAAAGCGTCTATATGAGGGAAAGGGTTAATAAGTTGAAATGGAGAGACTGAAATACGAGCAGCTAAGACTGTACCATGTTTACCTATTGTCTAAGTGCAGTGGATCAAATAATGTATTTTGCATCGGCTGTCAATTAATTTTAACAATTCATAGTTGATAACAAAGGAACTGCAGAAATTTCTCATTATTTGTCTGCTGCAGAGACTCAACATATTTGTTATCAGGGAAAGAGTTAATATTTCCTTAATTATTTCAGGATGAACAAAGAACATCAGTATTACCAGATCAGATCCAGTACTATCTCCAGCTAGCACAGCAACAGGCCCAGCAACAACAACAACAAGCAGCACAGCCTCAAACGGTTGTACAGACACCGCAAGTACAGACAACTCAAATAGCACAGCCGACAGTGACACAACCACAACAACTACAACTGGCTGGTAGGTAGACTTTTAGCCCTTTCTCACATACATAAAATCGACAGATGACAACTTGGAAGACATTTAGTTAAAAATATGAAGTGTTGATAAAGAATATTTATTGGTTAAATTTGAAAACATTGTGGCAAAAGGAGAAATTACTCATTGTGGCCAATTTTTCATTTTGCCACAATGTTTTCAAAAGTCGTTTGCTGCAGAGGCGTCGAAATGTGTCTACATTTGAGAAAGGGTTAATGGTTAACCTCATACAGACACTTTTCAGACACCGTTTTTAGCAGATGACATGTGGTAAATGCTTAAAATGCACAATAGCTCCACAATCTAATAAGATGTTTTTAAGTTTTGTCGTCTTTGGAACAATTAATAAAAAAAAAATGCGTCTTGAAAATTGGAAAAGTATCTTTAATGTATTTTAAGGTTGAAAACATTGTGTGGCTAAAGCAAAAAATGTCTGATATGAAAACATGAAGAGTTTAGCATCTGCTTTGAAAATGTATGTCTATAAGGACATTTTGAAGAATAATCTTAGGGTAGGGTTAAAAACATTGTTGAAAAATGATATATGTCGTGTCTTTTAAAACATTTTTAGTAAAGGAGAGTATGCTTTATGTTCTCCTTTCCAATTAAGGTTTCAAAAGTCATCTGCTTACTCAAATGTCATTTGTAAAAGGAAGGGTTAAATTATGAACTTTTTGTATCAATTTATAAATTAACACTTTCCCAGACTCATTTTCACTTAAATGCAACACCATTTTAGAAAGCATTTGGAAGGAATCTATAACTTAAATGCTGTTAGGGTAGGGTTAAAAACATTGTTGAAAAATGATACATGTCGTGTCTTTTAAAACATTTTTAGTATAAAAGGAGAGTATGCTTTATGTTCTCCTTTCCAATTAAGGTTTCAAAAGTCATCTGCTTACTCAAATGTCATTTGTATAAGGAAGGGTTAAATTATGAACTTTTTGTATCAATTTATAAATTAACCCTTTCCCTTTATCAGATTCATTTTAACTTAAATGCAACACCATTTTAGAAAGCATTTGGAAGGAATCTATAACTTAAATGCTGTTTACAGAAATAATTCAGAGATTTGCTCAGTGAGGCGTTGCCACACATATCGCCTCACTCCTTATGTTATGTTTGAATGTAAATATACTGATAGCTTCCATCATTGACAAGAATAGAAACCAAAAAATGAAAAAAAGGGAATTCTCCAAGCCGGCATTTGTGAACAGAAAAGATCACAAGATCTGAACTGTTTAAATATTACTTTCATAAGCTTTTTAGAAGCTTTTGTCACCTTGTATAGTTTCTGACATGTCTGTACAGATTCACAAGGTGACCTAAACCTTCACTGTTAGGAAATGTCAACTTGTACCTTTGTGTATGGACAGACTCATTAAAGACAGTACATGTTTATAATTGTTTTATACAACTTGAGTTTTTATCATCCAGGTGGCCAACTTCTGCAACAGCAATACCAGATAGCACAGCCAGCACAAGCAACTTCAGTTCCAAATGTATGTTTACCAGTTTGATTACCAATTTAATCCCTGATACAGATATATATCTACTTCTTCAACTTGTCCTCATGTACAGTTGCTTTCAGACAAATTAAAAGAAACATTGTGACAAAAGGAGAAATTTCTCCCGTAAAAATGATGGTGCTGCATCAATGCATTTTTATAAGTTCATTAGTAGGAGCATTTATAAAAAAAAAAAAAAAAACTATTCTATTTCATGTATTAACCCTTTCCCTCATATAGACGCTTCCTGATGCCTCTGCAGCAGACTGCTTTTTGAAAACATAATGACAAAAGAAGAAATTGCTCAAAACGTGCAATTTCTCCTTTTGACACAATGTTTTCCACTTTTAGTTATAGGTTATCCATTCAATTATAGAGATTTTATATTTTTTGACAAAATATGTCTGCTGCAGAATTGTCGTATGAGGAAAGGGTTAACTGATTCAGATTGGTATTGGCCATAGTCTGATAACAAATCCAAATTGACACGGAAACCATTGGACTAGTCCAAAAGCTGATGATATTTTAATAACAAATATAAAAACCAGCCAGAAGATTACAAAATTCAATTGTTTTCAGGAAAAAATCCAAATTCAGAACAAACCTCCTCAATTGGACTCATTTAACAAGTGAACACATTTTTATATGATCTCAAGTGTTTTAGTGAATGGCACTTAAATCATTCAAAGTTGTGAATCTATTTGCTTAGAATATTTGCTGTATAGATATCAAAGTCAATCCGAAATTTACATTATCACTTAGCTGGTCCAACAACAAACCAAGTAGTCCATGTAACATTATGCAGCAAGTTACCTGGAACCTGGCCATGTGCACATTTGTTTGACAGTAAAGTTCAAATTTGCAATGTGTGAATTCAAAGTGTGAAATCTTTTTACAGATGTGATACTTATCCATATGCACTAATTAAAAACTGATTAATCCAACTTTCATGTTTTCATTTAACCTTTGCAAGGAATATACTGGTAATAAATGAGTCCATTGGATTCTGAATGACCTTATAGGCATATCCTCCAGTACGTAAATGCACAGCCGATTGTTGTTATGCTGTAGCCTTCCGACATGTCCTTGTTTTCTTTATCTTTAAAGACAAATCTATTGATTACCAGTCAGAGTTAAATTTACTAATGTTCCTATGTTCTGCATTCTTAATTACAGCACTTATCATGATAAACACTTTTTTTGTTTTAAATAATTCCTGTGCCCAATCAGGGTCGATCAATCAATTGTATAACTTCATAAGAAATGTCTTAATGGGACAAATCATTCCAGTACCTACAGTATAGGTTGATTATATTTGTTTGAAACATGATTGATTTTAAACAACGTGAGATAAATGGTGTACATGTATTTACATTTCAGACTCAACAGTCACAAGTAATAACGATACAACCCCCACAACAACAACAGCAACAGCAGCAGCAAGTACAAGTGCAACAGGTAAACAAAATAAACCAAAGAAAGATCTTGTTTAAAGTAATATTAGTGTGAAATTTCAAAACAACAAGTAAAATTATGGAAAATCTCTATAATTGAAAGCATAACTATTGAATTTAGTTGAAAATAGTGTGGGCTAAAAGAGCTATTGCATGTTACAAGCAATTTCTCTTTTTGCCAAACTGTTTTCTAAAGTCTTCTGTGTATAGACGGTACTCAGATCACTTTCTGTAATGTCACAGCGATATGCGTGATTATATCAGACAAACAGTTAGAACTTCTTCATGCATTTAGTGAACATGGATCAATCCAGATCTTTTATGTATACATGTACCTTCATGTATATGTAATTTTGTAGAGCTTCCTTCCATACAACATTGGCATGAGCAATATTATAATGTATGACATTCATCTAAAGTATTTTCCAATCTTTTTATACAGTTTCTTATTTTGGGTATTGGGTCAATTTGCAATTGATGGTCTGTCTATTTATCTATAGCAATTATTTGTATAGTTAACAAATAATGCAGTTTGCAATCTTGAAGTTTGATGTATTGCAATTTCTTATTAAATAAAAGGTATTACTTAGACTGACTATTCTTTTGAGTACCCACTTAATAAATTCAGTAATAAGTGAGCATTGTTAACTCCTTCTTATTTCGATGTTTGAACAAACAAATATGTTGATTATTCTAGGTACAACAAATCCAGCAGGTACAACAACCTCAACAGCCCCAGACACAGGTTTTCCAACAAGTCATTACAGCATCCGGACAGGTAGAAAACGTTCCTGTAAGTAAAATATAGTTTTCACTTTTTGTCATAATCATTCGTATCTGTATAAAAGCTATACCTTGGGGATTTCTAGAAATATTTTGGGATTGGAAAAGTGATATTTACTGGTAAGAAGTAACTCCTGTGCGAGTTTATCACTTGTCCAGATTATATGAAGTAACATCAATATCACCACCTTTGTTGCGATCAAATATTCGATCCATGAAAGTGCCATAAATACTGCTATTTTTGTCATATGTATAAAGGCAGTTACAAGAAATGACACCAATTTGATTGATTGTCTAGATGTAAAACAGATTTTATTTTATTTTACCATTTAAACTTTATCTTACTGGGAGACTTTACACCATGATTTTAGCTGCTATAAGAAACTTGGTCATGCTCTTGTTTGTTTCATTCGGGAAATTATTCCTGCATCAAAAGTTAAGATAAATTCAAATTTACTGTTTTGTGTATGTGTAATGAATTATTAACTAACAACACTTGTTATCATGCAGAAGATGTTTAAGCACATGACATTAGATAACATTGTCAAAAGAGGAGAAATCTTTCAAAATGATAACTCCATAGCAACTTTGTTTGTGTTATTTTAGTTAAATAATATAAGTGACGTAAACCACAATGATTTGAAGGGTTGTTAATATTGGTGTGGACGTTTTATACTGTTCAGTAAAATAAATTTTGAGAGGCTGTATTAAATTGCAGAACTGTGTTTCGATCCCTTTTCCACATACAACAAATCTTCAGCATGCGATCTTTCTATCATTTTGGTTAAAAAGTATGGATAAATCTTTAAAATACAAAGTATAGTTCTTGAATTGACTTGAACACGATGAGGCTAAAAGAGAAATTGCTCATTTTTAGCAGTTTCTCCTTTAGCTCTATTGTTTTAGCTCATCGGAGCATGAAGTGATTGTGATCATCTGGCGTCTGATGCTCTGTCCATTTACATTTCATTCAAGAAATTTCTTCTAAACCAATGAACCAATTTCACAGGGATGATCATTAGGACACGTTTTACTAAAGGTGTTTAAACCATTCCTCTCTGATGAACAAGATTAATGCAGACTCAAAAATAGAAATATTGTTAAACACATTCTCCTGCTAAACCACTGACCAATGTTGTGTTAAACACAAATCAGTTTCATAAATAAACTGTGAGCTGTCCCGCGAGAAACAAACATTGTGGACATTGAGTTAAGTATTGCCCCGGGTCAGCCTAAGCATGCGGCACAGGCTTACCCGGACAGACTCTTTTCGCATCTTGTGAATTTTCTGTTTCAGGAATCATTACTATATACCCATGAGACGTAATGTGTCGGCCTGAATCAGTCTGCGCGGATTGCGCAGGCTGATCTGGGTCGATACATTACACAGAGGCCATAATTCTTTCTCGCGGGACGGCTCATGTATTCACCCTCTCATTCCTCTATTTCCAGATTCAATTGACCCCTCAACAGTTACAGGCGATACAGATGCAGTTACAGGGTAAAGGTAGTAACCAGCCAATCATCATCCAAACATCGAACACACAACAACCCTTACAGACCACACAAGTAGTATCACAGGCAGATCCAACACAATTCGCTACAAACCAGGTGGGCCAACTTGTTGCAATATTTCTTACTATATTATAATAATTCTTGAAAATGTTACTTGGAAAGAAAAAAAAACAGACAGCAAATGCTCTGATAAGTCGGTGCAGATTCAGTTTGATCAGATCCTTTGCTTTTTGAATTGTCATTGAATGGATGCAATTTTTATTTTCAATGTAAAATTATCAAAAAAAACAAGCTTTGGTTTGGTGCTTTGATGGCTTAACCCTTTCCCTCATATAGACGCTTTCTGACGCCTCTGCAGCAGACTGCTATTTGAAAACATGGTGACAAAAGAAGAAATTGCACAAAACGTGCAATTTCTCCTTTAGCCACAATGTTTTCCACTTTTTGTCATAGGTCATCCATTCAATTAAGGAGATTTTCTATCTTTTGACAAAATATGTTCAAAGTCGTCTGCTGCAGAATTGTCGTATGAGGGAAAGGGTTAAATATGTATTAAGTGGTGATGTAATATATAACATCTTTGTCTATTATCTTGGTTACTTATATATAACCATGGAATATATTTCCTACTAGAAAATTATTGTTGACCCTTTTTTTATTTTAGAAAAAATCTTTGTAATAAATTAAACATAGGCCAATAATTCGTTTTTGGATGATAGTCTAATAATGAATAATTTCTATTGATTGTTTATTCTTTTCTTCATATTTTCAATTTGTAACAGTCTTTAAAGGCATATCATGATACAGGGTACCGGTAATACAAATACATATAATTTTTACTATTCTCATCAACTATGTTGTTTGTTTCTTTTGCAGGGTGTGTTTCAGGTTCAACAGATACAAGGAACTGGCCAACACGTTTATATTCAACAAGATGGGGATGGAACAGATAGCTGAACATGATGACAAATTATTTATGTATTTATTAACTCAAGTCATGCGAGTCCAAAGGGAGTCTTCATTTTTATAACAACCAAACGTTTACAGATCAGAAGCCTAGCACCGGTAGCTCAGTCGGTAGCAATGTGGGCCTTCAAGCCAGGGATTTCAAGTTTGAATACCAGCTTTGCCAATATTCTTTCCGACTTCCGACAATAGTCAAAGTGTTATTCCTCTTCCGCCAATGGGCTAACAGTCTGTATGGAAAAGCAGCTAGTTGCTTGGAAGGACTGTTGTGTGGGGTACTGTCTTGCAGAGGCATCTTCCACAAACATCTTTTGAAAACATTGTGGCAAATTGATAAATGGTTCATAAATTGCCACATGGTTTTCAACTCTATGCAATTAGTATACTTTCATTTCGTGAAATTTTTCATATGTTTGTCTCATTGTTAAAGTTTACCTAAGCATGTGGCTTTTGTGATCACTCACCGTCTGGCTGCAGTGTCTGTCTATCACATTTTCCTATAAACAAATTCTCCGCCTGAATCAATGAACCAATTCAAAATAATTTCACAGGAATGTTTCTTAGGTGGTCATCTTTCAA
This sequence comes from Serripes groenlandicus, assembly GCA_031761405.1. NCBI lineage: Eukaryota > Metazoa > Mollusca > Bivalvia > Cardiida > Cardiidae > Serripes > Serripes groenlandicus. Next base: position 1,271,506 of record JASEVX010000034.1, on the reverse strand, counting down.
AATTTATGAAAGAATTTAATTCCATGTAGAATTTTGTTTTTACCGTAGCATCAGAATGAGGGGGGAAAATGCCATTTTTTTTTAAATCTTCTTGTCCAAAACTGTGTGCCATATTTAAAAATAATTTTGCTCAAAAGTTCCTTGGGTGACCCTCTACCAAGACCAAGAGTGTTTAAATTATTCCGATCCATTGAAAGACATAGCCTCCAGGGGGTTGATTAGCTTACATGAGTATTGAACAATGTTAAAAATCTTGTAAAAAAGCAATGTCCCATTTAAAAAAAAAATGGCACAAAAGTTCCTTGGGTTACCTCCCCTCTACTTAACTAAGATACATGTAGTTCAATTTATTCTGTTAAGTTCTGTTAAATCCGTTGAGGGATATGTGACCATCATGGTCCTCTTGTATTTAAGTCTTCTTCTGCAGGCGGTGGTTTTGAGTAGAAAGTCTAATAATTATAGCATGGCAGGTAATGGTGGCCACATGTCTAACTCTCTCAAGCATATAGAAGCTTTCTGACTCCTCTGCAAGACTTTTGAAAACAATGTGACAGAAAGAAATTGCTCATAACGAGCAATTTCTCCTTTTGTCACAATGTTTTCATCTTTACTTAATGATTAAACTCTCATTTATGGAGAATTTTCACTTGACTGCCAATATGTTTTCAAAATCATCTGCCTTAGTAAACTTTGAAAACGACAAGGTTAAAATATTGAAACTATGAATTTAATTATAATCATTGCACACAATTGAAACATTGTGAGCACTTCTTCTGTCAGAACGTTTTCAAAAGACACCTGCATGTAGGAAAGAAATAATGTATACATGTTTGCTAAGTACTTTTGTTTTTACATATTTCATTTGCATGTTAGACTTACCTTTTTAAAACTATTTCTTTCTCAGTGTTGTCGAAAGCCATAAATGAGATTCTTAATCAAAGATAATGTGTGAAATTGTGTTATCTCCCCTGGCATATTATTTTCAATTAGTTTACTAGGATTGAATTATTGTTAACCCTTTTCCTCATATAGACGCTTTCTGACGCCTCTGCAGCAGACGGCTTTTTGAAAACATAGTGACAAAAGAAGAAATTGCACAAAACGTGCAATTTCTCCTTTTGCCACAATGTTTTCCACTTTTTGTCATAGGTTATCCATTTAACTATGGAGATTTTCTATGTTTTGACAAAATAAGTTCAAAGTCGTCTGCTGCAGAAATGTCTTATGAGGGAAAGGGTTAAATATGTATAATGCATACGTACAGGTTTCTATATGAATTGTTTAACCTGTATCCAGATGTAGACACTATTATTGTTGTGTCCAAATAACACATCAATTCTTTACATTAATTCTGCTTAATTTGTTTAACCTTTTCCCACATACAACAAACCTGCAGCAGATGACTTAGAAACTATGAAGTCCAAAATATAGAATTTTTCTTTAAATGATAGTTTCATTATTAAAGTTGAAACTCACTGTGGCAAATGGGGCATTGCTCATTATGAGCATTTTCTCCTTTTGCCACAATGATTTCAAAAGTCGTCTGCTGCAGATCTATATTTAGTAAAGGGTTAAATCTCTTAACTTACCTGAATCTGTTATGGATCTCCACATTATAATTGTATGGCAAGATATATTTTTACAGAGAAAAGCAGTTATGATTACCTATCCTTAACCCTTTCTCGCATACGACAATTCTGCTGCAGACGACTTTGAACTTATTTTGTCAAAACATAGAAAATCTCCATAGTTGAATGGATAACCTATGACAAAAAGTGGAAAACATTGTGGCAAAAGGAGAAATTGCACGTTTTGTGCAATTTCTTCTATTTTCACTATGTTTTCAAAAAGCACATACAGATGCTTTCAGACGCATCTGCAGCAGAAGACTCATAACGAGTAATTTCCTCATTTGCCACAATGACTTCAACTCTATAGAATAACAATACTATCATTTGAAGAGATTGTCTATATGTTGCGCTTGATAATTTCTAAGTGGTCTGTTGCAGATTTGTTGTATGTGGGAAAGGGTTAAGATGATCCTATCCAAAAGTGGTTTTTTTTTTCAGAGATCTGCATCAAAACCTTGCTTCTGCTTTATAATGATCGTGAACTATTCAATAACATCACATTTTTTACTGTTAAAAAGGGATAATAGATAACATGCCATTCTTTTGTAAACCATCTATATTGAGAAATGTTTGTCTGACATTCTAGGATTTTTACTTCATATTTCTATTAAAGTTTGTTAAACAAGTTGTTTTTGTAGTTCTGTAAATTGCAGTCCCAAACATAGGAAAGGTCAATTGATGAGGAAATAACTTAGTACATCAATGGTCAAATTAGTTGTAACCAAATCCAACATACAATAAAATCTACATTAGATGGAAAATCAATAAAGTTGAAAACACTGTGGCAAAAGGAGAGATTGCTTTATCTTGTCATTATTCTTCAGCTTATAACCCTTGTCCAAGTGCCGATGCATTTTGATGCAACTGCGGCAAGCAACTTTTAGGCTTACGGTGAAATGGCTAAATTATGAGCAATTTCGACTAATGCTTCAATGTTTTCAACTCCATTCAATATTTATAGGTTTATTATACTCCCAGATACATAGTATATGGGGGCTATATAGGAGTCGCGCTTGTCGGTCGGTTGGTCCGTGGACATTTCTTGTAAACACTATTTCTCAGCAACCCTTGGTCAGAATTCAATATAACTTCACAAGAATGATTGATACCTAGTTGTGCATATTGTCGGTGTGTTGCACTGGAATTATTTTAAAATGAGTTATGGCCCCTTGAATTTCTCATACATATGTATATTGTCAGGCACTAGCTGGGGGTATTCATCACCTTCAGTGATATTTCTAGTTTCCAATGTATTACACGTTGTCAGCTGTAGTTTTGTTACAAAGACGCCTCTGCAGTAGAAGACTTGAAGTCATTGTGGCAAAGGGAGTAATTACTCATTAACGAGCAATTTCCTATTTGCCACAATGATTTCAACTCCATTCAACAATCATACTATCATTTATAGAGATTTTATATCTTTTGGATCTTGATAGTTTGTCGTCTGCTGCAAATTTTCTGTATGAGAGAAATGGTTAACCTTTGCTTATCTACAACAAATCAGCAGCAGATGACTTTGAATACATCTAGGCAAGAATATAGACATATATTGCCCATATACAAAACAAGAGGGCTTTGAATCAATCACCTGAGTGATGGTATAGTAGCAAATGTGAAACTGCTAATATCAGAGGGAAAATTTGATCAAGACTGGTAATAAAACTGCAAGGAGTTGATACTGTAAGTAAAACAACTTATTTGTGAAAGACATCAAATCATTAAATACTTTGAAAGAGGACCACCAAAGGAATATTTCTGTAAAGTTTGGTTGATATTGTTCCTATTGTCTTGGTTTCAGAGGAAACGAATTTTAATTTATGTTATTACTCTCCCTTTCCAATGCTGCAGCAACCAATGTTTTTTTATAGAATTTATATCTTTGCAATTTTTTCAAAGGGGACCACTCCTGTGAAGTTTGGTTGAAATTGGTCCACTGTTTTTTCTGGTTGCTTGGTCTTTCATCCAATCAATATGATTTGAAAAAGTTATGTAGAGGGAATATTTCTTGAAATCTGACCTATTAAACATATTCATAAATATGGAATGTTAACTTTTTGTCCGGTTGCCCTTTTTCCGATGCGACATGACTGCCACGATTTTTAACCAACTAATATGGTATGAACAATTTTTTGTAAATGGTCACCCAAAGAACATTTCTACTAAATCCTATTGGAATCCAACCCAGTCTATCGTAGAGGTGTCAGATAGTGTTTATATGTGGGAAAATATTAATGAAAGACTAAGTCAGAAAGTGTTTATATGTGGGAAAATATTAATGAAAGAATAAGTTTGAATACCTCAATCAAGACCGGAAAAATTGCTCATCATGAACAATTTCTCATTTTGCCAATTTGAAAAGTATCTTCAGGGGATAAAGGGGTAATTGTTCAAAACAATGCTTTCATTTTTTAACCAAAATAATATTTCTAACCGACTAAATGATACTTCAGATGATTTCAGCAACACCTCAGTGGTGTAGTGTCCGCCTTGGGTGCGGGTTCGATCCCTAATTTTGTCTTATCAGACTAAAAATGGCTGCCCAACTTCGCGCTCAGGGTTACGATTACATCCGACTGGATAGTGTCAGGATAAATGGACCAGTAAATTACCCCGGTAACGATGTTATAAAGCTGAACAATTGTTGAAAGCGTCATAAATCACCAAACAATCAATTAGATTATTTCAAAGCAGAAAACAATTCAAGTAGGATATCAAGTAAAACATTAAAAACATGGATCACAAGTGTGCACGATACGAGTTACGAACGCATATTATTAATGATTCTGAAATTGCATGGATTCCGTCAAGTTCATGATTTAGAAGCATTTCTGTGGACAATGGATGGGCCGAGCTCATCATATTCCTGTTTGCTGATCCACATCTGTTGGAAGGTGGGCAGAGAGGCTAAGATAGAACCACCAATCCAGACGGAGTATTTGCCCTCTGGTGGAGCAATGATCTTGATCTTCATGGTGTGGGTGGACCAGGGCGGTGATTTCTTTCTGCATTCTGTCGGCAATACCTGGGAACATTTTCTTGAAATCCGACCCAACATACCGGTATTCATAAATATGGAATTTTAAATGTTTGTCCGTTTGCCCTTTTTCCGATGCCGCATGACTGCCATGATTTTGGCTTTAACAATTTTTGTAAAGGGTCACCCAAAGAACATTTTTACAAATCATATTGGAATCCAACCAAGTTGCAGAATGTTAAAGATTGGGCATACCCCCCAGTTTCGGATGCCACAGCAATTTGGAAAAAAGACCACCAAAGACACATTCCTGTGCAATTTGTCTAGTGGTTAAGGAGATGTTATTTCATGCTAAAAGTTAACGAAAATAGACCCGAGTGAAAAGTTAAAATTGCTCATTATGATCGATCAATTTCTTCTTTTCCACATTGTTTTCAAAGGTCGTCTGTCGTAGAGGTGTCAGAAAGTGTTTATATGTAGGAAAATATTAATGAAAGAATAAGTGAATACTACCTTTCCCTCATACGACAATTCTGCAGCAGACGACTTTGAACATATGTTGTCAATAAATAGAAAATCTCTATAATTGAATGGATGACATATGACTAAAAGTGGAAAACATTGTGACAAAAGGAGAAATTGCTCAGTTTGAGCAATTTCTTCTTTTGTCACTATGTTTTCAAAAAGCTGTCTGCTGCACAGGCATCAGAAAGCGTATATATGAGGGAAAGGGTATAAATGGAACAGTAACTAACCCAGGAAAAACCGTTATATAAATGCTAAAAAAAATTGAAAGCGTCATAAAACACCAAACAATCAATTAAGATTATTTCAAAGCAGAAAACACTTCAAATAGGATATCAAGTCATCAGATAAGGTCTAAGGTTAACCATTTCCCCGTTTCTTTATGATGCTTCTGTGGCAGACAACTTTTGAATATTGTGGCAAAAGGAGAACTTGATCATAATAAGCAATTTCGTTTTGTTACGTCGACAACTTTATTGAATTTGTTATTGATAATGGAGAATTTCCATATTTTTTCCACAATGATTTCAGTCTTTTGCTGCAGTTTGTTGTATGTGGGCAAAGCTTCAGGTGTAATTATATGCAATGAAAGAAAACAAACAAATCAATTTATTATTATGATTTTTCTTTTTTTAATTGTATTATACTTTTTTTTGTCAGTTATAAAAATTAACTTAGTTATATAAAATGTAACAATTATGCTAAACATTCAAAAAATGTTTTAAACAGATCACAATTTCCTGAAAGTTTATCATAAACTAACTTTGAAAATGGATCACAAGTAATGCGCAGTAATTGTGCACGATACGAGTTACGAACACATATTGTTAATGATTCTGAAATTGCGTGGATTCAGTCAAGTTTCTAGAAGCATTTTCTGTGAACAATGGATGGGCCGGATTCATCATATTCCTGTTTGCTGATCCACATCTGTTGGAAGGTGGACAGAGAGGCTAAGATAGAACCACCAATCCAGACGGAGTATTTGCGCTCTGGTGGAGCAATGATCTTGATCTTCATGGTGGGTGGGGCAAGGGCGGTGATTTCTTTCTGCATTCTGTCGGCAATACCTGGGAACATGGTAGAACCACCGGATAACACAGTGTTGGCATACAAGTCTTTACGGATATCAACATCACATTTCATGATACTGTTGTATGTGGTTTCATGAATACCAGCAGCCTCCATACCCAAGAATGAAGGCTGAAGCATAGCCTCTGGGCATCGGAACCTTTCATTACCAATAGTGATAACTTGTCCATCAGGCAATTCATAACTCTTTTCCAAAGAGCTGGATGAAGCAGCAGTCTGCATCTCCTGTTCAAAGTCCAAGGCAACATAACACAATTTTTCTTTAATGTCTCTGACAATTTCTCGTTCAGCTGTGGTTGTGAAAGAATAACCACGTTCAGTAAGGATTTTCATCAAATAATCTGTAAGATCTCTACCAGCCAAATCTAATCTGAGAATAGCATGAGGAAGGGCGTAACCTTCATAGATTGGGACGGTGTGGGATACACCATCACCAGAGTCCATAACAATACCTGTGGTACGACCAGAGGCATACAGTGACAACACAGCCTGGATGGCAACGTACATAGCTGGAGTGTTGAAGGTCTCAAACATGATCTGTGTCATCTTTTCTCTGTTGGCTTTTGGGTTGAGGGGAGCTTCTGTGAGCAAGACTGGGTGTTCTTCTGGGGCTACACGAAGTTCATTGTAGAAAGTGTGATGCCAGATTTTCTCCATATCATCCCAGTTGGTGACGATGCCGTGTTCAATGGGGTATTTCAAGGTGAGGATACCTCTCTTGCTCTGGGCTTCATCTCCGACATAACTGTCCTTCTGTCCCATACCAACCATCACACCCTGAAAATAGATAACACATTTGTTGGGTATTATAAATAAAATGTTAGCTAGAAGAAATCGTATCATTGGCAGATCAAATATTTGATAAATTTTAAATAGTTTTGACTAAATTAATTTCATTCTTCCTCTGCTGAACCCTTTCTTTTCACATACAACAAATCTGCAACAGACGACTTTGAACACAACTAGTCAAAACGAGAAATGTCTCCTTTTGACACAATGTTGTTCCAACTGTTTTCAGTAATAATACCTACAATTATAGATCTCGAGATTTTCCATATTTTTTAGTAGACATTTTCAAAGTCGTCTGCGGTAGATTTGCTGAACGTAGTAATTAATAAAGGGTTAACCACACTGTGACAAGTGGAGTATTTGGTCATTATCATCATTTTGTTTTGGGGGTGGGGTGGGGGGGGGGGGGGGGGGGGGGGTCGGGATTGGTGATCATACATACATGAATATTATCTATTTTCTGCAGCTACTTATGCAAAAGCTAATTAATGAATTAATGGGCGATTTCCAAAGTTTGGACCAAACAAAATTAACTAACGAACTCGATTTAGTTCCAGTTGTTTTTCATAAATTATTTAATGGCCATTCTCAACACTATCCCAAGACTTTAAATTATTGAATAAATTTGAAAACTTTTTCAAGTCAAAATGCTGTCTGTAGGTGGGAAATGGTTTAATGGGCAGTGTGTTTGCGTTATTCCTTTTAATTTGTTTTCGGTACTGGCCACCAAGCAATGGTCAGTAATGTAAGGGTGTGGCGCTTAGTCATTATTCGCGCATGCGCAGCCCATTTCAACCGGCAACATGTAAATTAATGTGCCCCTTGCAAGCATAAATAAAATCAGGCAGCTACTTTGAATTCTTATTGAAACAATTTCTACCAGGGACTACTAATAAGTCCTGTTTCTACTTATTACGTTTCATAGAGTATTAACAACAATGTTACACAATAAAATCCGCTATAAATATGAATGTTGTGAATATGAATTGATTGAAGACTTATTAGTCGCCGGATTGTCTGTTCGGACTACTACGTCAGTTTGTCTACTGCACTCGGATAGGTCGACACAGCAAGCTTAATGTCCATTTACCAAGTCTTTCTAAATAAACAAAACATTCACGAAGGAGCCGGGAGGAAAAGACACTAGTCTTCCAATTAATTATCACATAACAAAGGCAAATTTTTGACAAATAGCTTCAAATCATGGAAAAATGCTAAAATTTCACCGAGTCACATGTAAAGATACCCACTTGGATAATGACGTTTACTTCAAGTCACTGTCAAAGTGTTGGAAAGTATTCCATTATAGCAATTTTTTGAATGAGAAATTATTTCTAACATAAAGGAAAGAAATAGTAGATAAGTGCATTTCTTACCTGATGTCTTGGTCTTCCAACGATGGAGGGAAACACGGCTCTTGGAGCATCGTCTCCGGCAAATCCAGCTTTGCACATACCAGAGCCATTGTCAATAACTAAAGCGGCTACGTCGTCGTCACACATTTTGTTTTATTTTTTCGTAAATAATACGACTGTACGATAGAATAGTTTCAGAGCGAATGAGCCTACTATTTGAGTGTGTTTTACTTTTTTATTTCCTTATATCCAATACCGCAGAAAACTCGACATTACGCATGCGCGAAGTAGTGGATTCAATTTATCTCCTTTTATGGGCATATCTTGCTGAATGTGGTCTTCTCTTCTAGGAATTCTGGATCGAGCGCGTTCTCTATAAGGTAATCACGTGATTAGTCATTGGGCAGGTAATTCAGGTGGGGGACTGTGTTTGCATGAATGAGGTATACTGTATAAAATAGATAAGGTGTTACAGGTGTGTCAAGACGCGTCATGAACTTGTAAAGTTGGTGATAAACCGCGGCGTTGTTTTGACATTCTGTACTTTGATGATTAAATATGTGATAAATCATTGTGTCGATATCGATGTGTGCATTGATCGGTCATCAATATTCGGAGAGCAACAGTTAGCCTACCTGTGGGCTTATTGCATAATATATTTGCTTATATCACCAGGGCCATAGACGTGTATCTCTATATGTACATTGTACATAATAAATGAATCTATTCACTTTATATATTCTGTATAGAATATTATGAAAGCATAAGCTGAATCATTCGAAAAGGTACACGTTAGGTTTTGAGAACAGTATGAATATAGTTCAGCATGTTCATCCACAGTCTGATCAGGATGTACACTGTTCTCATATGACTTACATATTCTTTGGAGAACAGTATGAATATAGTTCAGCATGTACATCCACAGTCTGATCAGGGTGTACACTGTTCACATATGACTTACATAATCTTGTAAGAATCTTCTGTCAACATGTGTAGATTGTGATTACACGTATCAGATGTCGGGGCGGATCTATATGTATTTAATAAAGTCATGGATTCAACTTCCCAACTACAAGTGTATCCCCATTTTGTTTTTCGCTATTGTAGCTTTCATCCTTTCCCACATACAACTTAGTTGTATGTGGCGGCTTTAAAATCCTCAAGGCAGAACAACGGAAAATCACCACAAGTTGAATAGTTGTATACGTTTTGGCAATAAGCTAAATTAATCATGATGTTTTCAAAAGTCGTCTATTGCAGCGGTGTCGGAAACCGACTGTATGTAGAAATTGGTTAACAGATGAAAAGTGGGATAGAAGACAAGACCCAAAATGGCCAGCCGTGTCGCGCATGTCGTTATTACCAGCATCACGGTGTATAAAGGGTCTTATACAGGCATAAGGATCGTTAGACTATTTATGACCCTTTTCCTGTCGGTATAATGGTATCTGGCAATTGTTAACCTATGCAGACGTATTTTGACGCATATGCAGCAGACGACCTTTTAATACAATGTGTCAAAAGGAGAAATTGCTTATTTCTTCTTTTGTCACAACGTTTTCAAATCTTTAAAAAAAAATCATTCATTTATAGCAAATATTTATCATGTTTTCAAAACAGTCTGCTCTAAATAGGTGGCATGTTAAAACGCTTTTTGGAAAGGGGAATATTCCGTGTTCTAAAAAAAGACATTTGTGCATCGGGTTGCTTTTATAAATTGGAATATCTAAAAACCCAAATTATCCAATTACACATTTACTAAAAACAACTTCACTGTATTTTCTTCTTTTTTGAAAACTCTAGTATGGTGAACAATGAAACGGGTTTACCCCTCCAACTTGTAGACTTATTTTAACGCGTATGTAGCTGACATCTTTTGAAAACATTGTGGCAATAGGAGAAATTGATCATGACGAGCAATTTCTCCCTTTGCAACAATGTTTTCAACTTTATTCAATAATAGAACTATTTTATTCATAGAGCTTTTTTTGCTTTTGCCAAGGTGTTTTTAAAGTCATCGGCTGCAAGTGTGTTCTATGTGGAAAAGGGTTACCCGTTTTAGAATGATAAAAGGCCAGTCTAGCAAAATGTAAAACTACCTCCGTTCATTGAGCCTACTTGATAATTGGATAGTTTGGATCGTCCTGTGGGACAATGACATTTCAAACTAACGAGAGCTTTTTGGGAGAGTAAAATAAATGCAGTATGATTTTAAATTATAAAATTTGAAACTCTTATTTCTGACGCCTCTACAGCAGACGACGTTTGCAAACTGTGTGGCACTGTGTAATAACTCTCGTTTATATCTAGACTTTCAATATATTAAGCTATTTGTTTTCAAAGTCGTCTGCTGCAGATTTGTTTTATGTGGGAAAGGATTAACCTTTTTTTCCCAAATAGAGACCTTACGTTCAAATGAATCAGACGACCTTGGACGATTAATATATTTCTCCATGTTAGTAACAATATTTTCTTTCTAGTCTCGAAACAATACTACATCTGTGCGATTGTTCATTGTTTCCTGAAGAATAGGGTAGTGTGGTTTAACCCTTTCCCTCATATATACACTTTCTGACGCCTCTGCAGCAGACGGCCTTTTGAAAACATTGTGACAAAAGAAGAAATTGCTCAAAACGAAAAATTTCTCCTTTTGCCACCATGCTTTCCACTTTTTGTCATAGGTTATCCATTCAATTATAGAGATTTTCCTCTGCTGAAAAAATGTCGTATGAGGGAAAGGGTTAACGTTTTACCCATAAAGAACAGACTTTGAAATCATTTCAGTAAAAACGTAAAAATCTCCTTAAAGGAAGTATGATCTTGGAATTGATTAGAAAATATGGTAAAGCTATCGGTCATTTCCCAACAATGTTTTAAATAATCGACTGCCGCAGATGGGTCAAAAGTCATCTGCATTTGGACTGGGTAAACAAATATGCTGCAGAAAAAAGATGGGAAACCAGTCATATGCATTTTGAGAGGGTAAACAAAAATGCCGCAGACACAGATGGGAAACCAATCTCAAGTTAAAACCAAGCAGATGTGTTAGAAAGTACATGTACCCGATGTTGTCTCGATTTCTTAGGGAATCATTGATCGATATTTTGTCTTTCAATTTTAAACGGTGTGCCAGGGGTAATATTTGAATTTTTCAAATCTTTAAGACCCCCAGTTAACCCTTTCCCTCATATAAACGCTTTCTGACGCCTCTGCAGCAGACGGCTTTTTGAAAACATAGTGACAAAAGAAGAAATTGCACAAAACGTGCAATTTCTCCTTTTGCCACAATGTTTTCCACTTTTTTTCCTAGGTTATCCATTCAACTATGGAGATTTTCTATGTTTTGACAAAATAATTTCAAAGTCGTCTGCTGCAGATTTGTCGTATGAGGGAAAGGGTTAACCTTTTCAGAAGACGGCTTTGAGACAATCTTGACAAATGTATGGACATTTTAGGAAAATAAAAAATTAGCGATTAAATGGAGAATAAAACATTGTGGCAAATGTTGCTCATCATGAGCAATTTCTTCTTTAGCCATAATATTTTCAAAAGTCGTCTGCTGCCAAGGCGTCAGAAAGCGTCTGTATGTAGGAAAGGACTAAATAACGTGCGCAATGAGGCCACTTGAAGGTGAACGTCCCGAAGGACAGTTAAAATTCAAATGTTAAAACGGACCATTCTTAAACGCTTGATGATGACATGCTTACTAATTGTTGTACGAGGACTTCTTCATTTTTTTTTTTTTTTTAATTATCTTATTTACAGTTTTCTAAAATAATCCGTGTACATTGTACCCGGAAATAAGAGGCAAACTGAAGCGTGCATTTCCTACACCGATAAATAGACAAAATGAAGTAGCTCGTAAAACGAACATGATCATTATTTGGTAATGACAATTGTTAACCCTTTCCTTCATACGACAAGTCTGCAGCAGACGACTTCGAACATATTTTGTCAAAAACTGGAAAATCTCAATAATTGAATGGATAACATAGGACTTAAAGTGGAAAACATTGTGGCAAAAGGAGAAATTGCACGTTTTGTGCAATTTCTTCTTTTTTCCACTATGTTTTCAAAAAGCCGTCTGCTGTAGAGGCGTCCGAAAGCGTCTATATGAGGGAAAGGGTTAAGGAGAACTGTCCGCTGTCAATGTGCATCGGTCAGCCAGTAGCGATATTCGTGTCATATTGGTGATAAATCAGTATTAGACCTAAAATGTACCTTGCTCGAGGGTACTTTACCATGCCGGACCGTCGCCAGCGGGGATCAACCCCCCTATGCCCTGCCCTAAATCCTCATATCTTACACGACATGATCTGGGGGATTGACAGTGAACATATTTATAAAAAATAAAAATAAAAATTTACAAATGTTGAAAAAGGTCAAACCTTATCATTGCGAGTTGAGAAGGTTTTGGGTAAATGGGACTTTTTTTTTGCGGGGGGTGGGGGGTTGTCGAAAACATGAAGATATTGGACTAGATTCAAAACGATTCTAAAACCTGAATGTTATCAGTGGGATGGGGCAATTTTGTCGAACACAGGAAGATATTGGACTGCTTCAAAACGATCCTAAAACCTGAATGATATCAGAAGATTATTATTCTTATTATTTTCGGTGACCATTTATACACTGAATACCTTATAGTGTACGTCTAAATTTAACTGTCGAATGATGAGTATAATTACATTGTATAACATGGTCACTTTGTATAGAATTACAGAGCTCTAGATGAGAAGAGTATCTTACATCCCCAAAATCCTTATTTGACCCTCAAACCCTATGTTGTGGGTACTCAAAAGAATCGTCTCAATGAGACGATTCTTTTGAGTACCCACAACATAGGTTTAAGTGGAGTCATAAGGGAGATATGGACGGGAAAAGACCAGTGCACTCCTCCTTATCTAGTCCTCTGGTAAATTATATATAATTATAAAGTAAACTGTCCTTGTTATGTATTATCATCACATAGTTGCAGTTACCATTATCCACAAATAACAACTCTGCAGCACAGAGACTTGGAAAACATCTAGGCAAAAACTATGGAAGCTCTCTATTAAATAAAGAACAATGATTGAATAAAGTTGAAAACATTGTGACAAAAGGAGGAATTGCTTATCATGAGCAATTTCTCCTTTAATCACAATGTTTTCAAAATTAAATCTGATGTAGAGGCGACAGAAAGCGTCTGTATATGAGAAATGGTTAATTAAATTTGATAACCTGGTCGCGGCATTCGATCCGTTCTTTTCTACGGGTTTACACAGTTAACACTTTCCCTCATATTAACGCTTTCGGACGCCTCTGCAGCTGACGGCGTTTTAAAAACATAGTGACAAAAGAAGAAATTGCACAAAACGTGCAATTTCCCCTTTTGCCACAATGTTTTCCACTTTTAGTCATAGGTTATCCATTCAATTAAGGAGATTTTCTAATTTTTGACAAAATACGTTCAAAGTCGTCTGCTGCAGTATTGTCGTATGAGTTAAAGGGTTAAGATAGCATAGCATTCATCCATAACGGGTAAACTGATAATATCCAACGTTCTTAGCCCTCACATGGCAACTAGAAAACCTTATAGGCATTCCTTCGCATATGCGGACACATTTGAACGGACCTGCATCAGACGACTTTTGAAAACATTGTGGCAAACGGAGAATTTGCTCATAATGAGCAACTCTTCCTTTCGACACACGATGATTTAACTCTTTCAGCGCCAAAGACAATACTCAGGTTTTTGCAAACAATACTGATTCAGGCGAGTCAGCTCGTAACGGGCTGTCTCACCTGAAATCAACATTGTTTGCCTTTTAGTTATCAAAATAGTCCAAAATTTGAATTATATGAGAAATGGAGACGCACGATTTTGAACACGGAAAGAGTCTACTTTAAACAATTCGGCGCTGAAAGAGTTAACCTATATATACTAATGTATCACTTTATAGGATTTTTTTTTCATTTTTGCCTAGATGTTTGTTTGCTGAAGCATAATTGTCGTGAGCTATATAATGAAATCTGATCTTTACTTTGCAAGGCAAGGGTCAGATATTCACGAAGGTATATCATATCTCCCCGGTTATTTTAGATCTTTACTTTGCAAGGCAAAGGTCAGATATTCACGAAGGTACCATATCTCCCCGGTTATTTTAGATCGTCCGCCTCGGGTGCGAGTTCGATCCCCGGCCGGCTCATATCAAAGCCTTCGGGCTTAAACACGGTAGTAATGGCTGCCCTCCTGGACGCTCAGGGTTGTGGGGTTAGCATTACGACTGATTGGCTGGTGTCGGGATAAAATAAACCAGTAGTACTGGTAATTTACACAGGAAACGACGTGATATAGCTGAGCAATTGTTGAAAGCGGCATCAAACACCAAACAATCAATCATTCAACCCCTTGTTGTCTTTCCAATATAGGGTCTCACTAACATATTCAAGGTTCTACTTATGATATTTAGTTACGTCTCTTCATGTTAATGACTCGATCCCCTTTTGTCGATAATATAACATCAACCTATTACAAATTTCGCATTTTCTCGGCGTTTTCAACTGTGTGAAATATTGAAACAGTGTACTTTCATTCCAAGAGGTTTTCCCTATTTTAGCATAGGCACGTTCAAAGTCGTCTGCCAAAGGTAAGGGTTTTAACACTTTCCACCATATAGACGCTTTCCGAAGCCTCTGTAGCAGACGGATTTTTGAAAACATAGTGACAAAAGAAGAAATTGCTCAAAACGAGCAATTTCACCTTTTGCCACAATGTTTTCCACTTTAAGTCATCGATTATCCATTTAACTATAGAGATTTTCTATTTTTTGACAAAATATATTCAAAGTCGTCTGCTGAAGAATTGTCGTAGCAGGGAAAGGGTTAATTAGTTAACACGATCTTTACAGATGTACGTTACGGGGACTATGCGGGAGGTTATTTCAAAACTCTTTTCCACTTAACTTACAGACGCATTCATAACAGGTCTGCATTAACCTCTCTTTTCATCAATAATAATAATTATTATGTCAATATAGAGATGTTCACAATGTTGGCTAAGGCGTGCTGAAATGCCCACACCTATCCCAGAAAAAGAAATAGCTCATTAGCAATAATAGTTCCACTTTGCTTATTTCAAAAATGCTTTCTACTCATCAACATCTCTTTCTTCTGATGATTTCAACTAGCAAATCGAGGGCTTGGCGTGAAACGGTTGTATCTAAAATTAGTATTTTTTTACCAAGGTTAATCAACTCGCCATAAAGTCTTTATAAGCGTTAAATCATTTTTCTTGGTAAACAATGTAAATTTAGGTGCCATTGCATTGTTTACAAAGGGGTCAAAATTGCCCCTAAAAAAGGGTTTTCAAAATAGGTTTTAAGTTACAACCGTTTCACGCCAAGCCCTCGAAATACATGTATCAAACTTTTATTCAAAAAGTATAACATCTACAGTGGACTCTTGAACATATTGTGGGAACAAAACGAGAAACTTGTCATGTTACCACAATGTTTTCAATGTTGTATCAAATGTAAATTGTGTATGGTCTAAATGTTAAATGTGTTATATAGGATGGTTGACGACTCTTCAAATGGCATATGAAATAAAAGGACAAGATACCAAAAAAATAATTTCTATAAGAACAAGACATAAACAAACTATCATTTTTTTTTTATAATTTTGTGTTTTTTATTGTCTTAAGTTAATTTTATGTTTTCTTTGTCAGTTATACAAAAAAACTTAGTAATATAAAAAGTAACACTTATGCTAAACATTAAAAAAGTTCTGTTAAACAGATCACAATCATTAAATGTTTATCATAAACTACTGAGAAATTGGATCACAAGTAATGCGTATTAATCGTGTCTAGTATGATTAACCGAAGCACAATGTTAATGTAGCACGTGGATTCCGCTTCGTTTATCATTTAGAAGCATTTTCTGTGGACAATGGATGGGCCGGATTCATCATATTCCTGTTTGCTGATCCACATCTGTTGGAAGGTGGACAGAGAGGCCAAGATAGAACCACCAATCCAGACGGAGTATTTCCTCTCTGGTGGAGCAATGATCTTGATCTTCATGGTGGATGGGGCAAGGGCGGTGATTTCTTTCTGCATTCTGTCAGCAATACCTGGGAACATGGTGGAACCACCGGATAACACAGTGTTGGCATACAAGTCTTTACGGATATCAACATCACATTTCATGATACTGTTGTATGTGGTTTCATGAATACCAGCAGATTCCATACCCAAGAATGATGGCTGGAATACAGCCTCTGGGCATCGGAACCTTTCATTACCAATAGTGATAACTTGTCCATCAGGCAATTCATAACTCTTTTCCAAAGAGCTGGATGAAGCAGCTGTTGCCATCTCCTGATCAAAGTCCAAGGCAACATAGCACAATTTTTCTTTAATGTCTCTGACAATTTCTCGTTCAGCTGTGGTTGTGAAAGAATAACCACGTTCAGTAAGGATTTTCATCAAATAATCTGTAAGATCTCTACCAGCCAAATCTAATCTGAGAATAGCGTGAGGAAGTGCGTAACCTTCATAGATTGGGACGGTGTGGGATACACCATCACCAGAGTCCATAACAATACCAGTGGTACGACCAGAGGCATACAGTGACAACACAGCCTGGATGGCGACGTACATAGCTGGAGTGTTGAAGGTCTCAAACATGATCTGGGTCATCTTTTCTCTGTTGGCTTTGGGGTTGAGGGGAGCTTCTGTGAGCAAGACTGGGTGTTCTTCTGGGGCTACACGAAGTTCATTGTAGAAAGTGTGATGCCAGATTTTCTCCATATCATCCCAGTTGGTGACGATGCCGTGTTCAATAGGGTATTTCAAGGTGAGGATACCTCTCTTGCTCTGGGCTTCATCTCCGACATAGCTGTCCTTCTGTCCCATACCAACCATCACACCCTGAAAATAGATGACACATTTGTACATTTTTGTAAATAGAATCGATGTATTTTTTAAAATTAATTTGGTCAATCAGATCCAACAGTGCGAAGCTTTTTCAGGCATCTGAAGCAGACGATCTTTGAAAACATTGTGGTAAAAGTAGAAAATGCTGATACCGGTTTCATTTAAAGAATTTTTCCATAGTTGTGTTTGTATTGACCCAAAGTTGTCCGATGCAGATGTTCTGTGTGTGGTAAAGGGATAAGTTATGAAGTGAATACCGGTATAAACAGTTCGGGTCAAATAAGAATGGCTGCGACTAAATTCATTTGTTCATTGCTTGAAGTATACCGACTTTCAAACCATTTTTCAATAATGACTAAATTAGAACAATTCTTTTCTCACGTTTTCCCCTTATACCGTTTTCTTTATCAGAAAAAATCACATGATACTGGTATATATGATTTGCATAACCTTTTTTTCCTCATTTACAATGTCTGGTATACATGGGTCGATTCCCAACAGAAGCAACTTCAACTTCTAACAACTCTTTGTCTTCTACGCCTATCATAATGGGCTATGCATGTGTAAAAACACCGATATACACATTTGTGTCTTCATTTCCTTTATGTAATTTCAATCGTTTTTGTATTGATTTGTAGCAAATTTAATCCGTTAGCGTGTGTTGACGCAAAGGAATCCGAGTGTGAAGGGTGCGCCAAACCACATTTCGCGCATGCTCAGTACATCGTCACCGGCAACATGTAAATTAATATGCCCTTCACATGGCATAAACGAAACAAGCTGCCTGCCTTTCATTCTGGTTGATTCCCTCTTAAACGATTTCGTTTCTCAACGCAATTAAAGCAATATTACAAAAATATTATGCAAATTTCGGAGAAATAATTGAAAGTCAAGCAAAGTAAATTACCGAAAAATAACGGTAGTCAAAATAACAGCCAGTAACGAGAAAAAAGTTCAATACTAAAAGTCAACGAGTGGCATATATAGCATACACAGGAGATTTCCAATTGCTTTCTGTAATTATTTTTATGAAGAGGTATTTTTAAAAAAAATAAAAATGAAGATAATTTACAAATGGATGTGCGTTTCTTACCTGATGTCTTGGTCTCCCAACGATGGAGGGAAATACAGCTCTTGGAGCATCGTCTCCGGCAAATCCAGCTTTGCACATACCAGATCCATTGTCTATAACTAAAGCGGCTACGTCGTCGTCACACATTTTGTTTTATTTTATTTTTTCTCCGTTAATAGTACTACTGAACGATTGAACAGTATAAGAGCGAATGATCCTAAATGACACACGCTAGTCCGTTAATCGATACCAAAGAATATAGGCACTACGCATGCGCGTACTAAGGTATAAGTTTTATCTCCTTTTATGGTAGGCATAATGTCCTTGGCGAATGTGGCCTGTTAATCCTAGATTTAAATCAAAGCATTTAGGTACTGGTGGGATTTATATGTCCTTCCCATTTTAAATGTTAACTTATTGAATAGAACAGTGTGACAAAAGGTGAAATTACTCATTATGTTTTCAAATGTCGTCTGCTAAAGATGCGTCAAAATGTGTCTGCATGTCAGAAAGGGTTAAATAATCAATAATAGTGATCTTACGGACACGAACGTCGGGCTTGAAAATAAAATCAAAGTGCTTAGAAGTACTGAAAACCCAAAAGATTAAATAAATTCAAAGATGTTGTAAACATGGATAGTGGTGTGTGAAAGGTTACGACAAAGGATAACGGTCAATATTGTGTTAATTTTGTTTCGTTTACACACTGACTGCATACAACATAATAAAGCAACTGTTTTTAATTAATAGGAATGTTTATTAAATTTCTTTATGCGTTTTAAGCATACAAATCTTCAAATCAGGAAATAGAAAATGTACGAAAATATCACCTCCAATTGACCTCAGCCTTGACACTTTACACAGTAGTCGAGCCCCGGTAGTTCAGTCGTTAGCGACGCAGGCTGTCAATCCAGAGGTTGTGAGTTCGAAATCCGGCTCGGCCAACTTTCTTTCCAACGATTGACAAAAGTCAATGCGACATGCGACATGCGTCATTCGTCTTCCACCAATGGGCTAAGTCTATGTGGAAAAGCAGCCAGTTGATTGGAAAGATTGTTGTGTGGAGTACTGGTGTAAGAAAACAAGGAAATGCATGAGTAGGTGAAATGGCCGCCGTGATATAACTGAGATTTTTTTTTAAACGGCGTTAAACCCCAATAAACCAAACTGTACACAGTAATGTGTCTGTGTTTAAACTTTACATACGACGTAAAACCGCTAAATGAATTATAAATTCCTACGAGTTGGTGTGCCTGCATAAATGTTACTTATATCCTTTTGTTAAAAAACCCCAACATATTGCATATTTTTCGGCGAGATATTTATTGATCCAAGAGGCAAAGTAAAAACAAGGCTTGAAGTCGGATCTTTCCGTCAATACATACAAGCATCACTCAGGTGTCTCCGGCCATCTCACGGAAGCAACCGAATTTCGTTTAACATGCAAATTTATCTTCTGAATCAAAACCATAAATAAATGTGTTTCCGGAGGCATGTTTTCAACAGTCACTGTGTAATTACGAAGTTATTCACACATGGCATTTGCCTATTCTAAGTATTTAATAAGAATTTTGGTAACTACTTTACAGTGCGCATACTTTTTTTTGCGGCAGTACGGTCTAACATGCGTTATAAACTTTTCGACTAAAAACATATCACGTTTATAATTAATTCAGAGGATTTAAAAAGTATATGATCATACATTTTCATTTGCCACAGGTACCAGAATAGTAAGTGGGAAACATCACATTTTTCTTTTACACAGAAGAGTTAAGTGCAAAAAAAGCCCTAATCTATTTCTACATTTTACTATCAAAAACAATAAGGTACATTTCCTAGTGTACGGGAGTAAACATCACTGACGTGACATTGTTTATTTTTTTATCGGTGACAAAGCGAAGCCGGGCATCCTCAGCGTTGGAGGTGAGTTTCTATGAACTAGTGAAAAATAAGGTGTGTTTCTTTCAGCTAATTAAATATCTTGACACAAACTGAAAACTTCGAAAACTAAAATTACGAACTGCATCCATAATGAATAATCTGGCAGCTGATTTCAGCGAGAATCGTATTCATGTATTTTACCTTTCCGGTTTTATTTCAGGTAAAATTCATAATTGATTCTTGACCTTTGATTGTATCGATTTTGAATGCTCAGAAACTGCCAGAAACTCTACAGATCTTCAGATATCTAGATATTTCATTCGGACATTTGTCAACTCAGTGATGTCGAGATAAAGTATCTTTACATGTTTTCGCATTGCTCGCAAATAAACCAACCAAATTGAATGGGATTTCACAGATTGTTTATTTTGACGGTATGTTTTATAAGAAATCTCAAAGCAGTTGTTGTTTGCAAAACTTTAAAAAAAAAAAGCCATAAACAAGGTAAATAACTCTGTTGATGAATTGGTAAAATGTGAAAAAAAATAATAAGGTTTTGTTTGTTTGCACTTAATCTTCTATGTAGTAGTAAAATGTGATTAGTTTACCTCTTACGATACTTGTACATGTGGCAGTGGTCAGGCAACATGACCGCAGTCATTGTGAAGCGACCAGACATCAATAATGAGCTCCGTCATTTAGTCCTTTCCTTGGGAAGTGGTACAAGTTGGCATCTCTGAACCATGCAGATTAAAATCACCCTGCATATTTGCACCGGCTTATTAGAAATTACACAAATTTGACAGATGCTTATAACCAGGTTGTATATGTAATATATGAACAGTAATAGATCAGATAACGCTAATATTAATCTTCATTGTAGCAAAAGCCAATTTGTACCTTTTCGTACGACCGGACTCAAACGAAACACATTCAGTTGGTTTGAACTGAATTGTAATCTCGAAAAATGAGTTATTAGAATTTGAAGCCATTTCCAACGGGTTTTCAGTTAAATCACGGTGGCAAGTTCACCTAACACCAGTGCTTGACTCGTATTTACTCCCAGGCAATTGGTTACCTCCCCCTATATACTATTTGACCCATTGTAACAAAGCGAATGCCGCTAGTCACAATGACTTATATCAATCAGCCGGGGGAAAAATGAAAGGCCCATCCGGGTTCGAACTCCCGATCCCTGGATTCATATACCTCGTCATAGTTCACTGAAATATCATAGCTCGACGGCACTCTCGATCATGTAGTGAGCTTGTACAATAAGTTTTTAGACATAACCTTCGTAAGAAGCCAATATTGTGGTGCTCATACGACTACGGCTAACACGGATGTTTTACTGTTTCGTAAAAGTGCAGGCTGATCAGGCGTGCCAAATAGTTTGGGAGGAGAAGATTTTTAAAGTTTCTTCTAAAGCCAATTAAAGGCTAACAGCCTTGCTCCTTGGTAACCATCTTTTAAGACCAATCAACATGGCTTGGTGAAATCTGATAGAGAGTCACCAAAGTAACATTTCAACAAAATGATTTGAAAATGCGCCAGATACTTTCTTCGATTTTTTTTTCGTAAAAGCCACATAAGGCAAAATAGCCCCGCCCTCTTGCGGCCCTGTTTGTCAACTAATCAACATGGCTTGAACGAATCTGATCCCAAAGAACATTTCTACAAAATTATTTGGAAATCGGCCTGACACTTTCGGAGGAAAAGATTGTTTAAGTTTTCACAAGTTTTTTCTTTCAGTTGCCATGGAAACCAGGATTTTGCTTGGATAAAAAAAAAAGTAAAGGAATTCAGGACATTGAGGGGATGAAGTTTCATCCCAATTGGGTAAGTGGTTAGGGAGAAGGAGTCGTTTGAAGCAAAAAGTTGACGCACGCACGACGGTTAATTCGCCATGACGTAAGACGCCCCTGGCGGCTACGTTTCTCGACCAATCAACATGGCTTGATAGCGGTTTACCCAAGGAACATTACTACAAAATATTCAACATGACCTGGAGTAATCTGATATAGGGTCAACCCTAGGAACGTTGCTACAACATTATTTGAAAATCGGCCAAGCGGTATGGGAGGAGATTTAAATTTCTTCTCTTTCGGTTGCCATGGGAACCAGAATTCTGCATAGATAGAATAGCACAGAAAGAACTTGAGAGGATGCTTTCTATGAAGTTTGAACCCGATTGACCCGTTGGTTACAGAGGAGAAAATGTTGACGGACGACGCACAAAGGGCGATCACAATCACTCACAATATATTGTGTGCTTTTTATTCACATTGCAACATTGTTACGAGTTTTTCAATGGGGACTCCGACGTTTGACAAAAGTCATTGGGACATGCGTCATTCACCATGGGCTTACAGCCTATGTGGAAAAGCAGCCAGTTGCTTGGAAAGTATGGTGTGTTCAGTACTGGTATGAGAATGCCAGGAAATGCATAAGAATGTGAACTGGCCGCCGTGATATGACTGGAAAATTGTTGAAAACGGCGCTAAACCCCAAATCTCCAAAGGAAAAGATTGGTGTGTAGAAATATCGATCAGATGTTTCGTAGTTCGGAGTTGCTCCAAATCGCACACAACATGAGACCTGTGTCTGGCGCATTTAAGTCTTAATGTTTTCTTGTCTAAACGTGCTCAGAGAAATATTCGGGGATTTTTTTCCTTTTTTAGAGTAGGTATGTTCAAAATAGTCTACTTCAGGAAACGGTTTCATTATTGCACTCGGTTTATACAGGTGTTAGGAGAACTGTGCATCAGTTATTGATCCTATTCATTTTACAGACGCATTTTAACGCATTGGCAGCAAATGACTTATGAAAACAGTGGCAACACGAGAAATCGCTCATGATGAGCAATTTCACCTTTTGCTACAATGTTTTTAATTCTCCTTCCAATAATTAGACTTTCATGTATATAGTGTTGCCATATGTTTGCTTATATATTGTAATACTCGCCCGTTGTGCAGATTTATTGTAAATATGAAAGGGAAGGGTAAAACAAAAAGAAATAATTCAGTAAGAATAGTTTTTCCAGTTATCTTTTACCAACAATGCTTTCTGCTCGGCAACATTCTTTTCCCTTTGATGGTTTCAAATTTCAATTATGAATCGTTTATGCAAAAAGAGTACTAAATCTATATGTATGACTCATGAATACATTGTGGAAACAGGGGAAATTGCTCAAAACGAACAACTTATTATCCCATAATGTATGTTTTCATGTATCAAATGTATATCACTTATTGTCTAGATGTAAATTTGTGAGATGGCTTCAAAGAATGCGACTCTTCAAATGTCATATCAAGTAAACAAACAAGTTCTCGGGATGAGACGAAATACTTCCAACCAAAAGAACAAAGCAACTAATATATCATTTTTATCATTATTTTTTGTTTGTTTTTATTGCATTAAGTTTCTTCTTTGTTAGTCATAAACAAAATAGCTTCGCCATACAAACATTCGCCATACAGACTAGTCACAACTATGCTAAATGTTCGAAAAGTTATGTTAAACAGATCACAGCTTCCTGAATATAATCATGAACTACTTTGAAATTGGATCACAAGTAATAAGCATTAATAGTGCCTGATATGAGTTATGAACGATGAATACTAATGTGAAAATGTACATGGACATGCTTAATCAAGAGTTTATGATCTAGAAGCATTTTCTGTGGACAATGGATGGGCCGGATTCATCATATTCCTGTTTGCTGATCCACATCTGTTGGAAGGTGGACAGAGAGGCCAAGATAGAACCACCAATCCAGACGGAGTATTTCCTCTCTGGTGGAGCAATGATCTTGATCTTCATGGTGGATGGGGCCAGGGCGGTGATTTCTTTCTGCATTCTGTCAGCAATGCCTGGGAACATGGTGGAACCACCGGATAACACAGTGTTGGCATACAAGTCTTTACGGATATCAACATCACATTTCATGATACTGTTGTATGTGGTTTCATGAATACCAGCAGACTCCATACCCAAGAATGATGGCTGGAATACAGCCTCTGGGCATCGGAACCTTTCATTGCCAATAGTGATAACTTGTCCATCAGGCAATTCATAACTCTTTTCCAGGGAGCTGGATGAAGCAGCTGTTCCCATCTCCTGTTCAAAGTCCAAGGCAACATAGCACAATTTTTCTTTAATGTCTCTGACAATTTCTCTTTCAGCTGTGGTTGTGAAAGAATAACCACGTTCAGTAAGGATTTTCATCAAATAATCTGTAAGATCTCTACCAGCCAAATCTAATCTGAGAATAGCGTGAGGAAGGGCGTAACCTTCATAGATTGGGACGGTGTGGGATACACCATCACCAGAGTCCATAACAATACCTGTGGTACGACCAGAGGCATACAGTGACAACACAGCCTGGATGGCGACGTACATAGCTGGAGTGTTGAAGGTCTCAAACATGATCTGGGTCATCTTTTCTCTGTTGGCTTTGGGGTTGAGGGGAGCTTCTGTTAGCAAGACTGGGTGTTCTTCTGGGGCTACACGAAGTTCATTGTAGAAAGTGTGATGCCAGATTTTCTCCATATCATCCCAGTTGGTGACAATGCCATGTTCAATGGGGTATTTCAAGGTGAGGATACCTCTCTTGCTCTGGGCTTCATCTCCGACATAGCTGTCCTTCTGTCCCATACCAACCATCACACCCTGAAAATAGATGACACATTTGTAAATTTGTGTAGATAAAATCGATGAAATGATTGATAATAATTTGATAAATTAGATCAGCTTAATTTAACCCTTTTCCACTTGCGAAGCATTTTGAAGCCTCGGAAGTAGACGAGCTTTGAAATCATTGTGGCAATAAAAAAGAAACAGGCTCAATACGTTTAATTTTTTTAAGTGTTTCCATTGTTTGGTATATACGTGTGCTAAGGCGTCTGATACAGGATTTGCTACTGGAAAAGAACTCGTATGTAAAAGAAATTAACCAAGGTCGGGTCAAATGTGTCATGTTATAAATGATTGATTTACCCTTTCCCTCATACGACAATTCAATTTCTGCAGCAGACGACTTTGAACGTTTTTTGTCGAAACATAGAAAATCTCCATAATTGAATGGATAACCTGTGACAAAAAGTGGAAAACATTGTGGCAAAAGGAAAAATTGCACGCTTTGTGCAATTTCTTCTTTTGTCATTATGTGTTCAAAAATCCGTCTGCTGCAGAGGCGTCCGAAAGCGTCTATATGAGGGAAAGGGTTAATACTTGATGGAGGCACTCGTTATCGAAACACTTAGGACTATCCTAGTTCCTCTTTATGGTATAAAGTCAGATGATAGGCAAAATCCTAACAGAAGCAAACTGTTAGTCGATCTTCTATGCCTTTTATATTGGACATCCCGATTTTTATATATTCATTCATGTGTGGTATTGATTAACTTCGAACGCTCTTAGTCACAGTTTGCGCATGCGCAGTACATTGCCACCGGCAACATGTAAATTACTATGCCCTTCACACGCATAATTAAAACAGGCCCACAACTAAAACGATATTATCCCAAAATGCAGAAACAGAAATATTACAAAAGCATTATTCTCCACTTCCCAAGCAAGAAGAAGAAAATCAGTCGAAGTTTATTATGGAAAAGTGACTCTACATCATAAGGAAATGCCCAATACTAAAATCCAACGAGTGGCAGAAACATGTGCTTTCCTACTGCGCTTTATAATAAAAGTTATTCCTTTCTGTAATTATTTTAACGAAAAATAAAAAAATATATATAAAAGAAGATAAATTTCTGCATTTCTTACCTGATGTCTTGGTCTTCCAACGATGGAGGGAAACACGGCTCTTGGAGCATCGTCTCCGGCAAATCCAGCTTTGCACATACCAGATCCATTGTCTATAACTAAAGCGGCTACGTCGTCGTCACACATTTTTTTTCCGTAAATTTACTACAAGTGAACGATAGAACAGTTTGAGAGAGAATGAGCCTAAAGACACGCTGTTATTTGATATGCCGTTAATCAATACCACAGAATAATGACCACTACGCATGCGCATACTAATGTATTCGTTTTATCTCCTTTTATGGTAATGTCCTGGTGAACTTATTGTCTGTAATACTTAAAAATAAATCAAAGCACTTCGGTACGAGTTTTTCGTATATTGTGTCCTTCCAATTTCATATGTTCTAAACTTTTGTTGAATTATAAAATCGCCACACAAAGGAAACACCTCTATGACATTTACGTATTATGTTTTTGGATTCAATATTTAATATTCGTCAGTTGTATAGAGAACGATAAACATGCTGACTGGTCATTTTCAGACTCCGTTATTGAGGTTTTTGCAAACAATACTGATTCAGGTGAGTCAGCTCGTAACGAGCTGTCTCACCTGAAATCAGCATTGTTTGCCTTTGAGTTATCAAAATTGTCTAAACTTTGATTACATGAGTAATGGAGACGCCCGAATTTGAATATGGAAGAGTCTACTTTAAACAATTCGGCGCTGAGTTAAAATGAACCGCAATCGCGCCAAATGATGTATAGATTAACTGATTAATTAGAGATTAGGGCTGTTTTCAATTGTATTACGGAGGTCAATACATTACTGGCTACCTTCCACATAGATTATTCAACCCATTGGTGGGAAACGAATGAAATGTGTTAACCATTGTAAGAATGAATGGACGAGTCGGGGTTCGAACTCAAGACCCCTGGACCGATATCCCTCGGAAACCGACTGATTCGGCGGGGGTTCGACGGCAATATTGAGCAAGTAGTTTGCTACTACAAATGCCTGTTTAATTTGGATTTAAACATAACACATCGTGTCAAATGTTGTAAAGCCTAGGCCGTAATGACATATTCGTAAGTCGTTTGAAAACGATTTGATCGAGTCTGGATTCAAACTCAGAGATCTATGAATGAAAAAATCCTTGATTGTATCGACTTCTATCTTCGTTACTTTTAAAACATGTTATTGATGGTATGTTAACACAATCCTAACTCGATCTATTCTATGCAGATCACATTGCGGTTACCTTACCTTTTTTGACGAGTATAGTTTCGTCTGGGCTAGTAAGGTGTGGGAAATACCTGTGCATATTTCTACCATTGTTTTCTCAACTTGTCATACTTTACAAATGACCCTTTGGGCGACCTGTCAAGTGACGTCATAGTGTATAAGATATGAGGGGTTTTCAGATTTCGCTTGAATACGAAGGTATGCACTTTAAATCCGACACTACTTGTGAGACGGGTCGTATTAACGCGAATACTGAAAGACCAGGCTAAAACAGGCTGTGCATATGTACAGTCAGGGACAATTTATACACGGTCCCTGGTACAGTCTAGTCTTGTGCTTCATAGTGAAAAGGACAGAATATAATTGTTGACATAAGGAAAAGAATCAGATGTAAAAGGGTTCTGCTCATACGAATGTTTATTACCCCTCACCCCCCCCCCCCCCCCCCCCCCCTTTTCTCTCTTTCCCCACATATACAATAAATCTACAGGAGACGACTTTGAAAAAATATTGGCAAACATATTGGAAATCTATATAAATGAAGCTAGAATTAAAGTTGAAAACATTGTGGCAAAAGGAGAAATTGCTCGTTTTGAGCAAATTCTCCGTTTGTCACAGTGTTTTCATAGTCGTCTGCTGCAGAGGCGTCGGAAAGCGTCTATATGTTGTAAAAAGGGTATGGTCGTAAATCGATCGAAGATACGTGTCCATTTGTGTCAATAGAACCGAAATTGGAGGACATATGCAGCAGACGAGACTTTGTTAATAGACAATGTTCTAACTGAGATATTTGAACACAACATGCATATCATTAAAACCAAAACATCAATTGTAAAGTATATTTCAGGTGTTCCTATAACGTTTGGACAGAGATATGTCTCCGGTTTTGAGTCCTCCAGAGTTGTGTATGTTTTTTACATGTAATGATTTTGTACCCTCTTTATGGTGACGGTTGTTGAGTTTTATAACCGTGGGTATAATTTCACTGGATTGTTAGTGTGGTCAGCAGTATTTTAATCAAATCCACCGCGACACAGGCAAATTACCATATATGGGCATGTATCTGTACTGTTCTTGTGGGTTTCTGTTTACGGTATAATTTATTATACCTTAAACACGTTTAACTTTATTCCGGAAAAAAAATGATATTTCCATTTTAACTGGTGACATCATTCCAACCCGTTGCCTGAATGTACAGTACTTAGACTCTTCCAAATTCAAAACTTCTTACGAAACAGAAGTTTAAGTTAAATATATCGTGATGAAATGATATTTGTAAGAAATGTTGAATCGTTATCAAAAATGTCAAGGCTAACTCTGTAAATGATAGTTTAAAGCATTCAATTTTGCAGAAAAACATTGCACAGCTCTAGGTAAACCAGATTTTAACGTTGGATATCAATGTATGGGGTAAAAATACCAGAGCTCAAGATGAGGGGAATTTTTCAAGCTCTTAAATCCTTATTTGACGTTCAAACCCTATGTTGTAGATACTCAAAATAATCGTCTCGCGTTTGGGTACCCGCAACATAGGGTTTGATTGAGTAATAAGAGAGATAGTGTGTGGGAAAGACCTGTTTACACCCCTAATTTAATCCTCTGCGATACGAAGGGTTTTTACCGAAATAGACATTTACCCTTTCCCATAATGCTGCCTGACACCTTTTGACGCATCTGCAGAAAATGACATTCGTCACAATGTTTTTTTTTAAATCTTTTTATGATTATACTTTCATATTATTATGTATATTTTCCATATGTTTGTCTCTATATAAAGTCTTCTGCAAATGTTGTTGTACATATGAAAAGTTAATATTCATGCCATATCTTCACAAGTCTAATGTCGAACAAGATCAGACTCTGATAATCTAATGCACACTCCTCCCTACAGTAAAACTAATACCAACTAGTTTGTTCCTATTTTTGATACGACCTTCATTCGGTTTCACCTTGTTGAACATGCTTAAGGCGCATGTCTTTAAATGGTGTCATTCATTTACAACGTTTTTACTTATTATATACAACTATTTATGAACATTACCATTATATAGCAGGTAAAGTTAATACTTTTGACGTTTTATTGATTGATTTAGGTTTAACGCCGTTTTTAACAATTTCTCAGTCATATCACGGCGGCCAGTTCACCTACTCATGTATTTCCTGGTTTTCTCACACCAGTACTCCACACAACAATCTTCCCAAGCAACTGGCTGCTTTTCAACATAGACTTAGCCCATTAGTGGAAGACGAATGACGCATGTCGCATTGACTTTTGTCAAACGTCGGAAAGGAAGTTGGCCGAGCCGGGATTCGAACTCACAACCCCTGGATTGAAAGCCCGCCTCGCTACCGACTGAACTACCGAGGCTCGGCTACTTCTGACGATGTTTATAGACAAGATTATCAGATACCTATATGAGCAAGACCATTTGTTACCTGATTGATTCTGCAACTGAATGGGTTTCCCTGTCGATGTTTAAACCAGTCATTTTACTTTTAATTGTAAAGTGTTGGTAATCCGCTAGAAGCTTCTAATATCATTGAAATATAACACATCTGGGACAGTCTTAATATATACATAAAATAACCTTTACTTTAGGTATGTGGATTTTAAAATTTAAATAAGACGGATTAAGTCATGATATTTTAAAGAACGGGCCGATCATGACCCCGATCGATCCTCGATTTAATCGAATTAACTAAAGGATAGACGTTGTTGGTGGACCCTTTCTCGATGCCAACTGTAGGCTGGTTTTTTGTTTACACAAAGTGGAATGATATCTGCCCATTTATGGAGGCGTATTTCGGGTTCGGTTTATATGATATATGACCATATACGGCACCTTAAAGTTCGGTGTCATTCTACCCTTCCCACATTCCACAACTCTTTAGAAGAAATCTTTGAAAATGTCTAGAGTACAAATGAGGGAAATCTCTATAAATTACAGTATATTTGTAGAATTGTGGCGAAAATAGAACTTGCGCATTAGCACCAATTTCTCCTTTTGCTACAATGTGTTGAATAGTCGTCTCTTGTAGATGCGTCGAAACGCCTGTGGATGTGGAAAAGGGTTAACACTCTGTAATCTCTTATTTATATACGTATATAAGATAGGCTTGACAGAACGCCCAAATTTAGTGCTTACAAATATTCAATAATATCGTATCAACCCGATCCCCCATTTAGACGAATGTTTACACATTGAAAAGAAGAAAAACGGCATCGCGGAAAAACTAGTTCTTGCTAATAACGAGCAACTTCTCCTTTTTCCCAACAATGTTTTCATATTTGTACAAAAACTACTTCAATATTTCCAAATCCTACAACAATGTACTTCAAATGTTTTAACCAGGCATTGAAACTATATAAGGCCACAATCGGTAAGCCAGTAATATTTCATAGACTCACCTAACCTACATAGGTATTTCGTAGGACAACATGTATATTGGAGCCCGCCCATGCAAACAAAAGGTACAAATTTGCATTTGTTCAAAGTGTAGGTTCAGATCAGCCTGTACATCTGTTCAGTTTTATCAAAATCTTCACATCTTACTAGAAGCTTTAAAAAACGCCTCTGTATGTAAGTTGCGAAAAGCGCAGATCCTGATCAGATTGCGCGGAAGTGCAGGCTAGTCTGGTTCTGAACAGTTTTCATAGGTCAGATTGGATCCTTTTGCATAGACTGGTTCAGTTACATTCATGTGAATTGACTGAAATGTGTATGTATACACATGTTATATACTTAATATAGGAATACGATTGAATTTGTATTTCTAAATTGTAGAGTTTTAATGTTAGACTGTCCACGTATTGAAAATTACCCACGCTTTAACCCTTAAAAGCTTGCAACAACTCTACATGCAGCAGATGACTTTGAAAATGTCTATTTATAAAGGAAAGTTCATCTAGTGTTATTGAAAAAAAGTTTGTAAACATTTTCATTGCAGACACATTACACATTCTGGGATCGTTTGTCTGGGTGGGGGCATGGCTTAAATAAGTATGTATAGAAAGGTATTGTTTTAACCTTTTCAACAGCGTTCCGCATTTCAAGTCGTCTGATGCATATTATGGGATTATATTTCCTACCGAGGAGTGTTTTCTCTACCCTTTTCAAACCGCATACAACATATCTGAAGCAGACGACTTAAAACACGTATATGGGATATGGAAGATAATATTGGTAAACATTATAAGTCAAAGCATAATTTTTAAATAAAGTTCAAAACGGTGTTGGAAAAGGACAAGTTAATTACGACTAATTTCTTAAATTTTGCTACAATATTTACCAATATCTTCTGCTGTAGATGTGTCACAATGCGTCTGCCTGCAGGTGAGAAAGTGTTAATTAATTTATGCAGGTATGGATGGGTATTATCTATTCTGAAAATTAGTTTAGGGCACGTTTGTGATGTGTGCGTTGAATAACTAATCAGCGGTTATTTTACTGTAGTTATCACTCCGTTTTCCGTTACCATCAGTTGGATAGTACATTTTTTCTGTGAATGTTTATCTCTTTCCCACTCACAGACGCTTTTAGCACGCGTCTGCATCAGACAGACGTCTTTTTACAACATTAATCAATGATTAAAGTTCCATTGATAGATATTTTTCATAATTTCACATAAATGTTTTCGAAGTCGTCTGTTCAACATTTACTGACGGTTGGAAAAGGGAGGTTGACGGTGGTGTGTGGGGCGGGGGTAAATGGCACTTCTCGTCAGATATGTTAATTGCACGCTCATCAAATTTTGAATCATTTGAGTAAAAACACAACTCTATATTAGCTGTGCTCTACGAAAACCAACCTTAGGAAAGGTGTGACCTTTATAGGTTTATATGAGTTTACTATTTTTCAGATGATCCCTGCTTCATGTAGTCCCCGTGTCTTATTGATGCTTAGTGTATATCCAGATAAGACTGCACGGACGCACAGTTTCATCCAAATCTACGCCTGTCGCAGCTACAATATGGGTTTCTTTGGGCGCCGTTTATTTTATAAAAAGGGAGTTTTGATCATGAGGCGGTAGAAGTATTTGAGGAGTCAAATGTTACCCACTGCTGCCATATGATTATGGACAAAAGCCCCTTTCTCGAGAGACAGGTCTGGCAACATTCAACTGCGGCCCCCAACCCGAAACGCGTTTCGAGACAAACAGACTTCATACATAATTGTCAGGAAATAAACATAATGATATTGCTTAAAGCTGATCTGGCAGTGATCGTAACCTATGTAAACCCTAAGGCCATTGTCCAAACCGTTCTTGTATTATTTATCATGACACTGATGCATCAGTCCTAATGCTATCTCCGCAACCCAGAATAACAAGCAGGGAAGCCACGATTTCCATTTGTAATGTATTTGGTATGACCCGACAGAGGATCAAACCCTGGTCTCTCGCTCCCAATGCGGACATTTTACCCAGTCTACACGACAGAGACGGTATTTGCAATTCGTACGCATAGAGAGAAGGGTAACATACGTACGTATAATATAACCGTAACATTCCACATTTATCATAATTCACGTAAGGTGAGATGGGGTCTGGCTGCCCGTTTTGGTAATGCAAATAGGTATTTGCGTAACCAGCAGAACTACATTTCTAGTTATTTGTCAAGTAATACACCTATGGTTCTAATTAAATGAAGGCGAAACCACTGTCGAGATTGTGTACATACATACGCTCGCCAGAAGTATTTACACTGTTTGCTAGTGCAGTGAGACTATATTTTATTGGAAACGAAAGAAATATTTACCCTTTCCCACACTAAGACGAATGTGCTGCAGACATAATTTTGAAAAGATGGTAGCAAAGGACAAATTGCTAGTGATGAGCAATTTCTCCTTCTTCACAATGTTTTCATGTCTTGTCTATATATTTTCAATCATTTGCTGAGGGGGTTTGTGTTATGTGGGAAAGGGAGCATGACATTGACTGCCCCCGGACACCATTCGGCATCTCAATCATAGACGTCATATCATCACCTTTATCGTTAGTATGTTGACGCGTCAACATAAATCAACCAAACGCACCGTGACACGTAACCGTTGGCAGTTTTGATATGAATAACCTTCTTTTAAATCTTATAAATACTTATGATTGTGACTTTTTTTGTCTCTCCGTAACTTGATAAATTAAATATTAATTGGCGATACAGTTTTAGGTCAAAGTATTCATCTAAAGACTATTATGACATGGGAAAGTCTTCACTGTATGTATCAAGACCCCAAATCGCTAGCTCAATTGTGAATAGTGACGTTGCTTATCAGACTGCATGAAAACGCAGTATGGTAGTTTTCCCTAGGCGCATATAACCGAAAGTAGACACAGGTTAACGTCGCTGCGACTGAAATTCAGCATCGTCTGCTTCGTGACAAATGACTTTTATCCTTACTACTACGCCCCTGTCAAAGTCAATTTCTTTAATTCAATACTATAAGATTTAACGTAGCGTTTGTGACTGTACTTGAAGCTGTTTGGTCAATACATTGAACAAACATTCGAGTCTCCAAGTGATTTTCTGAACATCAAAATGCGTCTTTTGAACTTAATGTTTATTAGTGCCCCGTTTTATGGCTCTTTATTACACAAATACCACGTCAATCTCACGCCACTAGCGAGAAATAATTTTAGCCCATCAGATATGTATAACTAATGTCATAATTTGACTTGCAAGGCATTGAAATGACATTGGCCGAGTAAGGTATCGAACTAAAGATCACCAGCTCTTATCAAAATCAGCAAGATCCGAGCTCGATCTTGTACTCACAAGCAGACCATTAACTGTGCCAGATCATTAGCGGTACGTTCTCTTTTTCCACAAATGGTTAAAACATTGAGCATCGCCGATACTATGTTGTTTTGATGTCCGTGCATTTTTTTCTGTCACTATAGCCATACAAGGCAAATAGCCCAGCCCCCTGGCGCCCATGTGTTTTTAAAACCAATCAACATGGCTTGAAGGAATCTGATAGTGGGTCACTTAAGGAACATTTCTACATAATTAATTGAAAATAGGTCTGATATTTTCGAAGGAGAAGGTTTTTGAAGTTTTCATTAAAGCCATACAAGGCATAAAAGCCCTGTCCCCTGGCGGCCATGTTTTTCGACCAATCAACATGGCTTGAAGGAATCTGATTGAGGGTCATCCAATGAACAATTTTACAAATGTTTTTGAAAATCTGCCAACTAGTTTGGGAGAAGAAGAATTTTAAAGGTTTTTTTATCCATGGAAACCTGAATTCTGCATGAAGCCCAAACATTTGAAGGAATTCTGGATAGGTCATTGAGAGGATGCTTTCTGTGAAGTTTCTTCAATTTTGACTCACTGGTTACTGAGGAGAAGAAGTAAACGGACAAAATGCGATCACAATAACTCACCTTGAGCACGTCGTGCTCAGGTGAGCTAAAAAACAACCCGATGAGACTGCGTTGTCATAGTTGAACATCAGTTTCCAAGGACAAATTGTGGGGTCAATAATGATCAGGAACAAATGCAAGCAAGTTATTGCTTGACAGACAGACGAACGATAATTATGTGTCACCATGCTAAACCTATCAAGTATCATTTAACCCTTTCCAATTTGCAGGTGCATCTTCGCAGAAAACATTGTGGTAAAAGAAGAAATCGCTCATCATGAGCAATTTCTACTTTTGAACCAATGTTTTTTAAATCTTATTAAATAACTAGCTTCATTTATTATATAGAGATAATCTATTTTTTTCCAATGCTTCAATGTTTTCTACTGCAGGTTTGTTGTATGTGGGAAAGATAAAAAGAGTACATAAAATAAAATTACAACCGATTTCTTTCAACTTTGGCATCTTTAATTGAGGTCACTTTTTTGACTTAATATTGTGAAAAATTCAGCAACATTTTGTAATCTGGTCAGTCCTTTAACATGAACTAAAAGTGATCGACATATCAATCATAAAAGCACCTAACATAATCACAAGACTAGACAATGCTGTCTGTATACATCAAAGAACTTTTCATATAAGAATGGTTTCAATATTCTCAAGGCAAGGCTTGCAACAACAACTGCTCAGTCCTATAAGTCAAGTAGAGACTAAAACTCTATGAACATTTTCGAGATTTAAGCCAATCCAACATTTAGAAGCATTTTCTGTGGACAATGGATGGGCCGGATTCATCATATTCCTGTTTGCTGATCCACATCTGTTGGAAGGTGGACAGAGAGGCCAAGATAGAACCACCAATCCAGACGGAGTATTTTCGCTCTGGTGGAGCAATGATCTTGATCTTCATGGTGGATGGGGCAAGGGCGGTGATTTCTTTCTGCATTCTGTCAGCAATACCTGGGTACATGGTGGAACCACCAGATAACACAGTGTTGGCATACAAGTCTTTACGGATATCAACATCACATTTCATAATACTGTTGTATGTAGTTTCATGAATACCAGCAGATTCCATACCCAAGAATGAAGGCTGGAACATAGCCTCTGGGCATCGGAACCTTTCATTACCAATAGTGATAACTTGACCATCAGGCAATTCATAACTCTTTTCCAAAGAGCTTGATGAAGCAGCAGTCTGCATCTCCTGTTCAAAGTCCAAGGCAACATAGCACAATTTCTCTTTAATGTCTCTGACAATTTCTCTTTCAGCTGTGGTTGTGAAAGAATAACCACGTTCAGTAAGGATTTTCATCAAATAATCTGTAAGATCTCTACCAGCCAAATCTAATCTGAGAATAGCGTGAGGAAGTGCGTAACCTTCATAGATTGGGACAGTGTGGGATACACCATCACCAGAGTCCATAACAATACCTGTGGTACGACCAGAGGCATACAGTGACAACACAGCCTGAATGGCAACGTACATAGCCGGCGTGTTGAAGGTCTCAAACATGATCTGGGTCATCTTTTCTCTGTTGGCTTTGGGGTTGAGGGGAGCTTCTGTGAGCAAGACTGGGTGTTCTTCTGGGGCAACACGAAGTTCATTGTAGAAAGTGTGATGCCAGATTTTCTCCATGTCATCCCAGTTGGTAACAATGCCATGTTCAATGGGGTATTTCAAGGTGAGGATACCTCTCTTGCTTTGGGCTTCATCCCCGACATAGCTGTCCTTCTGTCCCATACCAACCATCACACCCTGAAAAAAGAAGAATTGTATAAGTCTTTGTATGCAGAAATATATCTACAAGCAGTCAGCACGTTTTTGACACCATGGTGAACTAATCCTGATCTTCATGTGATAACCTGTGTTACAAATACCTAGACACAAAATGATTTAAAGTAAATTAACCAAGTCAATTGAGTTGCAGCTTATATCCTATATTGATAGAAAGAACTTTGTATTGAGTATATTACAACCACAAGAAAGTATGCTGAAATGACTCAAATTATGTTTTAACCCTTTCCCACATACAATATATCTGCAGCAAACAACTTTGAAATAATCAAGTCCGAACTATAAAAAATCTCATTAAATGATAGTATAATTATTGAATAGATGAAAATCATGAGCAATTTCTGCAATTATCAGAATGTTTTCAAAGGTTGTCTGCTGCAGAGGAGTCAGAAAGCGTCTGCATGAGGGAAAGGGTTAATAGGAGTTTTATAAACAAGAGGGCCATGATGGCCCTATATCGCTCACCTGATTTAATAGAACTTCAATAGTTTTCAAAGTTTTTACTCTTTTTAGGCCAATACTTTTGGACAAGAAGATTTTTAAAGTTTTAACAATGCACATATAAGGAAAACAAGCTCCGCCCCCTGGCGACCATGTTTTTCAACGGATCAAAAATATTTGAACAATCTTCATAAAGGGTGCCCCAAGGAACATTTGTGCAAAATAATTTTTAAATCGGGCTAGTACTTTTGGACAAGAAGATTTTTAAAGTTTTAACAATGCACATATAAGGAAAACAAGCTCCGCCCCCTGGTGGCCATGTTTTTCAACGGATCAAAAATATTTGAATAATCTTGGTAAAGGGTGCACCAAGGAACATTTGTGCAAAATTATTTTCAAATCGGCCCAGTACTTTTGGACAAGAAGATTTTTCAAAGTTTAAACAATGCACATATAAGGAAAACAGGCTCCGCCCCCTGGCGGCCATGTTTTTCAACGGATTGGAAATATTTGAACAATCTTGGTTAAGAGTGTCCCAAGGAACATTTGTGAAAAATAATTTTCAAATCGAGCCAGAACTTTTGGACAAGAAGATTTTTAAAGTTTTAACAATGCACATATAAGGAAAATAAGCTCCGCCCCCTGGTGGCCATGTTTTTTAACGGATCGGAAATATTTGAACAATCTTGGTCAGGCTACGCGAAAACTTTTTGAGTCCACAGGTCCTTCGGACTGACAGACATACATTTTCTGTCAGTCCGAGACATTTTCTGTCAGTCCGAAAGTAAATCACAACAAAAGTAATAACCAACCAAATAACAGGAAAAAGACATCAATAGATTCATTATAATTTTATTTCACATATGTGTCATCAATCTCTAGCATAAAACAATATTTTTTCAAAATTCAATAGTTCGTCTTGGTGGTCATAACACATGAAATCAACCTCGTCTCCACCACACAACATATTAATAGAGTCTACTTCATCGTCCGACTCCACATCATCTTCCAAATCTTCAGTCACAGTCACTTTAACGATGGCGCCATCATCAGACACCACTTCTGTTGCTGTCTGTGTAGCCTCTCTATGATATGTAGAGCGTCTACTACCTGGTGTGGACTGGAAAGAGAGAAATTATGTATAAATTATTTGTTATCATATAAATTATTTGTTATCATATAAAGTATTTGTTATCACTCACACAGGCACCTACTCCTAGTTATATGAAATATGTCTTGATGTATAATACTGCATTTATGCTAAATGTGTTATTTGTTAACTGTGACTGAACACAACAGATGATTATGATTATTCAATGTTTAATGTTATTCAAAACTAAATTTATTCCTCACCAGCCATTTATTTATAGAATCCTCAGGTTCAAAGTTTTCTATCTTAGGTGACTCCAGTTTGACCAGCAGAAGATTATTTAGGGTAGATGGTCGTAGCCTAGTCCTCCTGCTTGTCTTGATCAGTTTCATTTGACTGAATGTTGTTTCGCAGGCTACGCTGGTTGGGGGGAGGCTGAGGAGGAGATCAATTATGATAGTAATGTTGTTGAAATCTCCATCATCACCTGTGACTGTCAGGAGTGTACTCCAATCTAACGTCTTTAAGTTCGATCCATGCCTACAATGTACAATTATAAAAGTGATATACATGTAAAATAACTTTTGTTCATGATAATAATAAATTAAATTATTGTTAAAATGTTTGTTATGAGTTTGTTATCATACACACCAACTAGTTCTCAACATATTCAGTGGGAGGTTCATGGCTAAAGATTGTTTCTGATATTTTTATCCGATCAGATGGAGATTTGAACTTACAAACGGTGAAACCCTGGATTGACATACAATTTACCGAATGAATAACTAGGATCACATCAGATTCTGTCATAAACTAAGGGCAGTCATAGTACAAACTTCATTGTATGAATTACAAACCTCTTGGTAAGGATTTTTTTTAGCAGGCACCACTCATTCAACACTTCATCTGGGATGAAGACTTTCATCCGAAGCAGGGTATTTGTGTAATGGTCTACAACAGTTTTGATGTCTTCATTGCCAAAGTCTGAAATAATTTATTATGCAAATGTTAATGATAATTTATGAGCAAATGATTTCATTTCATTTTAATAGTACTGTAGTGTATATACTCCCAAGTTTGTTGACAAAACATTGTATTGCATTTCTTCAACTTATTATTCATACAGAGCTATATTAATATTGCACTATGTAATTGTATGTTTATTATTGTTTATAGTCATGGAATTTATAGGGATCCGTAACATAATAATATCAATAATCATCTGCTGAAACAAACAAACTGTAACAAATATTAATATAACATGAACAACAAACAACAGAACTGTTAACAGAAACAAGATAAGTCTTTCAAAGCAACTGCAACAATGTGTTAACCTCTCATATTGATAGGATCATTTGGCCAATGACTCAGGTTCAAAATCTGTGAGGCTTGAACAACATTCCTTTCATCTTCAAGCAATTTGAAACGGTGTTCAATAGCTTGCTTTAAACCATTGATCAAATCCTCTTTGTATACCATTTTAGGGGTTGGTCCTTTCAGCTTAACTCCATTCAAGACCCCAGATTCCAATACCTCTTTAAGCTGGTCACTATCACTAATAATAGTAAATTAAAAGGTTGATAGTCTGATAAAAGCCATATTTTATGGTCAAATTTAAATAATATAACACAGTTACACTGTATACACACTTTTTGTGAAACACTTTAAAAACTAATTACCTTGATTTGGAATCTTCAAGAAGTTCAACGGTTGTCTCTACCCACATTAAACTATCAGCCAGTGAAGTAGTTGTCCTCTGTAGTTTAAGTGACAGCTTCATGAGTGGATCAAGAACAGTCTAAAAAAGAACACAACATTATATGATTCAAATTTCAGTTTGGCATTGTTGAAGAATTAAAGATGATTATCTTAAGCTGGCTCTACTAATTATGAAATAAAACAAAATTTAACCTTGATGCACTTAACAAACTTGTAATTTCAATTTCTTATAGTTACATATAATATTTAAAAAGACCACAGTTTCAGAATAAATTACCTGCAGGAAGAGCATAAATGCCACAACATTTTTGTCAACCATGATTTTGAATAATCCTTCAGCCTTTGGATTCTGGTGGCTGGAAGTCGAAAGGTGGGCTTCATAAGCTGTGAAGGTTTTCACCAAACAAGTAATGCCTCTGTGCAGGTGAGGGAGCCAGCGTGTTCCAGTGACTTTGGGAGGCAGTACCCCCTTTCCTCCTAGCATATCAATTGCCCTCAACAGACCGTGCTTGTTTTTGTGTGATTTTTTATAAAAATAGTGAAGACCAATTAGCAATGTCATAAGCTTATCGTAAACCTTGGACTTTTTAATAACATCCCTAAAGGCCAGTTCCAATCTGTGACATAAACAGTGAATGTTCACAATTTCGTCGCTGATCTGCTCCCTAAGTCGCTGGGCCAGTCCAGACTTTACCCCCGTCATGTTCGAAGCCCCATCACTCCCCATACCAACCAGTTTCCCTATACCGAGAAATAAATTATTTTTGATAGATTAACAACAGTTATCCAATTTTATATTTTAACAAATAAGCATTGCAAAATAAGAGCCTGCCAATACTACTAAGTATTTTATTACATATTCATAGGTTCCTTTCCGACAAATATGATCATTATTGACAATTTTTTAATATTATAAACACATTCAAAGCAAATTCAAATACCTCTGTCAAGTCCAAACTGATCAAATGTCTCGAGAACATGGTCAAGCAGGTCACTAGACGATGTACTGGTTGGAGTTCCAATATGTAGGAATCTCTCATTGACCTGGCCTTTCAGTGACGTCCGGATGAAGATGGTCTCCTGCTCGTCCCCCGAAATGTCCGTACTTCCATCCATCATAATAGAGAAGAAGGGTGCCGTCTTTAGAATTGTTACTGTTTTTTCTTTCTCCACCTCTGCAACAGAAGACAGAAACACAAGAGCAGCTTTTTCATTTAAGTATGTATTGCCTACATCAAGGCCTTTACAAGTGTCCAGTTTACACATCCAAGTATAATCACTTAGAGGACGATTTTGTTTGGCGACAGCATGCGCATTTCTAAACAAATATGCCAGTCTATGTCTCTCTGCAGACTTGAGTAAAGTGAGGGTTTTGCCAGCACTTGACGTAGCTGTCGGCATTGATTTTGCCTTAGAAGCCAGCACAGCATTTGCATGGCTCTTACTGGACTCATGGTCAACAACGGATGACAATCTTTTGTTACTACAGCCCATTATGAAGGTATTCTGATTTTTTAAGTTACTATTGGAACTTCCAGATTGAGACTGCCCAAATTCTTTACATACAGAACAAGTCATAGTATTTGTAACAAAATCAAAACAGAGCCAATCTCTCCCAGCCTGCCAAGAAGTGCTAAACTTCCTTTCCTTCCTGTGTTCCTCGTATTTTTTTGATTTAGATTTACCGTCATCATCGTTCGTGATTTTTCTTTTCAAACCTGGCTTTGCACCAGAAAAATACGAGAGTTGGCTGAACATTATGTTTCAATAGAAAATATGTTATGACTATATACTTTATATAAATAATATTTTATGTGAATAAACTAAAGTATAATGAAATCAAAATCACCGTTTTGGGGAGAGTTTCTGGTCCGGGCTCAAAGTTGGTTGTAAAACCGTACGACTCTTCGTGGAACAAAAAGAAACAATGTCCTTCTACACTAACGCGGAAAAACCCACAAGGTCAAATTTCAGTTCCTGTTTCTTACCCGCGACGTGATTGGCTCGTTATTTATAACCAACCAATAACAAATGGCGATTTATCGGAAATCAAAATTCGAGTGCGCGTTTCGTTCCTGCGACATGATTGGCTCATTATTTATAACCAACCAATGGACAGCCTTGATACAGAATAATATTTCACGAGACAGTAAACAAAGTTGCCGATACGAATGAAAAACAATACAGAATGAAATTATTTAATTTAAAAGCTGAAACTATTGGAATTCGCCGCCGGTCATGCGGTCCGACATAATCATTTTTTTAGTCGGTCCTTTGAAAAAAACGACGGTCAGGACCGACGGACCGTCGGTTTTCGCGTAGCCTGCTTGGTAGAGGGTACCCCAAGAAACATTTGTGCAAAATAATTTTCAAATCGGGCCAGTACTTTTGGACAAGAAGATTTTTTAAGATTTGGCAATTTTCCCCTTTTCTGATGCCGCAGCAACCAAAGTTCTACTTGGAATTAATTTCTATGAACAACTTTGAAAGAGGACTACCTAAGGACCATTCCTGTGAAGTAATTTTGAAATCCGTCCATTGGTTTAGTAGGAGAAGTCATTTGTAGGAAATTGTTAACAGACGCCGACGACGCCGGACGGTGAGTGATCACAAAAGCTCACCTTGCACTTCGTGCTTAGGTGAGCTAATAAAATTGAATACATTTTTCAGTATGTTCCTTCAAACTTCCTTACAATATTCAAATTGTGGAAATAAGAAATATCTTGAAAGTTTTTCACATTATTTTCTTAATTTTATCTACCCTTTCCCAGAGACAACAAAACTATTCCAAAGACTTTGAAAGCATATAGCCAGCTGCCTTTGTCTAGACAAGAAGTCCATCTTATTGCGCATGATGAGCAATTTTTTTCTTTTTGGCGCGAGGGTTTATCATATATCCCAAATGCAAACAGTTTGCAATCTGCTGCCGACATGTAAATAATTTAGACTACTGAAATCAGTCTTTCATATTCCAATAGTGTACAGGGTCCACTGACCCTGGGTGATCACTTTATGGTGAACTGTACACTGTTGTGTCAATGTGTGAACAGTGAAGGTTTAAAAGTATGTACAAAGTACAGTGCATGTGGCAAACATTGCATGCTCTTAGCGATCAGTTACAACCCAACAATGTGTTTGACTATTCAATATTTACGTCCTCTGCTGCAGATTGTTCATTGGAAAGCAGTTTTTCTTCCTTATCATGTATACAAGTTACAAACTACAAAAAACTACAAATGTCAAAAGAAAATGCAATTTTGTAAACTAGTCTTCAAGCAAATAAATCTTGCATCCAAGAAGATGAGTTGCCTGGGCAGACAATAATATAGAATCTCCAATGTTTATATGTGCATGTATAGAAAAATCGCATTTACATTTTCAAACACGAAAATGTCGAAATAAAATGCAATTTTGTAAACTAGCCTACAAGGCAGAAATTTCTGGCATCCAAGGAGGACGAGAGTTGCCTGGGCAGATAATTAATGTCATCACACGTGGTATTTCTATTTCTAGTCATAATCCCGCCTTGAAAACCGGCACTATGTAAATTATATGGCGGAATCAGCATTTGTAAAACATCACACGCGTGAAACTGTAATCTACGCTCCTTTTCTCGGCGATTACAACACTACTATTCAACTTTCCATGTAACTCGAGTTTTGACTTAGGTTTTCGTTTAAACCAGTGCTTTTGACTGGGAAAACGAGGAAAGAACAGCATGCATTTTTTCATAAATTGTTTCGAAGATCGAAGAAGGAATCATAATAGAAATCAGGGTGGAAAACGACCTTGCATCAATTAAATAAAAAATGATTCATAAATTTGATCGGTTTGGTTTGAATAATCGAGAAAAATTACCTGATGCCTTGGTCTTCCAACTATGGAAGGAAAAACGGCTCTGGGAGCATCGTCTCCAGCAAATCCAGCCTTGCACATACCAGATCCATTGTCTATAACTAAAGCTGCTACGTCTTCGTCACACATTTCGATTTCTTATAATTTCTATCTAAATTTAACTTTAACCTTAAAGATATTATCTCGAATAGAAGACAATGCCAACTGAGACTGAGATTGATGCTGAATGCGATTTTGTAAAAGTCGCCGTTATTTTTTATTGCGCATGCGCGAATTTGTAACATTACCAAATAAGGTAACCAAATTTAGTCGCCGTTCTAGGAAAGAGAACGATGATATCCTATATATGGAGATCACGTGATTCGGCTTAAAATCGACTATCTAAATTTAGTCTCTTGTTTGGCATAGTTACACGTTGTTTTACATACTTATAAGAGAACGTGTATTGGAATAAGATCTAACACTCTAGATAGATTCAAATATCAATATAATATAATAGATTTTCATGTAGTAGAGCTGCAAATTATTATGGTAAAAGGTTATTTTAAAAGATGTGATCTTGCCAACTAAAATATGTAAATGTTGTTATGCAAATTCATTATAGATTCTACATAGATCTAGCAGAGCAAATTTACACAAAAACTGTAAAGATCTATGGTATAGGTGAGTCATAAACATCCGGGCCCAGTAAACATCTACATACTTTCTGTATTAATAGTAATTTTTATTAGATTGTCTTGGATTATAAAATTTAGTCAAACGTGTACTTTACGAACAAAACAAAAAGTAAAAAGTTGATCCCATCTTGTTTTAAGCTAATGCAATATAAATCATTATTTTTTGCCATACGAGGCATATATTCATTGTATTGGCAGCTATATTTCTATTAGAAGATGGGATAACCGTTAAAATTGTAAACATGAATTAAACAATTTTCTTTTAAAGTTCAAA
This sequence comes from Serripes groenlandicus, assembly GCA_031761405.1. Lineage (NCBI taxonomy): Eukaryota > Metazoa > Mollusca > Bivalvia > Cardiida > Cardiidae > Serripes > Serripes groenlandicus. Next base: position 1,227,047 of record JASEVX010000034.1, on the reverse strand, counting down.
CAATGTTGATTTGATTTTAATCACTTTACTCCTTTTACGTTTTACGCCTACAAAGACCGGCTTTCCCTTGGTATTGCTTGATTAACCCTTCTCACTTGCAGACGAATTTTGAAAACATTATTTAAAAAGAAAAAATCAATCACGAATTATAATTTCTCTTGTTGCCAAACTGTTTTCAACTCGCTTCCTTCAATACACTTTCATTCATCAAGATTATAAATGACTATGCCTAGTATATATGTATCTTCAAAATCGCCTGCTGCAATTGTCTTGTATGTGGGAAAGTGGGTTGTTAAATGCACGTTTATAAGCCGGCATTAGCTATTTGGGGTCTTAATACTACTACGCTGAACAATGGTCATTATATTAGCATATTGGCACTATTGATGCTACACTTTCAGTCAGAATGTGCATATAAGTACATGTATGTATACAATATGTATGCGGTTGGTCAAGATCGATATGGCGAGAGTGCTCATAAAGATCCAAAATACGCAAACAGCGGCTCATAGGTTAACAACATACTAAACGAAAAACAATCCATCTTATTTGTAACGTTTTGTGACATGAACGGTGTTTAAACATGTCGGATAGTTGCCTAATGATTAATCGGCTATATATTTTCTTGATTGTATTTTGTTTACGAGCACGTCACGTGGTATGTCCTGACTGCCACGTCATTTCAGATTGTCGTTTTCTGACTAACGTACAATTGTAACCTTTCACCTGAAACATAAATACGACATCTAACGCCCCTTCAGCAGGCGAAGTTTGAAAACATATCGTAGGATAGGACATTAGGTTATTAAGTACTCGGCTGTACATGGCTAGTTGTCGGTTAAATGAAGCCTGTATATGGTCCGTATGACACTTATACAGACAGATCCAGAATGGCACCCTGTTGCTACATATAGGATTAATTCTTTTACAGCGTTTACGCATAATGCTGCAATTGACTTTCATCAACATTTGCGAACAGTAGACACTCAGAATCAGCATGCACAATCATGCAGACTGATCTGCTGTTGACACCTGTCGCGTCCCCATCAAGCAAATGGAAGACAAATTATATTCAATGCATAAGCAAGAAACCGTGTCAAAAGTCAATAGCGGTGATACCAACTGTAGAAATGCATCGGACTAAGGGTTGCTATGTGACACAGTCATGCGTTCTGTCGATAACTTCCTATGGGAAATGGATGTTATTTCAACCCAGTATTATCCTAACGATTAGCTATTACCTCCGGACTCTATTTAGGGATGTTTCTCATGTAGGGTAAACACTTTGTGACAGTTACTGTTTTAACCCGTTACTACATACCCTCGCTTTCTAACGCTCTGCAGGAGGCGACTTTTAAAAACATTGTGGCAAAAGAAGAAATTACTCAAAATGAGGAATTTCTCCCTTTGTCACAACGTTTTCAAATCTTTTCAATAATCATGCTTTTATTTATAGAAAGTTTCCATACTTGGTTCCCAATGTAATCAAAGTCGCCTGTTGCAGAGTTGTTGTATGCGAGAAAGGGTAAATTCTACAGGCATCGCCGCGACCTATAGACTATTGATTGTGACGTCTACTCACTCAGCGTCTAGTCTTGAAACTGCCAGAACAAAACGTGAAAAAGTATGTGTGCCAAGCTTGACAGTATATATGTGGTTACTGCGTGTGCAATTCCACCAACCCTTACTTAGCGCTTAGTAATACTTAAAAACTGTTTAAGAAATGAAAGATTTTGGCTAGGGAAACAAAAATGATGAAATATGCGTTTAATTAAGTATTTCGGAAATATTACTAACTCTAAATAAGGTTTGTGGAGTTTGACCCAGTTTATATATGTAGGCCTATATTAAAAGTCATTATGGCGTCGTTCGTTTTGTGCCAACGTTTTTTTGTGTTTTAAAAAAAGTATATGTGGTAAGCTAGCCAGCTGCTTGGGAAGAATGTTGCAATAAAGCATGGAATCACCTGGTAGACACTTAAGTAAGTTTGTGTGTCCTACTGTACTAGTCTCAAAAGAGCCGTTACAGCTAGGATGTAGGTTTCTGATAACAAGGCGGAAAATGCAGAAATACAGAAAAGCCACAAGTCTAACACAGGAAGCTACTATATATACAAAGTTAAAAAAAGAGAGGGAACAATAAGACAAATCAGATCGTCTATTTTATGTACCTATTTTATAGGGGATTGCTTTGAAATTTGTGGCATCTAAAAAACTGGTAGATTTAATAATATGGTTATTAAAACAAAGATGAGAAAAAATGTCTTCACAAAAGGCTATGGCAAGTCGATAAGTTAGAGAGATATCTTTATAACATAGGCAGATATCTCTCTACGTTAGAAAGACATCACTGCGTTAGACAGATATCTTCATATCTAAGATAGTTATTTATGTTACACTAACAGAGATATCTCTCTAAATATGTGTTGGTTTATGTTAAAATGATTTCTCCCCTTAGTCAGTTGTCAAATAAACAACTCTGTCGGGAGAGATGCGGGCTGTCGATCCAGGTTGTGAGTTTGAATCCCAGCTCTGCTTTCTTTTTAGACGATTAACACACATAAATGCGATAAACGCCATTTGGCTTCCACCACTGGGCTTACAGTCGATGTGGAAAGCAATCAACCCGAAACAAATCAAGCATTCATTTGGCGCAAAATTTGATAATCCAATGCAAGTTAAAATTCCCATAAAGGCCTATAGTTAATGCATATTTTTTATAAATCTATGAAATGAGAACTTGGGGTCATCGAATACATTGTACATGTACTACAGTAGACGTCACTTATGACGATACAGCAGTCAGACAGACCTTCACATATACAAAAATGTTATGTGAATACCATGCTCTTAGAAAACAAAGGCAAACTATTATAAATTTTGACCCGTGTCGATCAAGATTAATATGTGGTTTCTTAGTTTGATTAGACTATTTCGAGGGCTTGGCGTGAAACGGTTGTAACTTAAAACCTATTTTGAAAACCCTGGTTTAGGGGCAATTTTGACCACTTTGTAAACAATGCAAATTTAGATGCCATTGCTCAGAACGAGCAATGGCACCTAAATTTCCATTGTTTACCAAGAAAAATGATTTAACGCTAATAAAGACTTTTTGGCGAGGTGATTAACCTTGGTAAAAAAAATACCAATTTTAGTAACAACCGTTTCACGCCAAGCCCTCGATTTCGTAATTGCTTAAAATCGACTAAAGTCTTCAGTAGAATTAATGACAAGTTTCAAATATTAGGGAGCAGTTATTACACACCTATACAAGTCATAGAGAGATATATCTCTTTAAAACGAAAGATATCGTTAGAATCATATCTCTGTAAGATAGGGAGATATCTCTCTGTCTTAAAGAGATATCTCTCTGTATTATAGACATCTCTCTGTCATAAAGAGATATCTCTCTATCCTAAAGAGATATCTTATAAAAAGCAAGATATCTCTCTATTTTATAGAAATATATCTCAACTTTAGAGAGATATATACCACTAAAACGAATAAATAGTAAAACGCGGCTATAAAAGTCGTCTACTGTTCTCCTGCGTTAGGGAATGGCTAAATAAGTAATAGACTGTTTCTCTGTCGCCCACACGTGTCGATTGATCTGTCTGGAATAAAAAGCGAGTAGATCTAAATGTGCCAAGGTTTTCATTTGTACTTTATCTGCAGCAGACGACTTTGAAATGATGTCAGCACAATGGCAAAATGGAGAATATCTCTTTAACTAATATGTTTATTATTGAATGGAGGTGAACACATTGTGACAAAAGGAGAAATTGATCTTTATGAGTAATGTTGTTTTTTTTTTTGGTCACAATGATTTTAAAAGTCATCGATTGCAGAGGAGTCAGAAGGTGTCTGTATGTAGGAAAGGGTTAGATCAATTATGCATTACTTACTCTACGGGAGTGTTTGGAAGGTCACCAGGGGCGTAGCATGCCACACAGGCGTACCCGGATATACACTTTTCGCCTCCTGTGGATTTTCTGTTTCAGGAATCACTACTCTATCTATCCCCCCCTTAGACGGAATGTGTCGGCCGGATCAGTCTGCGCGGACAGCGCAGGCTGATCTGGTCGATACATTACGCAGATGTGTATCGCCGGAGCTGCATTTGGGGGCATTTTTAGAAAAAAATGTGTAGGGAGCTACGCCCCTGGTCATTGAAACCCCCTTATCCTCCCTCTGTATTCATCCGAGTGGTCTTATGAACCCCATTGTTATTCCATGAGTTCTGACAATTGTATGGAATAGTTATTGTTACATATTCCTACTTGGTAAACGAACTATATACACCAAGATAAGACTGCACGCTGATATTGGTGTCCATTGATCAACAGAGGAAGTTAAACCCTTTCCCACATACAAAAAAAAATCTGCATCTGAAAACATTGAAATGAAAAATAAATTATTGAATAAAGTTGAATAAAATTGTGAATTATGAGCAAATTCTCCTTTTGCAACAATGTTTTCAAAAGTCGTCCACTGCAAAAAAGCGTCTGAAAGTGTCTGTATGTGAGAAAGTGTTAAGGGTTTAATATCGACCAAAGTAAAGGTCGGACGTTACCGGATACGAGTTAAAAACAAAATTATTTAAATACTATATATATACAAGAAATATATCCCAATATCAAAGGAACGGAAATCCGCTCCATGTATTTAGCGGCATTCCACTGGCATCAGAGTAACCCTTGATTGGTTGTGGTTTAACGACGTTTTCAACAATGTTTCAGTCATATCACGTTGGCCCGTTCACCTATTTTTCTTGGCTTTCTCACACCAGTTATCCACAGAACAATCTTTCCAGGCAACTGGCTGCTTTTCCACAGAGATTGCTAGCCCATTGGTGGAGGACGAATGACGCTTGTCACAATGACTTTTATCAAACAAAGGAAAGATGTTGGCCGAGCTGGGGTTCGAATTCACAACCCCTGACAGCCCGCGTCGCTACCGACTGAGCTAGCGGGGCTCGGCCCAGAGTAGTGTAATATGTGAAGTAAAAAACCCAGCGTTTTCTTTTCTTAGCTCTTATAGTTATATTAAAATAAAATTTGTCTTTAAATTGTTTTCATTTTACGAATAGGCTCTTTACTAAATTATAAAGCAGAATATGTTAAATATGCAATCAAAATGAAGTTGAATAAGAATTTCATTTATCTTTTAGTATGTACAAAATATAGTTCACTTAGATCTAAATATTTAGGAAATGTAACATGGCCCTCAATGCAAACTTTCATAGCAATTATGTTTTAAACAAACAAAAGGAAAAAGTACAATCTTGCTAAATATACGAGAAAACCAACAATGTGGGCTCTGCGTAATGTATCGACCCAGATCAGGCTAAGCATGAAGCGCAGTCTGACCCGGACAGACACTTTTCGCCTCCTGTAGATTTTCTGTTTCAGGAATCATTACTCTATACCTTATTCCCCCTGAGACGGAAATGTGTCGACCAGGATTAGCCTACACGGAGTACGCATGCTGATCTGTGTCGATACATTACGCATAGACCATAATGTTGGTATTCTGGTGGAACATCTCATATCTATATATTGAAGATGGCCTGGTTCCTTTCGATGGCATGGTGACACACTCCATTTGTCTTCTATAACTGATCTTAATAGGATATGATGAGAAAAAGACCTTCCTTTGGGAAGAATGCTGTGTTGGTGACTTGTTTGAGAAATACAATACATGCGTATGTGTACTGGCCGCCGTGATATAGCTGATCAATTGTTGAAAAATATGTTTAAGATCAAATCAATTAAATCGATTCCTGAATTGGAGATAGAATAAACATCGATATAATCAATGTTGATGCAATCTATTTTTACTAAAGAATTCGAGGCTCAAGATGAGTTTGCACCCTTGTTTTTTCAGCAACCTCTGTTACAGTAAACGTTGACCGTGCAGTAAGGCAACGTTTATGTCAGCTATCAAAGTGATATCCATTGTCTGCTATATTTTTTGAATCGTTTGCTTTGAAAACATTTGACAACAAGAAAATGCAAATCTGAAACAGTTGAAAAAGCGCTATTGTTCGTTTTGAACAATTTCCACCATTTCCACGATGTTTTCAAAAGTCGTTTGTATTAGAAATAGGATTAAAACACTCATCGGAAGTACTTTACGATTGCGTCGAAAGGTGACGCACCTAAGAGCTTACCCATTTCCCTCTTACAGACGCTTTCTGTAGTCTCAGCAGCAGACGACTTTTGAAAACATTGTGGCAAAAGGAGAAATTGCTCATGATAAGAAATAACTCCTTTTGTCACGATTTTGTTTAACTCTTTTTACTAATTATACTTTCATTTAACCGGGTTTACATATTTCTTCACTGACATGTTCAAAAACGCCTGCTGCTGTGAAAAGGGTTAAACTGACACATTTCCTGTGTTGTGGATGAAAAGTGTCATAATTACTCACGGTTCCTCTCAAACAGCGGCCTGGTTTTTTTTAATGTTCCACGTTTATACAAATTAATTGAGTCATGCCATTCGAATACTGGTATTATTCCCCCCTTCCCCTTCCGACATACACCGAATTCGATGCAGGCAAACACGTCTAGGACCAAATATGGAAACTGTGTTGAAAGCAATGTGACATCATAAGCAGCTCGTTATTCTTTTGCCACTATGTTTTCAAACATCGTATGCTGCAGATGTGTTAAAATATGTCTGCATTTTAGAAAGCATTGAAGTGAAATAAACGTCCCGTGTAAGGGGACAGGTTTTTTTTTCTGCATCTCTGTTTTGAAACCACACGACGTGACGTGGAAGTTAAACAATGGGGAGGTGGGTTTCACAGCTCTATGTTTTCGTCCGAAGAGACCCTTATGGCCCTTCTAAAGAGAGGTTACACCGTTTCAACATTATTTCAGTTATATAATGCCGACAGTTCACTTAGTCATGATCTCTTGGTATAGTCAAACCAGTATTATGCTAAGAAATGTGCCTTGCCCAAGGACGTTCTACCATGACCGTCACGCCACTACCGGGGATCGAACCCGGTTTCAAATACAAAAAAACGCTTTACCATTCGACCACAGCGCATTCCTCATGAAACAAAGGGTGACATTGGTCATAACGACTTCCCCATTTGCCAGAAAATTATCACAGTGCATATATATATATGCAAGTGTGAAATTGTTAAGTGTCTCATATGATCTTTAGATTCTGACTCTTCTCTACAAGGTATAAGAATGAATAAATAACCAGACAGGACGGAAACCATACTCTTCAAACTATACGAGGACTTAACCCTTTCCCTCATATAGACGCTTTCTGCAGCAGACGGCTTTTTGAAAACATAGTGACAAAAGAAGAAATTGCACAAAACGTGCAATTTCTCCTTTTGTCACAATGTTTCCCACGTTTTGTCATAGGTTATCCATTCAATTGTGGAGATTTTCTATTTTTTGACAAAATACGTTCAAAGTCGTCTGCTGCAGATTTGCCGTATGAGGGAAAGGGTTAAGATGATGCCACAATTAACTTCCCGTTTCTTTGTCGTGTTTCATTTGGGGTTGTACGACGCAAGGCAACTTTCATACCGTCGTAAAGGAATAATTGAAAAAAAACATTACTTCACATTTGAAGGACCTATGGGGAAAAATCACTTTTCGTTAACATAAACAATGCTAACTATTAACGACATGTGGTTTTTGGGACCGACAAAAAAGCTTCGTCATGCTTACTTATCCAGGTTACAAAGGACTTTTTATGTGAGACGAACTTAAAACCATTATTAGATCTAGGTACAAGTGTACCACAAACGTAAGAGTAAGTGGAGTCTGGACCAATTCCGTTATCGAATGACACACAAGGAAACCAAACACATGACTAATAATGGCACACACTTGCATGAGGTCACGCCCCCTTTTTACTCTCAGACAACAATGAGTCTGAGAAATACTACGCCATGTGGTATCAATGAGTAACCTTGGAATATTGCCGATAATTGATAACTCATAGAGCAAGCTGTAACCTTGGATTATGGCCTATAATTGATAACTCATAGAACATGCACTAGCTAGACTATCTCTCGGGTGAGCTGTGCATTTGAAAATCCAATCCTCCAGACGTTGAGACAATGCAATACTCAATATAGAAGCCTAGCCATCAATACGATCTGAACAGCATCCGTTTATTGTTCCTTATTAAGCAAACAAAACTGTCAATAGTTTAACAAATATCGCGGATGTAGGCAACTTAACCAAAATCGTTAATGACTTCTTAGGGTATGTTTTCAAGTGGCGTGGTTTATTTTGTGTCCGGTCCGTTACATAATAGACACTTAATTGAAACGATTTGATGAAAAGACCAACGATTAAGAAAATTAAACTGGATGTATTTATCGTTCGACATAAGTACATGTCTATTGTGTGTCTGCTCGTCATAGCTTTACTCTCCCTACACGCAGACGGGGTTTGAAGAATCTACAGCAGACGATTTCATTTCGTACTAACTCTTTCAGCGCCGAATTGTTTAAAGTAGACTCTTCCATGTTCAAGATCGGGCGTCTCAATTTCTTATGTAATAAAAGTTGGGACTATTTTGATAACCAAAAGGCAAACAATGCTGATTTCAGGTGAGACAGCTCGTTACGAGCTGACTCGCCTGAATCAGTATTGTTTGCAAAAACCTCAATATTGCCTTTGGCGCTGAAAGGGCTAAACGGATAAATTGCTCAAAATGATAACTCTTGTTGCCACACTGTTTCCAAATTACGCTTTCATTAACAGATAGTATCTATACGTTTTGCCTAGATATTTTGGAAGTCGTCTCCTGTGTAATCTATTTGTTGAAGGCCTATATGTGAAAGGGTTAACGTAGCACGGAAGGATGTCAGGGTTGAAGAACGTACTCAGACACAGGAGGCTTTACGGACTTAGTATTTGCTCCTGAAATGATAAAGTACGATGACTGTCTCCTAAAGGACCTATGTATGAGTCACATCCTGCGAAAAGCGAATTTTGATGTTTTGTTTATATTGCATACTTGTATATTGTTGTTTGGGTAAAAAGGCGAAGGATTTATATTCTTCAAAATGACATATTTTTTTACATTTTTTATATTACATTTTTACTATTTTTGTCAAATCTATTTCAAACACTGACCAGATTGTCAGGAGTTGCGGGCTGATCTAAATCTTCACCGGTCGCACTGTCCCTGGAGGCTGTATTTGTCTCGTGGGAATACTGATAGCAATATGTGTATACTGATACATTATACGGGAACATTTGTTTGCTGACTTTGATTAGGAAATGACAAATTGTGAATGCACCCATATAAGCCCCCGCCGCCCATCTCAAGTAACGCAGGTATTTAATCTGTGGGCCGAATTCCTGTATCCATGATTCGCCTCTTTAAGATTGCCATTTCCCTTCATATAACAAATCTGCAGTAGACGACTTTGAAAAGATTTAATGAAGAATATTGAAAATCTTTATAAAATTGAAGTATAATAACTGAATCGATCGAGTTCAAAACATTGTGACAAAACCAGAAATAGCTCATTATGAGCATTTTTTCTATTTGCCTCAATCTTTTCAAAAGCCGTCTGCTGAAGAGGCTTGAACATACATGATATATTTTAGGTAGAGGAAGTCACTGATCAAATAAAACTAATACCATATAGTTTATAACTTCCACTTTAAGTGCAACGTGCATTCCTGTGGAATAAGCATATTTGAGCCGTCCCGCGAGAAAACCAACATTGTGGACTCTGCGTATAATATATCGATCCGGATCAACCTAAGCATGCCATGGAGGCTTACCCGGAAAGACACGTTCACCTCTTGTGAATTTTCTGTTTCAGGAATCATTACTTTATACATCTATCTCCCTGAGACGGAATGTGTCGGCCCGGATCAGTCTGCGCGGACTGCGCAGGCTGATCTGGGTCGATACATTACGCAGATGCCATGATATTTGTTTTCTCGCGGGACGGCTCATTTAACCATTTCCTACATTCAGACGCTTGTTGATGCATCTGCTACAGATGACGTTTTAATGAGCAATTTCTCCTTAAGTCACAATGTTTTCAACTCTATTCAATAATTTTACTTTCACTTATAGAGACTTCCGTATGTGTGCCTGCTGCAGATTTGTTGTTTGTGGGAAAGGGTTAGTTACTAATTTCTACAATAAGGAAAGTATTCATTGAACATTCTGTTATATATCTTAAGTTCCAATCCCAAAAACTTAAAATATTCTATCATTTACAATGTTAATATTGCTTGAATATCTTCTTAATATTCCGGAAAGGGGAGAAAATACTAAAAGGGAGAGCCTATCCCCTAAAATACAACACATTCTGAATCAAAATCGTACCACATAATTGTTTTCCAATTTCACATTTAAGTAGGATTTTGTCAAAGCAAAACATCTCTTAAAATATAAAAATCACATTTTTACAAAAAAGGTTTAATTTGTTCGACACCGTTTACTTGATACGCTATTTGTGCTGTCGTCTGTCTTTTAACTTTTTAAACCCAACGCCAATAAAATAAAAAAAAATGGTTGGAAAAATGTGAAACTACTTGATTTTGACAGTGTCTCCTTTCCAACAATATGTGCAAAAGGTGTTTTCTGTATTAGGCGTCAATAGTCGTTTGTATCTGGTAAAGATTATATCACAAAAGGGTCATAGTTTGCTTTGGAACCTTTTTACTAATGCATACGCCTTTTTTTTGCTTCTTCAACTGACAAAACTTCTTAAAATGAACATTTTTTTCCTTTTCCCGTTTACATTTGTCTACTCTATGCATCAAAACTAAATTCATTGTGTTCATAAAAAAAAAAAAAAAATAACATCACCAACTCTATAATGGAGAGTGTTTAACCCTTTACCTACATACGATAAATCTGCAGCAGACGACTTTGAAAACATCTAGGCAAAAGTTTAGGAAATATTTACTAATTATCTAGTCATTATCTAATAATTGAGTTAACACATTGTGTCAACATGAGAAATTAGCGATTTTGCCACAACTTCTTAACCCTTTCCCCCATACGACAATTCTGCAGCAGACGACTTAGAACGTATTTTGGCAAAACATAGAAAATATCCATAATTGAATGGATAACCTATGACAAAAAGTGGAAAACATTGTGGCAAAAGGAGAAATTGCACGTTTTGTACAATTTCTTCTTTTGTCACTATGTTTTCAAAAAGCTGTCTGCTGCAGAGGCGTCAGAAAGCGTCTATATGAGGGAAAGTGATAAAGCGTCTGTAAATGAGAAAGTGTTAAGAACGTCGAGTCATCCGGGATGAGTCAGCGGATCAATAGGAGTGGACCTACCCAGGATATTCATAATTGTTTATTCAATGTACCCCCTTCCCCCCATATACAACAAACAGACATCAGACGACTTCGAAAACATTTAAGCAAATGTCTGGAAAATCTCTTTAAGTAAATCATCGGATAACATTATGGAAACAGTGTGGCAAAAGGAGATATATTTGATTATGAGTCATTTCTCCTTTTGCCATAATGTTTTTAAAACTCGCCTGCTGAAAGTGTGTGTGAATGTGGACCAAGGGTTAATCTGGGCAGATATCAGACGACAAGTTGAAGAAACTAGTTTACGGTGTTTAAATTTGAATGAGTTTGCTGACATACTGTGAAAATCTCCTGAGGATTAAATATGTTAATATTTCGTGGCGTCCTCAACAATAAATATCCCCAATATTACTCGTCATGCACACACATGTTGACATATCTATTGCAGACGACTCTTGAAAACAGCGTGGCAGAAGGGCGAGATTTATCTTCATGTACAGTTTCTCCTTTTGCCAAAATATAACCAACTCTTTTCAATAGTCACATTTCTTTAACCATTTGCTGCATACAACACATCTGCAGCAGACGACTTCGAACACATTGATACACACATATGGAAAATCTCTTCAAGTGACGTTATTTTAGGTCTCTGCTTCATTGTACATAAAAACATGCAGTTGTCTTTCTGTTTGTCTAGAAAGTTCCCTGGTACAATATCTGATGCCTTACGATGCAGGCAATTTGTGAAAGCATTGTGGAAAAAGGAGAACTTATTCTTATCACACATTCCCTGTTCGCTTTTATGCAATACAACACTTTACGCTTTTATGCAATACAACACTATATGCTTTTATGCAATACAACACTATACGCTTTTATGCAATACAACAATATATGCTTTTATGCAATACAACACTATATGCTTTTATGCAATACAACACTATACGCTTTTATGCAATACAACACTATATGCTGTTATGCAATACAACACTATATGCTTTTATGCAATACAACACTATACGCTTCTATGCAATACAACACTATACGCTTTTATGCAATACAACACTATACGCTTTTATGCAATACAACACTATACGCTGTTATGCAATACAACACTATACGCGTTTATGCAATACAACACTATACGCTTATGCAATACAACACTATATGATTTTATGCAATACAACACTATATGCTTTTATGCAATACAAACACTATATGCTTTTATGCAATACAACACTATACGCTTTTATGCAATACAACACTATATGAAACGTCCGTCCAAGTACTAGTAGTGTAGCCTTTCTAGTTCGGCATCCATATATCAAATTGTAATGTAAGCTAGTTAATGGGGGATGTAACAAGGACCTTGTTTCGCCTATCAAGATGTTGAATGCTGTCGATGACGAAAACAATCCAGAAGTATGAACATTTATAAAGGAAACCTGGTGTACATATGAATCAGTCTGTGTGGATTGATTGGAGTTTAACGCCATTTTCAACAGTTTTCCAGTCATATCACGACAGTCGGTTCATATACCCATGTGTGGTAATAGTTACAGGTTGAAATTTGGAATAATGTAATGTTATGTCAGGGGCGTAGCATGGCAATAATCGATGTGTAGGCCGTCTCGTGAGAAAATCAACATTGTGGACTCTGCGTAAAGTATCGACCCGGATCAGCCTAAGCATGCTACACAGGCGTACCCGGATATATACTTTTCGCCTCCTGTGGATTTTCTGTTTCAGGAATTACTACTCTATCTATCCCCCCCCCCCCCCCCCCCCCCTTAGACGGAATGTATCGGCCGGATCAGTCTGCGCGGACAGCACAGGCTGATCTGGTCGATACATTACGCAGATGTGTGTCGGCGCAGCTGCATTTTGGGGCAATTTTAGAAATAATGTGTAGGCACATGCCTACAGTGCCTAAAGGGAGCTACGCCCCTGTATGTTATTATAGAGACCAATTACTCTTATTGAGCATGAGCTATGTTAGCTTCTATATATCGATTTGATAACGTACAATATATAGCATGTACATGCACCTGACAGGTGCAGATAATGACCGTGATTTGAACCCCATAAACCTGGATTGACAGTCCAGCGTGTTAACTACACTCATAAAGTGAACATTCAGGTCGACAGAAGCTTCGAATATGTATGTATGTAGTGTGTAGATCGTGATCAGACTATACGGATACACAGACTGATCTGGACCTACAATGTTCACACAAAAAAGAGCTTTTACCGTTTACCCATGAACGGGCTCATATAGAGAAGGAAGATTGGAAGAAAACAGGAAAAATATCATTGTTCTGTGATAAGACTGTAAAGTGCCTTGTTATAGTTTCACAATAATGTTTTAACCCTTTCCCATTATTCCGCAAATCTGCAACAGACGACTTTGAATATACCTAGACAAGCAACAATAATAAATATATTTCTTTAAATGAAATCATAATTGTTGAATAGAGTTGGAAAACATTGTGGCAATAGGGGAAATTGCGCATTATGAGCAAGGTCTCCCTTTACCACAATGGTGTCAAGGTCGTCCGCTGCAGAGGCGTCAGAAAGCGTCTGTATGTGGGAAAGTGATAACTTCCTTATTACACTTATTCTGTATATACTTGTCCTGATGTGTTTACCTTGTACGATATATTTAGTAGCTTCTGCTTAAAAAAAATATCCATAGACAAACAGTTATCTGCTGGTAAGCTGGTAGTTCTAGTATTCATTTGGTTCAGGGTTGAAAACAACGCGGGAAAATACCATTTTAGTAATTTCTCTTATTCCAAAAAAGTAGCATAAGTCACCTGCTGCAAGTCGTCTATATCAGAGCGTTGCGGCTCATATATTTTTTAATACATTCCCGGATAAGGAAGAATAATAATTCGCCTTGACTGGGGGGATTTCTCCTTTTGTATAGGAATAATAAAAAAAACATTTACTTTACGTTACTGTACCGGAATAATAATAACAGCAACAACTACTACAACAACTACTACTACTACTATTACTACTACTACTATAACTTATACTTTTACTACTTCTACTACTACTACTACTACTACTACTACTACTACTACTACTACTACTACTACTACTACTACTACTACTACTACTACTACTACTACTACTATTACTACTTCTACTATTACTACTACTACTACTACTACTACTACTGCTACTACTACTACTACTACCACCACTACTTCTACTACTACCATTAATTCTACTTCTACTACTACTACTACTACTACTACTACTACTACTACTACTACTACTACTACTACTACTACTACTACTACTACTGCTATTACTATTACTACTACTACTACTACTACTACTACTACTACTACTATTACTACTTCTACTACTACTACTACTACTACTACTTCAATTACTACTTTTACTACTACTACTAATACTTCTACTACTAATACTGCTACTACTACTATTACTTCTTCTACAACTACTACAATTACTACTACTGCTACACCAACTACTACTACTACTACTAATAATAAAAATGATCATAATATAAATGATAAATATCTTTAAATACAGAACCAGCATAGCCGTTCGGTTGTATAAGTTGTAACAAGATCCACCGGCAAGGTCGGAGATTGTAGTTTCGATCCGCAGTTGGATCTGATAAAATTACTAAAAAGATATGTCATTTCTTTCTTGGCGCTCTTGGTCCGTCGGTATACCGATAGTGCTGGTATATTTGAAGACTTAGCGTCGGGGATTAGTAAAAAAACAAACACATTTATCGAACAAATATTAGCAACTCATGTCTCCATTTCTGTAGATGTTTTACGGACCTCTTATGCAGTACATCAAACGCTGTTTATATAACGGAAAGGGTTTAACCCTTTCCCACATGCAGGTGATTTCTGATCAGCAATGTCACCTTTTGTAACAATCTTTTCCATGATTAAACGTTCATTCATAGAGGTTTACAATATGTATATCCAGTAGTCGGTTGAAGATTGGCTGTATGTAAGAAAGGGTTATAAGTAGGCCTAGTTATAAGAGTGAAACAGATGAGGAAAAATGTGCGCAGTTGGCAAAATACCCTAAATATTGTATATCATGTTCGTCAAATGAACTTTAAACTTCCTGGTTGCCCTTATTTATGATCCAAAAATGTATTGGAACATTATTATGTACATTAATCTTGCGACTGCATCGATGTTGTAGGGATTTAGAGCGTCCGTCTCGAGAGTGGGAGACCCGAGGGTTCGATCCCTGACCCGGTCGAGTCAAACCAAAAACCAAAAACTTTGAAAATGGTAGAAGTGGCTTTTCTTCTTAGTGCTCAGGGTTGTTGTGATATCATTACGACTGATGCCAGGATACGCCTACGAACAATACTGGTAAATTACCCAGGAAACGCCGTGATATTACTATATTACTGTTGAAAGAGGGGTATAAAAACACCATTGAACAAGAATGTAACAAGGGAAGTAACCTTGTTCTTAATTGGTTTGAAATTGTATGCAAGCATTCATGAGTTATTTCCCTTAGTAATATTTACTTCATTTTATCAACATTTAAGTTGATTCAAGCCCTCACGAGTTGTTTCCCTTTTTATCATATCATGCAGAAGAAGGTTAAACAGTGAAAAAAAACCTTACGGGGTTTCCCCCACATCCTCCAACATGAATAATAACTTCCTCAATTAATGGAATTCTATTAAAAACAAATTGTTATCTGCATTTTACCTTTGTTACATTTTCACAAACATGTCTAAAGAAAAATAACTCTTTCAGTTATGTCAGGGACGTTTACCTTTTTTGAAGATGTCTTGATAAAATCTTGGCTCACACAATCAATCTTTTCCTGTGCAGATTTTTACTCTTCTTTCCAAATTATTCTGTTAATGGGTCCTTCCAAAGCTTACTCGTATGTGGGAAAACAAGAACTATATAGTGTTTAATTAACCCTTTCCCTCATACGACAATTCTGCAGCAGACAATTTTGAACATATTTTGTCAAATAATGGAAACTCTCTATAAAAGAATGGATAACCTATGACTAAAAGTGGAAAACATTGTGACAAAAGGAGAAATTGCACGTTTTGTGCAATTTCTTCTTTTGTTACTATGTTTTCAAAAAGCCGTCTGCTGCAGAGGCGTCAGAAAGCGTCTGTATAGATATGAGGAAAAGGATTAACATGTACATAATTATTTCCTAGGTAGATATGACGTTTGATACCTAAGCAGAAGAAGACTATTGCAAACCATGTTGTGTAACACAGGGGACAAAGGGGATGAAAAGAGACACCACATCGTAAAATAGGCCACATCATATGAAAACAGACCTACACGCAGTTTGATCAGGTCCTTTCCCGTTCGTCATCTAGTCGCACAAGCATCATTGAAAACCTCTAGAAAAGGGTGATGGCACATTTAGCATAACACATAACAGTTGAATTTATAATATTGAGTAGAGTACTAGAAATCTGACGCCTCTGCAGCAGACGGCTTTTTGAAAACATAATGACAAAAGAAGAAATTGCTCAAAACGAGCAATTTCTCCTTTTGCCACAATGTTTTCCACTTTAAGTCATAGGTTACCCATTCAATTAAAGAGATTTTCCATGTTTTGACAAAATCTGTTCAAAGTCGTCTGCTACAGAATTGTCCTATGGGAGGGGAAAGGGTTAACAACACGTTTCGTCATCTCTTGTGTACTATCAAAATCTGTGTCTATGATGAAAAGGGTTTTACATTTTTTCTATTGTGAAGCCGGAAGATAAATAATTTGGCTAGTTGACAAAGAAGACGTAGATAAAAACCCATATCAAATTATGTTCCTTACGTGTATTTTAACCCTTTTCTACAAACCGACGCTTTCTGACACCTCTGCAGCAGACAACTGTTTTAAACATTGTGGGAACAGGAGAAATTGCTCATGATGAACAATTTCCGTACTGAAACAATTTGTTCAACTTTATCAAAAATTTATACTTTTATTTATAGAGAACTTCATGCTTTTGTCTAGATGTTTTAAAGATCGTCTACTGCAGATTTGTCGAATGTGGGAAAAGTTTTAAACTTCCCTTTAGAAATTTGAGTACATAGATTTTCCTGCATCTTCCAATGAAAAATCATTTCCATTTACTTCCTTATCTTTGTATGGCATTCTATCTAGATGCTATCAAATAAACAGCAGAAGTCTTTGAAAACATCTAAGCAAACATATGGAAATATTTTATAAATAAAAGTGTAATTATTGAATAGAGTTGAACATATTATGACAAAAGGAGAAATTACTCGCCATTTTGTCCTTTTGCTAAAATTGTTTTCAAAAGTTGTCTGTTGAAGATGCGTCTACATGTGGAAAATGGTCAAATTTGATATCTACATGCACATTTCACATATGAAATAGGTATTTTTTGTTTAACCCTTTCCCTCATACGACAATTCTGAAGCAGACGACTTTGAACATATTTAGTCAAAACATAGACAATCTCGATAATTGAATGGATAACCTATGACTAAAAGTGGAAAACATTGTGTCAAAAGGAGAAATTGCACGTTTTGTGCAATTTCTTCTTTTGTCACTATGTTTTCAAAAAGCCGCCTGCTGCAGAGGCGTCTGAATTTCACAAAGTCGACCATTCCATGTTGAAAATTGGCCCACTCCATGTTTCGTTCAATAAGAATTTTGGTAATATTTAATCTCTAAATGGCAAACAATGCAGATTTCAGGAGAGACAGCTCGTTACGAGTCTGAATCTGCATTGTTTGCAAAAGCTATTAACTGCCCTTGGGGGCGAGAGTTACCCAATTTCCTTATTCAGACATCTTTTGAATGCCATTGCAGACACTTTCCATTGACAACAATGTGGGGAAAAAAGAAATTGCTTATAATTGACCGTTTTCCTTTCTTAAAAAAATTCTCTCACAATGTTTTAAAAATTGATTTAATTTCACCTGTTTTACCTTTTCCTCAAATGATTGTGAAATATCTTGGCATATACAACATGTCACCTTTTACATACAAGTGCTGTAAGGCAATCTGTGCAAACCGCCTCAGTGGTTTAGTGGTAGAGCACCCACCTCGGGTGCAGGTTTGATCCCCAACCAGGTCATACCAAATACTTTACAAATGGTAGTAATGGCTTCCTACCCTGGGGCTCAGGTTTGAGAGGCTAGCATTACGACTGACTGGCTGGTATCAGGAACAGTAGCACTCCGGGTAACTTGCCCAGGAAACGCCGTGATATAACTAACAATTGTTGAAAACAGCGTTCAACACCAAACAATCAACGTTCTATGCATAATAGTCTCTAAATGTGTCCTTCCTACGGTTTATCTGAAAAGCCAAGAACCAGATGGAAACAAGTTATCTTTCATGTGAACAGATTCATTATCCAGGTAGAAGTTACTCATGCCTACAGAAAACAGTGTCATTTAACACAATGCATAGAATAGACTTTCTATAGTATACATGCAATTAATTAGGTTTTATTACTTCAGTGAAAAATTTACACATTTTGAATCAACATGACAGTCTTTCATCAATATAGTTGGAAAATGAAATTTAAAAACTTGTTTTAAAACAATGGTTGAAAAAGGGAAAACATCAAAAGCGCTCTGCTACAAAGGAATCTAGTTAAATGTATAAGGGTGCTGATATAGCTCGATCAGTAACCACATGGACTATCAATCAAAGGGTCCCGAGTTCAAACCCCAGTTTGGCAATTCAGTATTCTTCTTTCAACAGCTGAGTAAAAAGCAAACAGTTACCTTGGAAGAATGTGTGTAGTACAGGTCCAACATAGCTGAATTTTTTCTCTTCTTCATTTTTGAGTTAAAAAGTGGGATGAATGTTATATATGTATCTTGTGATGTAGGAAATTGAATGAAATTATATGAAAGGTAAGCCACGTTGAAAATGGTATAAATTATATATTCATTTCAAAAAATGTTTTCAAATGTCATTATTCCAAGCCCCACAAATTGTATCGGGGAAAATATTTTGTCAGATTTGTCATTATTTAGCCCTTTTCCGATGTCACCTGGCGTCGATCACTTACTTAGCAACCACAATGGCTTTAACAAATTATGTAGAGGCTCACCTGCAGAACAAGACTGTCAACACATCTTGAAATCAAACCAGCACTTTCAGAAGAGAAGAATTTAAAGTTTTGGCATTTTTCCACCTTTCAGATGGCACAGCAACCAAGGTCCTAAACATAATTTAAATATTTGAACCCTTTTGAAAGGGGACTGTCCACTAAAGGAACATGCCTGTGAAATTATGTAGAAACTGTTTTACTTCTTCGAAATAGGACAAGAAGTTTCAGAGAAGAAGATTTGAAAAGACCATGGATTGTGAGTGGTCCCAATAGATCACCTTCAGCCATTGGCTCAGATGATCTAAAAATACAAAGACAAATCTACATGGAAGAGTGTATAACTACTTTAATCAGCTGTATAATAATTATAAATCAAAGTGGATTACATAATTTTGCTAAGAAAGAGTGCATGAAATAAAATATGAACATTTAACCCTCTCCATGATACAGTCAACTTTTGAAAACATTGTGAAGAGGGTAGAAATAACTCAAATTGAGCAATTTCTCCACACGTTTTGCATACAATGTTTTCATTCTTTTCCACAAATGTTCTTTAAATTTTTTAATCATTTAATTTTACTCAGACATTTTTAAAGCACTATGCCGTAACCTGTTTTCAAAATGTTTACACTTGCGGACGCTTCTGCGGCATAAAACTTAAAAAAAAAAAAAAAGGAATTGCTCATACTGAGCATTTTTTCCCCTTTTGTCACAATATTTTTAACTTGATTCAATAATTATATTTTTATGTAAAGAGATTTGCCTTTTTATTTGGCCTAAATGATTTCAAAGTCATCTGCATCAGGGTTGTTGTATGTTGGAAAGGTTTAAAACATCAAATCAGGTTGACAGATAAAACCATTTTATAAACCACAAAGCTATGATAATCCGAATCTATTCTCTGTTCATGTATATATATGAATGTAAATAAATGATAAAAGTTTCAATACTTTTAAAAACTATGTATAATAATAATATAAATACATAATGTAATAAATGCGCACCTCAGATATTGTGACTATTGATGCCTCTGCAGAAGACCACTAATGAAAACATCATAGTGTGCAATTTCTCTTTGCCATTTCATTTAAAAAGTCTTTTCATAGGTGTTACAAAGAAGAAGATCACATAAACATTTCCTGGTAATAAAGAAATAAATGGAAATAATCGAAAGGACCTGCACAACTCTTAAAAATTATTTTTCAAAACAATACAGAATTCTTATTCAAAAGCACCAAGAATGTCCGTATGTTACATAAAACAGAAACATCACAACTTCCTGGTAGGAAATAATCCCATAAGGAGTTTATCGCATTCCCAAATGAGCCGAAATAACGTCGTAATATTACGTTGTCATCTATGTGGCGATATTTACTAGTATAGGCGCCATAAAAGCACAATTCACACAGCTTACTTTGTCAGAGTAAAATGTCATTTACGAGATACAACAGTAATGTTCAACGATTGTATAAGTAATATATAACTTATTTACCATTGAACATTTTAAATAAGAATTCTAATCACTTGTTATTTTACCCGCTTATAACAAATTTGTTACTCTGGGCAGAATGCCGGTATCAAACGTTCAATGGTATATACATTCTTTATACCACATGCAGGTACAGTTTGACACATTTGCAGCAGCGAAATTGCACATTTTGAGCCATAACACCTTTAATACAATGTTTTCAACTGCATTTAATCACTTTCATTAATAAAGATTTAAGTGCTTTTGCCTTGATATTTTAGAAGGTGACTGCTTTAGATCCGAGGTATGTTGGTAATGATTATTTTGAATATTTTGTCTCTGAATCAATATCATCACAACCACTATAACACATTTCCAACATCAGTGTTATGAAACTCCTCAATTACGATTTAACCCTTTTCCTAATATAGACACTTTCTGACGCCTCTGCAGCAGATGGCTTTTTGAAAACATAGTGACAAAAGAAGAAATTGCTCAGAGCGTTCAATGTCGTCTGCTGCAGATTTGTCGTATGAGTGAAAGGGTTAAGACAAATTCAACAAGAGCTGTCGGAGGACAGCGCGCTCGACTATATGCCGCTTATTCACATAAAGCACTATTTCATTATATTGCACTTAAGTACTATTAACCCTTTCCCTCATACGGCAATTCTGCAGCAGACGACTTTGAACATATTTTGTCAAAACATAGAAAATCTCCATAATTGAATGGATAACCTATGACAAAAAGTGGAAAACATTGTGGCAATATTTTCTAAGTAATTCGAGGGCCATTACTCCATATATAGGATACAATGGAGTTATCTAACCTAATTGTATGATGGTCCTTAACAAATGTGTGAAGTATGAAGTGATTTGAATAATGTAACTTTAACGTTGAGCTAAACGCAAATGTTAAAACTGACCGAGTCCAAAAATAGCAAAACCTTAAAAAAAGGTTTACCAAATGTTTGACATCATGCAAAACCCATTTGATAAGTTAAAGAATTATATTTGATAAATGAATGATCACAATTAGAAAGGAATGTAACCAAAAATTATGAATTTATCTAAAATTCTCAAAATCAAACAAAAATCATGTTATTTATTCCCAAAAAGTCACACTCAGCATCTTCAACATACAATGTGAAGAAAGGTATTATATGTAATTATATTCCAAATATGAAAGCCCTAACACAAGTACTTATTGAGAAAAATTAAAAAATTAAATGAAAATGCCAACTTGCCCTAAAACTTTAACCACCCAAAATCATGTCTTTTGCCGCAAAAAGAAGGTCACACTCAGCATCTTCAGCATACAATATGAAGAAATGTATTAGATGTAATTATATTCCAAATATGAAAACCCTAGCATAAGTACTTATTGAGAAAAAAAAAAATTCCAACTTGCCCTAAAACTTTAACCACCCAAAATCATGTTTTTTAC
Organism: Serripes groenlandicus; assembly: GCA_031761405.1. Taxonomy (NCBI): domain Eukaryota; kingdom Metazoa; phylum Mollusca; class Bivalvia; order Cardiida; family Cardiidae; genus Serripes; species Serripes groenlandicus. The sequence goes on along the minus strand of JASEVX010000034.1, from coordinate 1,204,743 downwards.
CCCAAAAAGAAGGTCACACTCAGCATCTTCAGCATTCAATGTGAAGAAAGGTATAAGATGTAACTACATTTCAAATATTAAAGCCGTAGCACAAATACTTATTGAGAAAAATTAAAAAATTAAATGAAAATGCCAACTTGCCCTAAAACTTTAACCACCCAAAATCACGTCTTTTACCCCAAAAAGAAGGTCACACTCAGAATCTTCAGCATACAATATGAAGACAGGTATTAGATGTAATTATATTCCAAATATAAAAGCCCTAGCATAAGTAATTAATGAGAACAAAAAAATTAAAAAACAAATTCCAACTTGCCCTAAATCTTTAACCACCAAAAATCATGTTTTTACCCCAAAAAGAAGGTCACACTCAGTACCTTTAACATTCAATGTGAAGAAAGGTATAAGATGTAACTATATTCCAAATATTAAAGCCCTAGCACAAATACTTATGAATGAAAATGCCAACTTGCCCTAAAACTTTAACCAGACGCCGACGCCGACGCCGGGGCGAGTAGTAAAGCTCTCATATTCTTCGAATAGTCGAGCTAAAAATGGTGAGGAAAAGTACTATTGCCCTCTATGCATATACACAGTTTAATAAATGAGATTTCTTCACTTTTCAATTTTAGCTTAAGCCAGAATGAATACAATAGAGTACAATTGGTTAGCCATTAGCTGATCACTTTACTCATTTTGCATTGTCTGCAGAAGCCAGTCTAAAGTGATAGATTATTTACAGCACCAGGTAATATACAGAAAGTATGATGAATTTTCTTCAAAAATATTAACAGTTGAAATGATAATTTCTTATAATCCCTCATTGTACACAACCACTTTCGCTTGAAGCACATCAACAAATTCCCAAATATTACGTAACTTAAAATAAAGCAGAGGTCGTGCCAGAATAATTACTATTATCTTAATATTTAAAGATGACCTTTTAAGCCTTTAACAGCAGTAGTAGACTGTTGAAAACATTGTGGAAAAAGAAACTGGTAGAAAAAGCAATTTCTTCTTTTCCATCAATTTATCAAATTTGCTTCAAAATTGTGCTTGGAATTTCCAAGAAGTACAGTTTTTGAGTCATATATTTTCAACGCAAAGGACAGTAAATTTCAACTTGAAACAGTTGAATTCTGAGTTCTTAGAGACAAACTATTCAATATTTCCAAGAAAAACTGGCGCAATTGAAATTCAGGAAATGTCAACTCGTATATTTAAATGACAGAGTAGAAAACAATGTTGGAGAAGGAGACATTTCTGCTACTTGAGTTATTTCTTCTCTTCCAACACGTTTTAAAAGACATCTACAGCAGGTGTCAATTAAGAGTCTGTTAACCCTTTCCCTCATACGACAATTCTTCAGCAGACGACTTTGAACTTATTTAGACAAAAAATGGAATATCTCAATAACTGAATGGATAACCTATGACTAAAAGTGAAAAACATCGTGTCAAAAGGAGAAATTGCACGTTTTGTGCAATTTCTTCTTTTGTCACTATGTTTTCAAATAGCCGTCTGCTGCAGAGGCGTCAGAAAGCGTCTATATGAGGGAAAGGGTTAACAGGAAAGGGTTAATTTGATGTAAAGACAGTATAAATATATCAGATACAATCGTAGAAAGGGAAGACTCTATTAAGACTGAACAATTGCACAGACTAAGCCGTAAAGGCAGTATAACTGGTTTTCACGTTGCTTTCTTTAACCATAGTCAATATGTTTTTACTTGTCATTGGCTGCTAAAATATACTGCAATATACATCTATATACAATGTACATGTATATACTCATTTAAAAAAAATCTAGCAACCAAATGGTAATAAAAGAGGGACATGGTGGCCTGATAATGCGAACCAGAGTATAATGGTTTTGTATGATAAGGTGTTTATAAGCAATACAGTACTTAATCCTTTCCCTCATACGACAATTCTGTAGCAGACAACTTTGAACATATTGGATAACCTATGACTAAAAGTGGAAAACATTGTGTCAAAAGGAGAAATTGCTCGTTTTGAGCAATTTCTTCTTTTGTCACTATGTTTTCAAAAAGCCATCTGCTGCAGAGGCGTCAGAAAGCGTCTATATGAGGGAAAGGGTTAAAGAAGTATTGAGATAAATGAATAGGCAAATATCGGAAATGACCTATGATCAAAATTACAGACAAAAATTCTGATTTCTTTTTAATCAAGATCAAGTAAAATATGTGGCCAGTTGAGAGTTCGAATTCTTTTCCTAATATTTGACCTAGGTTTTGAGCAGATGCCTTATACATCATCTAAAGATCCTTATGACAGTTTCACTATGATCAAGTAAAAGATGCAGCCTCTAGAGTGTCAACAAGGTATTTCTTAATTTTGGCTTACTTTTTGACCCAACTTAAACCCAAATTTGATCTTAGCCTAGGTATCAACAAGCCAAATCTCTAACAAAGTTTCATCTTCTAGAGTCAAAAATAGAGCATCTAGAGTGTTAACAAGAATTTTCATTAATTTGGCCCTGTGAATAAGTTTTTGACCCAAAATAACAAGTGTTTGCACTTTGCCTAAATATTATCAAGACAAATGTTCTGACAAAGTAAAATCATTTGGAGTTAAAAAAAAAAGCATGCCAAAGTATCAAAAAGAACTTTTCTTAAATTTGGCTTCATTTCTTGACCGATTTTATTTTCTAATCATGATCCAAATTACACCAAGAGCAATTTTCTGAATAAGTTTCATGAAAATCGCATGAAAACTGTCTGCCCAAGAGTGCACACAAGTAGATGTTGATGACTGACGACGAACACAGAGTGATCATAAAAGCTAACCTGGAGCATTTTGTGCTCAGGCGAGCTAATAATAAATCAATAATAAAAATCAATCACTGCTAAATATATACATATATATGTGTATACATTGAACATGTATATATCAGTTTTAAAAGATACACCCGTAAAATAAAAGCTTCTCCTATTTACAATGTAAAAATATATTAAACATTTATTCCAGCAAAACTAAACTGTATATATGGTATAAAGTTTTCAGAGTAATTTGTTTTGAAAACCTCTGATGAAAACATCAAGAGTTCTGGAAAATTAAGGTAAATATTTTGAAATAAAAAGGGATGGGAAAAGAAGAACGTGTTCATTCAAAATGAGCAATTACATGTACTTCTTTTCCCACAATTTTTTCAAAAGTTGTCTGTCGCGGAGTCATCAAAGATCGTCTGTTTCAAGAAAAAGTTTACAAATCTTTAATACATGCCATATCAAAGATAATCTTGAGAGAAATAGTGTTGTGAAAATCACATGTGGTAAAAATCCATAAAATAGTATTTTAGAACATTTCTTTGTAGCTATAAGTAACTACTCAAGTGAGAAAGTCTACAGAAATGACCTTTGATTTTGCACAACTGTGCTCACTTCTCTTCAAAGCACCTCAGCCAACACAAAATTGTAAAACATAAAATGATTCTAGCAGAATGATAAATGAAACATGTTAAAAGAAACCCAACTATTGCATATATATAAATTGTGACGACTGTAGTTTCTGACCAGCCTGCATATGCAAGCTTTCTAATCAGAGTTTACTGGCTTCACAAAAAGCTTCTAGAGAGATTCCCTGACTAATGGGCAATGATTGAAGACTCATTTAACTCAAGCTGAACTGAATATACTTAAATCATAAAAGCAATATGGTTTGTTTTCCTGTAGCATGACAAAGTCGTCTTCTGAAGATTTGTTGTATGTGGGAAAGGGCTTGGATAAATTACCTTGATACCCTGTACAAAAAATGGAGCCTTGCAAAATAATGCCTGTGTAGGATAAATTTAACCTTTTCCCTCACACAGATGTGTTTTGATGTCTCTGCACCAATTTTCTTTTGAAAATGTTGTGAAAAAAGGAGAAATTTCTTAAAATGAGCAATTTCTCAATTTGCCACAATGTGTTTAGCTTTTTTCAATAAGTATACTTTTATTTACAGAATTTCTTTATATCATTGCCAAGACATCTTCAAAATGTCTTCTGCTGAAGATTTGTTGTATGTGGGAAGGGACTAATTACCCTGACACCCTGTTTAACCCTTTCCCTCATACAACAATTCTGCAGCAGACGACTTTGAACAGATTTTGTCACAAAATAGAAAATCTCTATAATTGAATGGATAACCTATGACTAAAAGTGGAAAACATTGTGGCAAAAGGAGAGATTACTCGTCTTGAGCAATTTCTTCTTTTGTCACTATGTTTTCAAAAAGCCGTCTACTGCAGAGGCATCAGAAAGCATCTTTATAAGGGAAAAGGTTAAAATCTAAATAAATGGTTAACCGGTTCCAACATACAACAAATCTGCGACAGATGACACTTTGAATACATCTAAGCAAATATTTGGGAAATCTCTATTTATAATGGAAACATAATGATTGAATTAAATTGAAAACATTGTGGCAAAATAAGACATAGTTCATTAGGAGAAATATCTCCATTTGCCACAATGTTTTCAAGAGATGTCTGCTGCAGATACATCAACATGTGCCTGTATTCGGGCCTTACAGTCGTCTTTGACAAAAATATGTAACATTAGTTAACCCATTACTTCACATAGCTTTTCATAAGTCATCTGCTTTACAATCATCAGACTTCTCCTTAACAATCATCAGACGCACAATTTCAACAATCTAGAAATCTGAAAGATTTATTTTGATAAAGAGTCGAAAATATTGCTTTAAAAGGTGAAATTGCTCGCTTTGAGCAATTTCACCTTTTATTGCAATGTTTTCAAAAGTCGTCTGCAACAGTCTTCTGTGTGAAGTAATGGGTTAAATAAAAGTCATGAAATCAGAAAAAGGAGAAATTGCTCAATGTGAGAAATTTCTCCTTTTTAAATAGTGTTTACATAAGGTGTCTGCTATAAGGGAAGGAGTTGATTTATTCTTATTGCGTCTCCATGACCAGCTTTACTCTATGCATGAAGAATGTCACCTAAAACGCTGGACCTCCTTCTTCTGCAAGGCCAGGGCCAAAGCCACAAACGTCTCGTACCACAGATTCTGGAATATCCATTGTATGTTGTCTGTATCATGTCTCTGAAATGAAAATGATATGAATCTTCAACATGAGAGGTGCTCCAGGAATTTTCCCAGATGTAGAAGCATTTTGACGCCACTGCAGCAGGCTACTTTTGAAAAATGTGTGACAAAAAGAGCAATAGCTCATAATGAGAAATTTCTACTTTTGCAACAATGTTTTCAACTCTATTCAATAGTTATACTTTCATTTTTATAGACGTTCATTTTTTTTCAGAAATGTTTTCAAAGTCATCTGCTGCCAATTTATTGCATATCGGAACTTGGAAAGGGATAACATATTTATTACAAGAATACAGATATTTTCTCAATGGTTAATTGAATCTCTTATCTGCTTAAATTAAGCAGTGTAAATTTAGATCAAACTTCATAAACATGCAAGTTAATTGATCTTGATTGACTCAGATTGCAATTACCCAATGGTTTTCATAGCTGCTTATCGCTCAAATGAAAACTTTGTCCAATTAACACTTAGTTACACTTTAACAAAAGCTGATCTTAGGGACTTTGCAAACAAAGAAGATCTTACATTTGTACCATCTAGTTGTACGTCCTAGCTGTCTCAGGAGTTTGGGTATGACGAACAACTGGGAAATGTTAAATTATCCACAACTACCATTTCAATACTACGGATTACAAATTTACAAAATAAGTAAAATGAAAATTCAATAGCTTACAATTCAACAACATCTTCCCTCGTCTTCATATTTTCTAAAGTTGTTCTATCCTGAAAATAACAACGACACACATTTACAGTTATTCAAATTCTACAAAATATAATAAAAGACAAGTGTGCTAAAAGATTCACATGTGTCACCTGCCAATGTGTCAGTAAGTGAAAGTTTGGTCGACAGACGATGGAGTTGTGATCCCGAAGTGCCAATAAGTGAAAGTTTGATCGACAGACGATGGAGTTGTGTTCCGATGTGTCAATAAGTGAAAGTTTGATCGACAGACGATGGAGTTGTGATCCCTATGTGTCAGTAAGTGAAAGTTTGATCAACAGACAATGGAGTTGTGATCCCGATGTGTCAATAAGTGAAAGTTTGATCGACAGACGATGGAGTTGTGATCCCGACGTGTCAATAAGTGAAAGTTTGATCGACAGACGATAGAGTTGTAATCCCGATGTGTCAATAAGTGAAAGTTTGATCGACAGACAATGGAGTTGTGATCCCGATGTGTCAATAAGTGAAAGTTTTATCGACAGACAATGGAGTTGTGATCCCGATGTGTCAATAAGTTAAAGTTTGATTGACAGACAATGGAGTTGTGATCCCGATGTGTCTCCCTGCCAAGTCAGGCAACACAAAAAAATAAACAAAAGTCTAAACAAGAACAAATAACGTTATATTTGACAAATATGATGATTGGCTAGTTATTCAAAAATAAACTTAATCAAGTTTATAATATATTTTTTTTTAAATGATGTACAAACCAAGATTGATACACAAATGATGTTGCTTGCCAATAAATCAAAGCGCTACAGACAGACAACTGAGAAGTGATCCATATGTGTCATCAGTTGATATAAAATACAATTTAAACCTTTCCAACATAAAGACATTTTCTGACTTCTCTGCAGCAAACATTGTGGAAAAAGTAGAAATTGCTCATATTCTACAATTTCTCCTTTTGCCTCAACACTTTCATCTTTATCCAATTATTATACTACAATTTAGAGATATTTTGCCTAGACAATTTCAAAGGCATCTGCTGAGGATTTGGCTCATGCAGGAAAGGGTTAAAAAACTTGATCACTAGAGTGAAGCAATGTTTTCATATCTTGATAATAAAACCGCTACTTACAACAAGAATGTTAAAATGATGTCCCATGTATTGACTAGACATGAAGCAGGCCATGGCGGCTGCCAACACAAAGGATATATAATGAAACCAAATACCATGCGCAACTAGAAATGACTCCTGAAAATTAGATCATATATCATAAAATTATGTATATCATATCTTATTCACAGTTAAATGTCATAGAGTAAATAAAAAGAATGAATTAACCCTTTCCCTCATACAACAATTCTGCAGCAGACGACTTTGAACATATTTTGTCAAAAAATAGAAAATCTCTATAATTGAAAGGTTAACCTATAACTAAAAGTGGAAAACATTGTGGCAAAAGGAGAAATAGCTTGTTTTGAGCAATTTCTTCTTTTGTCACTATGTTTTCAAAAAGCCGTCTGCTGCAGAGGCGTCTGAAAGCATCTATATGAGGGAAAGGGTCTTAAATGATATTTTTAGAAACATATTTAGCAATTTTCCTTTTCCCACATTACTTTCAAATGTTGTCTGCTCTGCTGCAGAGGCATTTAACAGCATGTATATAAGGAAACCAGTTGATTGACTGTAACAGTAGTACAGTCGTGTGACTGTGTGGCTATGACTCATTACCTTACATGTTTATGTTGGACTCTTCTAAACTGTCTGAAACTCTAACCCTTTCCCTTATATAGACGCTTTTTGACGCCTCTGCAGCAGACGGCTTTTTGAAAACATAGCGACAAAAAAAGAAGAAATTGCTCAGAACTAGCAATTTCACCTTTTGCCACAATGTTTTCCACTTTTAGTCATAGGTTATCCATTCAATTATAGAGATTTTCTATTTTTTGACAAAACATGTTCAAAGTCGTCTGCTGCAGTATTGTTGTATGAGGGAAAGGGTTAAACCCAAGACTGGTAGATCATCAGACTGGCATTTACCTATGATTCACTGTCCACCAAAGCAGATAAGCTAACTTCAAAAGTATTTAGGCTGCTTCTGGCAGTTTGGCATTACATATATTCTATATAGAAAATAGGTAAACAGTGAAGAAGCTGATGGGACTGTGTATACAAATGCAAACCAAGGCAAAGTATGATGGCGCTGCAGACGGCAATAATTTAAAACATTATGAGAAAAGGGAAAATTCTACAAAGAGTTCTATTTTGTCACAAAATAAGTTTCATTTGTGTATATTTTTGATAAATTACTATTTACAATTTGGAAGAGTTTATAATTATATGTACATTCCAACTTGTGTTTAAAGACCACTCATGGGAAGAGCACAAACTGGTCTTTGTTCACAGGTGGTCTTAAATTGCAGGGTCATTTATAAAGAAAAGGAGTAATTGGGAAATTAAAAGTATGGTTGCTAAAGACAGGAAATTACTATACAAAGGTGGTCTTTAGCACAGGTTTGACTGTATTTATAAACAGGTTAACTAGAGTAGATACTTACAGTGTCACATTTGGTGCACTTAGGCCAGTACCAGAAGTGTAATAAGGATAAAATGGTTGTATTCCTAAACAGGTTAACTAGAGTAGATACTTACAGTGTCACATTTGGTGCACTTAGGCCAGTACCAGAAGTGTAATAAGGATAAAATGGTTGTATTCCTAAACAGGTTAACTAGAGTAGATACTTACAGTGTCACATTGGGTGCACTTAGGCCAGTACCAGAAGTGTAATAATGATAAAATGGTTGTATTCCTAAACAGGTTAACTAGAGTAGATACTTACAGTGTCACATTTGGTGCACTTAGGCCAGTACCAGAAGTGTAATAAGGATAAAATGATTGTATTCCTAAACAGGTTAACTAGAGTAGATACTTACAGTGTCACATTGGGTGCACTTAGGCCAGTACCAGAAGTGTAATAATGATAAAATGGTTGTATTCCTAAACAGGTTAACTAGAGTAGATACTTACAGTGTCACATTGGGTGCACTTAGGCCAGTACCAGAAGTGTAATAATGAGAAAATAGTTGAATTCAAACTAAACAGGAAGGCATAGAACATCAGTAACAAGAACACATGGTGATTTCCTTCTCCCACACAGTTATTTATCCTAGAAATACAAGTAAAACACATGGTGATTTCCTTCTCCTACACAGTTATTTATCTCAGAAATACAAGTAAAACACATAGTGATTTCCTTCTCCTACACAGTTATTTATCCTAAAAATACAAGTAAAATACATAATTGACTGGCTCGTATGTTAAGGTAGAAAGGGCACTCAGGTAGTGATAAATATTATTGATGGTTTTAGAATCGTTTTACATGTAGTTGAATCTATATTGAAAATATTCCAATAGGTAGTGAGGGATGTCATCATATTTGACAACATTTGGGTTATATCATGAATACAGAACACCTACCCATCATGATCAATAGTCATCTAACCTGCTGGATTGATTGATTGAAGTTCATCGATTTTTCAGTTATGTCATGGTGCTAGTTCATCTAAACATGTGTTTAAATGGTTTTCACACACCTGTACTCCACACAACATTCCTCCAAGGCAACCTTCCTACATAATCGGACTATTTAGCCCATTTGGTCAAAGATGAATGACACTAGTTGACAATGACTTTTCTCAATCATCATAAAGAATGAACAGCCAAAACAGGGTTCAAACTCACAACCCTTGGATTTTATTTGATAGTTCTTGTCTTTACTAAATGAGCTTTGCACCTTAATGTGTCACCTTCAGCATAAGTTTCTGCCTAAGGACATATCCTGAACATTCATCATAGACATGCATCAAGCCTTAGCTTTGTTTTTCGGTCAAACAAAACCTGCCAGTGTAAACCAATTTTTCGATATTTTGAAATGAACCCCTTCTCACATACAACAGTAATTCTGCAGCAGACATCTTAGAAAAAGCATAGTAAAAAAAGTATGGCACCTTTCCTACATGTACATACATCAAATCTGAAGCAGGCCACTTTGAAAACATCTTTGTAAAGATATGGAATATCTCTATAAAATAATAATTATTGATTCGAGTTGAAACCATTATAATTCAAAACAACATTTTTAACTCTATTAAAACAAGAGGGCCAAGATGGCCCTAAATCGATCACCTAATTGATAGTAAATTAGTAGCAAATATTTAACTGCAAATATCTGGGAAAATGTTATCAGGGAGTGTAAATGAAACTGCAAGGAGTGGACACTTCTCAAGAAACAGCATATCAGTAAAGGCCATTTATATCTTGAAATCTAACAAGAACTTTAATAAGAATGGAATTATAAAGTTTTTGTCATTTTGCACCTTTCCTGATGCCGCCTTGATGCCCTGTTTTTCAACGAAATCAATATGGCTTCAACAGTTTATTTAGAGGGTCACTTAAGGAACATTTCTACCAAATTATCTTGCAATCACACAAGTAGATTATGGAGGAAAAGGTTTTTAAAATTTTGGTATTTTTCTCACTTTCTGATGCCGCAGCAACCAAAGTTCTCATTGGAATTTAAATCTTTGAACAATTTTGAAAGAGGACCACCAAAGGAACATTCTTATGATGTTTTGTGGAAATTGGTCTTGGAATGGTAGGAGTTGGTTGTCATTTGTAGCTAAAAGTTCAATTTACCCTTTTTGTGATGACGCCTGGTTGATATGATTGTGTAACCAATCAAAACGGCTTAAACAAGTTAAATAGAGGATCATTACAGTAAGATTCGTATTATATTTTCTTAAAATCAGACAAACACTTTCATAAAAATGGAATTTTCAAATTTTGTCATTTTGCCCCTTTTCTGATGTCGCCTGACTGCCATGTTTTTCGACCAATCAATATGGCTTGAACAATTTTTATAGAGGGTCACCCAAGGAACATTTCTACTAAATTATATTTGAATCTGACAGGCAGATTCGGAGGAGAAGATTTTTAAAGTTTGGACATTTGTCCCATTTCTGATGCCGCAGCAACCAAAGTTCTCATTGGAATTTTAATCTTTGAACAATTTTGAAAGAGGACCACCAAAGGAATGAATGTATATTGTTTTATGGCGCATCGACAGCTAAGGTCATTTAGCGCGCAATTAAATTTAATTATTCATGATCCCTGGGTAAACAAAACCAGTAGTAGGCTAGAAAATGTGCCTTGCCCAAGGGCACTCCACCATGACCGTAGTGCCGCGACTGGGGATCGAACCCGGGATACCCGGTTTCAAAATCCCCGACGCTAACCACTCGACCACAGCGGATTCCGACCACCAAAGGAACATTCCTGTGATGTTTTGTGGAAATTGGTCTATTGGAATGGTAGGAGTTGGTTGTCATTTGTAGCTAAAAGTTCAATTTACCCCTTTTGTGATGACGCCTGGTTGCTATGATTGTGTAACCAATCAAAACGGCTTAAACAAATTAAATAGAGGATCATTACAGTAAGATTCGTATTATATTTTCTTAAAATCAGACAAGCACTTTCATAACAAGAGGCCCAAGAGGGCCAGTATCGCTCCACGGCCATAAGGCAAAAATAAAATCTCCAAACAGCCCTGCCCTGTGGTGGCTATTTTTTTTACCAACCACCATGGCTTAAAGGAATCTTGTAGAGTGTCACCAAAGGAATGTTTCTGCAAAATTATTTGAAAATATGCCTGACACTTTCGGAGGAGAAGATTTTTTAAGTTTTCACTATGGTCATATAAGTCAAAATAGCCCCGCCCTCTGGCGGCCATGTTTTTCGACCAATCAACATGGCTTGAAGGAATCTGATAGAGGGTCACCCAATGAACATTTCTACAAAATTATTTGAAAATCGGCTGAACACTTTCGGAGAAGAAGATGTTTTAAGTTTTCACTATAGCTATATAACGCAAAAAAGCCCCGCCCCCTGGCGGCCATGTTTTTCGCCCAATCAACATTTCTTGAAGGAATCTAATTAAGGTTCACACAAGGAACATTTCTACAAAATTATTTGAAAATCGGCCTGACACTTTCGGAGGAGAAGATTTTTTAAGTTTGCTCTTTAGCCATATAGGAAAAATAGCCCCGCCCTGTGACGGCCATGTTTTTTTACCAATCAACATGGCTTGAAGGAATCTGATAGAGGGTCACCCACGGAACATTTCTACATAATTATTTGAAAATCTGCTGAACACTTTTTGAGAAGAAGATTATTTAAGTTTTCACTATAGCTATATAAGGCAAAAAAGCCCCGCCCCCTGGCGGCCATGTTTTTCGCCCAATCAAAATTTCTTGAAGGAATCTAATAAAGGGTCACCCAAGGAACATTTCTACAAAATTATTTGAAAATCGGCCTGACACTTTCGGAGAAGAAGAATTTTTAAGTTCTCACTATTTTTTTCTTTCGGTTGCCATGGAAACCAGAATTTTGAATGGATCAAAACAAATTGAAGGAATTTAGTAGAGGACATTGAGAGGATGCCTCCTATGAAGTTTCAACCAAATTGGCCAAGTGGTTAGGGAGAGGAAGTCGTTTAAAGGAAAAAGTTAACGCACGCACGCACGCACGACGGACAATTCGCCATGACATAAGCTCGACTGGCTTTCAGCCAGTGGAGCTAAAAATGGAATTTTCAAATTTTGTCATTTTGCCCCTTTTTTGATGCCGCCTGACTGCCATGTTTTTCGACCAATCAGTATGGCTTGAACAATTTTTATAGAGGGTCACCCAAGGAACATTTCTACCAAATTATATTTGAATCTGACCGGCAGATTCGGAGGAAAAGATTTTTAAAGTTTGGACATTTTGTCCCCTTTCTGATGCCGCAGCAACCAGAGTTCTCAATGGAATTTAAATCTTTGAACAGTTTTGAAAGAGGACCACCAAAGGAACATTCCTGTGATGTTTGGTGGAAATTGTTCTTGCGGTTCAGGAGGAGATGATGTTTAAAGCTAAAAGTTAACGACGGACGACAGATGACGGACACAGAGTGATCAGATTGCCAGAATAGCTCACCTTGAGCCTTTGGCTCTAGGTGATCTAAAAATACACTTCCATTTGAAGAGACATCTGTACATATTTCTTAAAAGACATCTGCAAATGGTATAATAATAAGCACCAATACTTATTTCCAAGACCACACAAACTTACCATGGACAATGATGGTCCATTCGGACAACACACTGATTACACCGAGTACAGTGATGGGCCATCGGTGGTCGTCTCTTGTAACAGCGTTTACACAATTCCCAATCTTGACTGTCTGAAATGTTTCAGGTTTAACTCTTTCAGCGCCAAAGGCAATATTGAGGATTTTGCAAACAATACTGATTCAGGTGAGTCAGCTCGTAAAGAGCTGTCTCACCTGAAATCAGCATTGTTTGCCTTCTAGATATCAAAATAGTCCAAACTTTTATTACATTAGAAATGGAGATGCCCGATTTTGAATATGGAAGAGTCTAATTTAAACAATTCGGCGCTGAAAGAGTTAATATAATTATACAAAATGGGATCGACCGTTTTCAACATACAACGACTCTGCAGGTAGACAACATCAGAATATATTTAGGTAAAGTTATAAGCTATAATCCAAAACTAGAACTGTGAGTGAACTCACAAAAGGATACCCCCGTCCCACACTACAGTAATGGCAATTATCTCCCTTGAAATATTTCCGAGCGGGATAATCTTACTTTAAGCACATCCTCAGGTTGTGTACTGCAACTGTGTAAAGTTTCATCAAAATCGGTGCAGCCGTTAAGGAGGAGTTGCGCTTACAACAATACAAGACATATGGACAGACAGACGGACGGACGGATTCCTATATACCCCCCCAAAAAAACTTTGTTTGTGGGGGTATAATGACTCTGCAGCAGAAGATTATGCTCATTACGGATGATGATATCATTTTTCATTTATGGAGATATCTGTGAAGATTAATTTTTTTAAAGGATAAGGAAATTTACTATTTATTTTAGGGTCAGTATGTCTCCACTGCAAAAATTAAAACAATACTGTAATGTTTTTCAATCAACCAACATTGCTTTATAAAGGAATCCTCAAGAGGGCCACCCAAGGAACATTTCTACAAAATTCTTTGAAAATTAGCCAAATAGATTTTTCAAGTTTTAACTTAAGCCAATATGAGTCTTACTGCCATGGTCCTAGCCCCACCCCAGATGTTTTATACATTCAACATGGCTTAAAGGAATTTGATAGAGGGTCACGCGAGAAACATTTCTCCAAAATGATTTAATGATCAGATATTTTCAGAGGAGAAGATTTTTAATCTCACAAACTATTGATATGTCCAACATTAAATCGTGGGTCAACCGCGTTAAACCAGCGAGGTTTGACTTGATATAATTTCTAGAACTTTTGACACCCACAAAAATCAAATCTGACATTTTTAAAGCACATGTAACTATGACTCGGGAGAGATTTCCTGTATCAACAGTCGGATGGTTAGTTAACCCTACATCATTAACATTATTTTTTGCAGTCAATCTTAATTTTTTTAAAAAAAAATCCCAAATATTTTAAATTTAGATTGGAAGGATATAAAATACTAAACAGTATTATAAAAACCAATAAATATAGGATCCATCATGAGTTTTCTTTGGAGATCAAGATTTCTTAAATGAGTCTAGAAAAAGACGGTTATTAACCGAGCCTCTTGGCGAGGTTAATAACTCTCTTTTTCGAGACGAATTTAAGAAATCTTCTCCAAAGAAAAACGAGTGATGGATTCTTTTTATCACCTAAACAGTGTGTTTTAATGAAAAATATTGACAACATCAAAACAAAGACCGAATAATCTATTCTTCATGAAAACTTGTGATTCACCGCATAAAAAAGTAGTCCTCATCATTTTTGAATAAGAAGAAAAAAAACAACAATGTTTTAAACAATTAACGTATTATATTGCATTTTTCAATGTGTAAAATTTAACAACTTAACAATAAACATAATAAAGATAAAGGTCAAAATGACGTCATCAGTAGTCGTGTGTATGACGTGTTTTTGTTATCACACATGTTGGATATCGTTGTTCCGTGATTTGTTCTCAACTTGAAAATAAGGGTATTTATGTGATAAAATAAATTTATCTTACAACGCGGTTTGATTCACTTATATATAAACATTCAAAAACCTTTAAACCTTTCCAACATTAGACGAATCTGCAGCAGACAGCTTTGAATTCTATAGAAATGAAAGCATTATTACTGAGTGGAGTTGAAAACATTGGAACAAAAGGAGATATTTCTCATAATGAGCAATTTCTTCTTTTGCCATGATATTTTCAAAAGACGTCTGCATGTGGGCAATGGTTAACCCTTTCCCTCATATAGACGCTTTCTGACGCCTCTGCAGCAGACGGCGTTTTGAAAACATAGTGACAAAAGAAGAAATTGCACAAAACGTGCAATTTCTCCTTTTGCCACAATGTTTTCCACTTTTTGTCATAGGTTATCCATTCAATTATGGAGATTTCCTATGTTTTGACAAAATACGTTCAAAGTCGTCTGCTGCAGAATTGTCGTATGAGGAGAGGGTTACGATATACATACTTGCATAAGCGTCATCAACAACAGGAAGAGTGCCAGGGTTTATGGTGCTGGAGCGAAACAAGGATAAAAGACATAGGAACGCTACCAAAAAGTGATCTGAAATTAAAACATAAATGTTTGACTCATTATACATAGGAACGCTACCAAAAAGTGATCTGAAATTAAAACATAAATGTCTGAATCATTATTTTTGGTCGACCCTTTTCCACCTTACAATGATTTTTGACGCACCTGTCGCAGAAGATTTTTGAAAACATTATGGCAAAATTTGTTGTATGATGTGTGAAAGGGGGGCTTATTACATCAAATATGGATTAGTAATGTATTACAAATTAGGTTCCTGTCTAGTGATACTAGCTACTGATACTCTTTCTTTGGTAATAATAATTGGTGCTGATAGCAGCATGGTAGAGCATAATAACAATTTCGTTATCATCATTATTCTCACCCTTAACTCGCATGACTTTGTATTAGCTGTCAACTTAAATGAGCTTAATTTTTTTTTTTTTTTTTTACCGTTTCTGCAAATCTGCAACGAACAACTTTGAAAACATACACAAAACAATTTGGAAACTCCCTTTAACTCTTTCCCTCATATAGACGCTTTCTGACGCCTCTGTAGCAGACGTCTTTTTGAAAACATAGTGACAAAAGAAGAAATTGCTCAAAACGAGCATTTTCTCCTTTTGACACAATGTTTTCCATTTTTAGTAATAGGTTATCGATCAATTATGGAGATTTTCTATTAATTGACAAAATATGTTCAAAGTCGTCTGCCGCAGAATTGGTGTATATGGGAAAGGGTTAATTGAAAGTACAATAATTGAATAGAGTTGAAAACATGGTGACAAAAGGAGAAATTGGTTGTTTCGAGCAATTTCTTCTTATGTTGCCATGTTTTCGAAAGCCGTCTGCTGCCGAGGAATCAGAGAGCCTCTATATGAGGTAAAAGATTAAAGATTTCTTTAGTCCTATGCGGGGTAGGATCACAAACTTCAGTGAACATTGTATATAGCTATTTCAATAATCTAAACTACCGAGTAATACCCGATAATCAGCCATGATCGAGTCGTTAACAGTGTCCAATCTAGGAGGGGGCATCATGCTAATTCTCACTGTTTTGAATATTTCCCCCAAAACTGGTATGGAAGGGGTATATTTATTACATAGACAAAAAATGAAAAATGACTCCATTTGTTCATAAAATAAATTTTCCGATAAAATTCCACCTTGTTTTCGAATTTCTAGATTGAACAAACACTGCATTAGCATGCACATTTTCTAATAATAATCCTATTAACCCTTTCCCTCATATATATGCTTTCTGACGCCTCTGCAACAGACAGCTTCTTAAAACATAGTGACAAAAGAAGAAATTGCTCAAAATGAGCAATTTCTTCTTTTGCCACAATGTTTAGCACTTTTAGTCATAGCTTATCCATTCAATTAAAGAGACTTTCTATTTCTTGACAAAGTATGTTCAAAGTCGTTTGCTGCAGATTTGTTGTATGTGGGAAAGGGTTAAACATATACATCCAGATTTCCAGATGATAACAAATTATTTTATAAAGATGTTTTCAAAGTGGATGGCACAAAATGTGACATATTGTGGGAAAAGAGAACAATTGATTATATTTCCATCCCATTGCCTTTTCCCTGCAAGGTATTCAATAAGTGTCTACAGCAGAAGATTTAAGGAAATCAATAATCCTCAGATTGTTGGCTAAAATAGAGAAGTGAATTACTAACGCCAAGCTCGTCTGTAAAAAAAGGGGCATTTCTGAATAATTTTTTAAGTCAGAGTTATGTGACTTAGTGAAGACATGTGTATTGATCATATGAAAATGTGTACCAAGTTTGATTTGAAAATATTGAACCGTTTTTGAGTTATGGACAAGGTTATACTTTTTGTATGAATTTCTAAGTCCACAAAGGGGCTTACTCGAATCATTATTAACCATTTACCTCATATAGACGCTTTCTGACGCCTCTGCAGCAGACGGATTTTTGAAAACATAGTGAAAAAAGAAGAAATTGCTCAAAACAAGCAATTTCTCCTTTTGCCACAATGTTTTCCACTTTTAGTCATAGTTTATCCATTGAATTATAGGGATTTTCCGTTGTTTGACAAAATATGTTCATAGTCGTCTGCTGCAGAATTGTCGTATGAGGGAAAGGGTTAAAGCCAGAGTTATGTGACTTAGCTTATAGACATGTGTATTGTTTCTAGGAAAATGACTTTTTCGTGTACCAAGTGTCATTTGAATATACAAATATTCACTTTTTTTGAGTTATGAGGTAAGGTTCAGGTTTTGTGCGACCAGGCAAAGGGTATCACAATTGCCCGACTTCTTTTCTTCGAAAATCAGACGAGCTGATAAAAAAGAAACATGACAAGACACTTACAGTATACTACCCAGTCAGCTATCAAACCATCGGCATAATGCGGCAAGATGATCACATAATAAGAGGACCAGATTCCATAAATCCAGTAGAGAACGATCCCTGACAATAGCTGTATACCCAACCCATCTTTCAGAAACTGGATGCGTCCATACAATGGAATGTTAAATGTAAACAGATGACTAGTTGAATCTTGAATCGGTTGAGGACGAGGATTAATTCCCATGTTCTGCTTTAAAGTCATTGCATCAAGCTGAAAGCTTGACTTTTCATGATTCTCCATCTCTGTCATCATCTTTATATTTTGTCAAAAACATTAATGTTCAAAAATTGTTGTTTTTTTTACTCCTTGGTGGATGTGTTTTCATTCCTGAATTATAAAAGTAAACACATAAATTTATGGAACAGAAACAAAACTCTCACCAATAAGTATTCTGTTCACTTAACCCTTTACCCCATATAGACTCTTTCTGACGCCTCTACAGCAGACGGCTTTTTGAAAACATAGTGACAAAAGAAGAAATTGCACAAAACGTGCAATTTCTCCTTTTGCCACCATGTTTTTCACTTTTAGTCATAGGTTGTAAACCCATTCAATTAAAGAGATTTTCTATGTTTTGACAAAATATGTTCAAAGTCGTCTGCTGCAGAATCTATTTGAATAGAAGAAAGAACAGTCTTTTTATAATAGTTTTGTTAGGATCCTTAATCATTCTTTATAAACTTACAAATATTGTAAAGCTTAGCTTCTATTTGAATTTCTTCAATATGAAATAGTGGAAAAACTAAATATCATACAGTCTACTTTTAGCACATTCATGTTATAAAATTCAAACTTTGAAAGTAAATTTGACAGATAATTACTTTTAGTGGATATTTTAGAAAAAAGAAAACAATTTTATGTGTAAGAAACACAATTAATATACAAAATATTATTAGATTGTGCAGAGACATATAAATATACAGAGATGCCAAACAGATATTATGAATTGAACAAATCTCGCGGGTATGGCAAGGTGTGTAAGTCAGTAATTTATCACCTACCTGTGTCTGCTATATGATACCACCCTCTGAATGCGGCTGATGAGGGTTGCGTTAACCCATTCCCTCATAAGACAATTCTGCAGCATGACGACTTTGAACATATTTTGTCCAAAAATAGAATATCTCTATAATTGAATGGATAATCTATGACTGTGTCAGAAGGAGAAATTGCTCGATTTGAGCAATTTCTTCTTTTGTCACTATGTTTTCAAAAATCTGTCAGCTGCAGTGGCGTCAGAAAGCGTCTATATGAGGGAAAGGGTTAAGTAACTCTGATAATCCTTAATTCTCATTACTCATTTCAATCTATGATTTCAGCTTTGGTCCATTCATGGTTTTAGGACATTTTTAAATGTAACAGCCGAGGAAAAAGGCATATCAAAGGTTTGAAACGTAGTGGTATTCTGTTAATTGTTTTAAGGACAAGCAGCCTGCAATTGACATAAGGGCCTCCATAGTACCCTGTGTCACTATTTAATATATAAGGAAAGGGGGGCACAATTACTTATTAATTGTGCATTATTAACTAGAAATATCACTGAAGGTGATGAATACCCCCAGCTGGTGCCTGACAATATACATATGTATGAGAAATTCAAGGAGCCATAACTCATTTAAAAATAATTCCAGTGCAACACGCCGACAATATCGACAACTAAGCTTGGTATCAATCATTCTTGTGAAGTTATATTGAATTCTGACAAAGGGTAACGGTTGCTGAGAAATAGTGTTCACAAGAAATGTCCACAGACCAACAGACCGACCGACAAGTGTGACTCCTATATAGCCCCCAGATACTATGTATCTGGGGGTATAATAAGCAGACCTAACTATATTTTTCGAGACAAGACGTTTTTTCTTGTTTTGATATTACAATTTCAACTCAAAGATGGTGTATAAAATAAATTTATCTCGGTTAAAATGCGAACAAATCAGATCTGTTTCAATGAAGTCAACATGAATAAGAAAACATTTGTTATGAATACATACATGTACTATAGGTTGATTTTTCTAATGTGAGAAATTACAAGATTTTTTCTCGCATTTCTTTTATATAAGTAAGTGTTAAAGCAATACAAAAACAGAATGGACAAATAAGACAATAATAATTACAGTAAGACAATAATAATTACAGAGCGCATGCAGAACAGACTTCATAAAAACAATTCTTCTTTGTTCAACAAATTATTGCATGAAAGTAATATGTTAGTCCAAAGGAATTTGTGTCAGTCAGGACTGAAAGACTGACGACTTTCGCAGATCAAAAATTGTGATCAACAAGATTCTCGCTGTACCCATGATACGTTTTTTGAAAACATAGTGATAAAAAAAGAAATTGCTCAAAAGGAGCAATTTCCCCTTTTGCCACAATGTTTTCCACTTTTAGTCATAGGTTGTCCATTCAATTATAGAGATTTTCTAATTTGTGACAAAATATGTTCAAAGTCGTCTGCTGCAGAATTGTCATATGAGGGAAAGGGTAAACGACCGTTTTTATGTCTCTGGATTGTGACATCATTCGGAAGACAGAGATATCTTTTTTAGCACGACTATTCAAAGAATATGAGAGCTATACTACTCACCCTGGTGCTGGCATCGGCGTCCACGTCACACCTTGGTTAAGGTTTTGCATGCAAGTACTTAAATACTACATGTAATGCATTGCAACGTTCTACAACCCTACCAAACTATCACCCTTATGTAGATTATCAAGTTAGATAACTCTATCCTGCATTTTATGCAAGTTATGGCCCTTTTTTTACTCAGAAATTCTGGTTAAAGTTTTTCATGCAACTAAATTAACAGTCCATATCTCAGTATTTACTTGATGCATTGCATTGCAACTTTCTACAACCCTACCCAACTATCACACCTGTGTAGATTATTAAGTAAGATAACTCTATCCTGCATTTTATGCAAGTTATGGCCCTTTTTTACTTAGAAATTCTGGTTAAAGTTTTGCGTGCATTTAAATTAACAGTCCATATCTCAGTATTTACTTTATGCATTGCATTGAAACTTTCTACAACCCTACCCAACTATCACGCCAGTGTAGATTAACAAGTTAGATAGCTTTATCCTGCATTTTATGGACCTTTTTTTACTTAAAAATTCTGGTTAAAGTTTTGCGTGCAACTTCATTAAGAGTCCATATCTCATTATTTACTTGATGCATTGCATTGAAACTTTATACAACCCTTCCCAACTATCACATTTATGTAGATTATCAAGTTAGATAACTCTATCCTGCATTTTATGCAAGTTATGGCCCTTTTTTTACTTAGAAATTCTGGTTAAAGTTTTGTGTGCAACTACATTAAGAGTCCATATTTCATTATTTACTTGCTGCATTGCATTGAAACTTTATACAACCCTACCCTACTATCACACCTATGTAGATTTTCAAGTTAGATAACTCTATCCTGCATTTTATGCAAGTTATGGCCCTTTTTTTACTCAGAAATTCTGGTTAAAGTTTTTCATGCAACTAAATTAACAGTCCATATCTCAGTATTTACTTGATGCATTGCATTGAAACTTTCTACAACCCTACCCAACTATCACACCTGTGTAGATTATTAAGTAAGATAACTCTATCCTGCATTTTATGCAAGTTATGGCCCTTTTTTACTTAGAAATTCTGGTTAAAGTTTTGCGTGCATTTAAATTAACAGTCCATATCTCAGTATTTACTTTATGCATTGCATTGAAACTTTCTACAACCCTACCCAACTATCACACCTATGTAAACAATCAAGGATGATAACTATATCCAGTATATTTTGCAATTTATGGCCCTTTTTTAACCAGAAATTTGGTTAAAGTTTTGCATGCATCTTCATTAAGAGTCGATATCCTAGTATTTACTTTATGCATTGCTTTGAAACTTTACACAACCCTTCCCAACTATCACACCCGTCACACCTGTGTTGACTTTTAAGTTAAATAACTCTATCCTGCATTTTATGCAAGTTATGGCCCTTTTTGGACTTATAAAATTCTGGCTAAAGTTTTGCAACTACATTTAGAGATTAATCTCAGTAACAACTGAAGCATTGTATTGAAACTTTATACAGCCTTTCCCAATTTCACAACTGTAAACACAACCAATTAAGATAACTCTATCTTAAATATGGTGCAAATTGTTGTCCTTTTTTTACTTAGAAATTATGATAAAATGTTTGCGTGCAACTGCATAAGAGTCCATATCTTGTTAACTGCTTGATGCATTCCAATGAAACATTATACAACCCTTCCTAACCATAACACCTATGAAACTAATCAAGTTAAATAACTCTATCCAGCATATAATGCAAATTATCACCCTTTAAGAAATTGTGGTTAATGTTTTGCATGAAACTACATTTATAAGAGTCAATTATCTCAAATAAGCGGTGGAATAGTCGAGTGCGCTGTACTCCGACAGCTCTTGTTTATTTTGAATTAACCCTGTATTACGACCACCCAGCCATACTGTTAGAGTTGTCTTCTTTGAAAATATGTAAAACATAACATTTCTGATAAACTGAAATAATTGTTCGAATGTCCTAAATTAAAGTAATATGGAAAAATAAAAAATTGAAGCCTTTTTAAAAGTCGTATTCAACCGATTCCCATTACACGTTTGTATACAGTCTCAGTATGTAGACGCTACAAATTACATTGAATCGGATGCGAACAGTCTTAATATAAAATCGCGTTCGAGAACAGATAACTTGGCTAGTTTGTATAGAGAAATTGCAACCATGATCTACCGGGTCGATCAAAACTGAGGACGAATGAACTACAGTTTGCTATAACTTGCATTTAAATTGATCTTTTGGTTTTATTGTCAGATTGTTTCATGTTAGATAAATAGGATATTCATCAAAAGTTATGTTTATAACCAGGTAAAGAGTAAATCTAAAGTTTCTATTCAAGATATCAATTATTACTTTGAGACTCAATTTATTGTGCTTACCTTCTTTTTACGGTGCGTAACTTTACAGGAATGTAAGAAATGTAATTACATTCCTGTAATTTACAGGAATGTAATAGTAATTTACAGGATTGATTGATTGATTGATTGATTGGGGTTTAACGCCATTTTTAACAATTTCTCAGTTATATCACGGCGGCCAGTTCACCTACTCATGCATTTCCTGTTATTTTCACACCAGTAGTCCACACAACAATCTTCCAAAGCAACTGGCTGCATTTCCACATAGACTTAGCCCATTGGTGGAAGACGAATGACGCATGTCGCATTGACTTTTGTCAATCGTCGGAAAGAAAGTTGGCCGAGCATGGATTCGAACTCACAACCCCTGGATTGACAGCCCACGTCGCTACCGACTGAGCTACCGGGGCTCGGCTAATTTACAGGAATTTATTAATTTTTCAAAAATCTCAATACCTGTGTCTTTTAACCAGTCATTATTCAAATTACAAAGACATTACAGTTGTTCAATGTATGTTACTTTAGTTGACGGTTTAAGATTTCAGATTATGTATGTTTTGTTTATGTGCAGCTTCAAAGTTTTATTTGCTACAAATTGTAAACATTTCGACATATTTTTTTTTATCTCCATGTGATATTTTAAAACAGATAACAGGTTACAGGTGGAGTTGCTTATCCCTCTGATCTACGTCCCTGGTATATGCCCCATAGAATACATGTCCGAGTTTTCGTGAATTTGTTTTAGTTGTTTTAACCATTCCCGACATGTACATGTATATGACTTTCAATTATAGATAATTGTTTAGATGTTGTTACAACATACTAGAAATGATACATACGTGACCGATACAAGAGCTGTGTGTTTTTAAAGATAGATATTTGTCAACTATTTGTACTTGCCTGTTGTTCTATTAGCTTACTGGGAACGTGCTTAACCCTTTTCCTCATGTAGACGCATTCTGATGTATCTGCATAAGGAGACGTTAGAAAACATTTTTGAAAAAGGAGACATTGCTCATACTGAGCTAAGTTGTGCAGAACAAGTAAGTTGTGCAGAACATTTATTCTTTGGTCCGAAATGGTCCCACACGGGGACTTGTAGTTGTACATGGGACTCTTCTTCTTTGATCCCGTACTATACCGGATATCAGTAGTGTTCCCGGCCCTCATGGGCCACTTATTGTTGAAAGTGACCCAGCTATGCTTAGCTTACCTAAGCACGAAGTGCTCAAAGTGAAAAAATTTTTTTTTGATCATTCAAGATCAATGGATGTCTGTTGTCCGTCC
Organism: Serripes groenlandicus; assembly: GCA_031761405.1. Classification (NCBI taxonomy): domain Eukaryota; kingdom Metazoa; phylum Mollusca; class Bivalvia; order Cardiida; family Cardiidae; genus Serripes; species Serripes groenlandicus. The sequence goes on along the minus strand of JASEVX010000034.1, from coordinate 1,180,740 downwards.
GTCAATCATTGGTGTCATTTACTCTCAGGATTATGCCTCAACCGACAAATATTCTAAACCTGAGATAACCAGGAAACACATATCTTGGTTGATAGCCAGTAACACATACAACGGTTTATCTCGGTATCAAGATAGTCGGGAAACACATACATAGATTTACCTTAGTGTCAAAATAGCCATGAAACACATACATCGGTCAACCTCGGTAGCGAGATAGCCAGGATAACACAAACATAGGTTTACCTTAGTGTCAAAATAGCCAGGAAAAACATACCTCGGTTTACCTCGGTAGCGAGATAGCCAGTAAACACATACATAGGTTTACCTTGGTATCGGGCTAAGCGGGAAACACATACATAGGTTTACCTTAGTGTCAAAATAGCCAGGAAACATATACATCGTTTTACCTCTGTAGCGAGATAGCCAGAATAACACATACATTGGTTTACCTAAATATCGAGATAGCGAGGAAACACATACCTCGGTAGTGAGATAGATCAGATAACACATACATAGGTTAACTTAAATATCAAGATAGCCAGGAAACACATGCATAGGTTGTTAGGTATCGAGATCGCCGGGAAACACATACATAGGTTATCCTTGGTGTCGAGATAGCCAGGAAACACATACATAGGTTGTAAGGTATCGTGATAGCCGAGAATCACACACATAGGTTTACCTTGATTTTTGAATAGCCAGGAAACAGAAACCTTGTAATATTTTGTTATCGAGATAGCCAGAAAACACAATCCTTGGAATACCTTGGTGTCGAGAATGCCAGGAAACACAGACCTTGGAATACCTTGGTGTCGAGATAGCTAGGAAATACATAATAGGTTGTTAGGTATCGAGATAACCGAGAATCACATACATAGGTTTATCTTGGTTTTGAGATAGCCAGGAATCAGAAACCTTGGAATATCTTGTTATCGAAATAGCCAGGAAACACAAACCTTCGATTACCTTGGTAGTGAGATAGTCGGAAAACACAAACCTTGGAATACCTTGGTGTCGAGATTGCAAAGAAATACAGACCTTGAAATACCTTGGTGTCGAGATAGCTGGGAAACACATACATAGGTTGTTAGGTATCGAGATAGCCCTGGAAACACGTGCAAAGGTATACCTAGGTATTGAGATAGCCAGGAAACACATACCTTGAAATACCTTGGTATCGAGATAGACAAGAAACACATACATAGGTTGTAAGGTATCGAGATAGCCAAGAAACAAAAAAACTTGGAATACCTTGATCTCGAGATAGCCAGGAAACACATACATAGCTTGTTAGGTATCGAGATAGCCAAGAAACAAAAAAAACTTGGAATACCTTGATGTCGAGATAGCCAGGAAACACATACATAGGTTGTTAGTTATCGAGATAGCCAAGAAACACAGACCTTGTGTTACCTTGATGTCGAGAAAGCCAGGAAACACATACTTTTATTTACCTTGATATCAAGATAGCCAGGAAGATCACAAACATAGGTTTACCTTGGTGTCGAGGTAGCATGAAAACATAAACCTTGGAATACCTAGGTATCGATATAGCCAGGAAGCACATACCTTTGAATACCTAGGTATCGAGATAGCTTGGAAACACAAACATTGGAATACCTTGGTATCGAGATAGCGAGAAAACACATACCTAGGTTTACCTTGATGTGTAGGTAACCAGGAAACATATACATAGGCATACCTTTGTGTCGAGACATCCAGAAAACACAAACCTTGGAAAAGGTTGGTGTCGAGATAGCCAAGAAACACATACATAGGTTGTTAGGTATCGAGATAGCCAAGAAACACATACATAGGTCGTTAGGTATCGAGATAGCCAAGAAACACATACATAGGTCGTTAGGTATCGAGATAGCCAAGAAACACATACATAGGTTTACCTAGGTATCAAGATAGCCATGAAACACAAACCTTGGAATACCTTGGTATTGAGATAGCCAGGAAACACATACATAGGTTGTTAGGTATCGAGATAGCCAGGAAACACAAACCTTGGAATACCTTGGTGTCGAGATAGCCAGGAAACACATACATATGTTTACCTAGATATCGAGATAGCCAGGAAACACATACATCAGTTTACCTTGATGTCGAGCTAGCCAGGAAGATCACAAACATAGGTTTACCTAGGTATCGAAATAGCCAGGAAACACATACATCGGGTTTACCTTGTGTCGAGATAGTCATTCTCGGTTTACCTAGGTATCTAGATAGCCAGGAAACACATACATCGGTTTGCCTAGTTTCGCCACCATCCCATACCCAGGCTTTCGAAAAGTCGGATAACGACTGCAACCACAGTCCACACCATTGAATTCCTACACCAAAATCGAGTTTTGATTGGTTATAATCTTCCTTTTCAACGATTTCATTGGTTCGACCGAATCACGAAAAACCCTCCGCTTGCATTAATTAATGAGACAAAATAGTTTCAACTTGTGAAACACACTCTGAACTATGATTGACCTCAATGTCAGTGGCGTTAGGTAACGTCGATCGTGCTGTGACCCCATTAGTTTACAACAGTCGACTTATATAGAGAAATGTGCAAATCACTGTAAATACAATTATTGAAAGGAGTTGAAACCATTGTGGCAAAAGTAACTGAAGTAGAAATTGCCTACGATAAGAAATTTCTCATTTTGTCACAATGTTTTCGATTGTCGTCTGCTGCACATCTGTAAGCGGAAAATGGTTACATCCTCCCCGTGGAAGCGGAACCCTTTCCGTGATACTATAACAGTTCGAATATTGAAAATTTTGTTGAAAATGGAGCTATTACTGACAATGAGCAATTCCTTCTTTTCACACAATGCTTTCACACACGTTTCAAATTAATTCTTTTCATATTTGAACGTTTTACTATGGACTTTCTTTAACTCGACACATTTTGAATAACATGCTAGAGATGAGTGATAACGAGCAATGTTGCCTTACATCAAAGGGAAAAATATATAGTTGAAACCTTTGTGGAAATGAGTTACGATTAACAATTTTGCAGCCATCTGCACATGCGTCAACAAGCGACTATAAGCGGGAAAGGGTTGAACCGTTTCCATTATAGCTACTTAGTTACATACGAATGTTGAAAGTGTATTTTCAAACGGAGCAATTGCTGTCAATGAGCAATTCCTCCTTTCCAAACAATGCTTTGAAACATGAATCATTTTTTTTATCTATAATCTAGATAACGAAAACATTTGTCTACAGTCATTATTTTAACCGTTGCTCCTTTTAGACACATTTGACTCACCTTAACAGATGAATGATAATCAGAAAGTTTGTCTTTTTCCACAATGTTTTCAGCACTATTCAAAATAGGAAATAGAAATTAAATCTACAAACTAGAGATAAGTTAATTTCAACATTGATTGATTGGGTTTAACGCCTTTTTTTTTAACATTTCCTCAGTAATACCACGGCGGCCAGTTCACCTACAAATGTATTTCCTGGTTTTCTCACACCAATACTCCACACAACAATCTTCCCAAGCAACTGGCTGCTTTTCCACATAGACTTAGCCCATTGGTGAAAGACGAATAACGCATGTCGCATTGACTCTTTTCAAACGTCGGAAAGAAATTTGGCCAAAAATGTCAACATACACACGATTTATAACCGCAAGGTCATTATTTATTTTATAATTGAGGCGCTTCTAGCGATTTTGGGACAAAATTTATAATGTATATATGCATTTGCGTTAATTGAAGACTCAACGTCCGTCAACGTGTAATCTAGTCCTTGATGTATATGTTGACAAATAAACTAGAAATGTAGTCTAAATAGGTTCTTGTAAATAACCTTGTACGACTTCTGTAATCAATACTTTATGAGTTGTCTCTGTCTCTGTCTCCGGCCGGCTGTCTGCCTGAATGTGCATTCGTACGTCCGTCATGGATTGCATGTATTGTTTAACACGCTGTTACTGTATGGCAGATTTATTTCAAAGTGGTATCACTTATAACGTGTGATCAGGAGAACGGCAAAGAACTAGGTACATAACTCTGGTCTGTTTATTTTAGTTATCACCATTTTTCCTTATTTAGTTCAGCGATTGTCTCAATTAATTTCTATTGTATCCATTTCAAACTTGGTTTGTAGGTAACTTATGACCTACAGATTTGCAGTGCACCATTACCATAACTTTAGCATGCTGCGCTTGGAGTGTGTATATCTTTGTCTTTCCATGTTCTCACTTATTATATGACTTTCGCATGCAACACATGCGTTCCGTGAAATGCCCTTGTTCTTTAATGAGTGCTTCCCCAAGCTGTGTACTTTGTCCGGAGCGACGGACTGTCTGTCCGTCTTTGTGTTCATCCATCCGTCCGTCTGTCCGTTACGGTTTGCATTAATGGGTCAAAACTTTATTTCTGTTTCGCGGATCCATTTCAAAGTCGTCACACGTATACATTGGGATTAGGAGATCGATACAATATTTTGAACACAAATCTGATCTGGTTTTTTAAGTGTAAACTCATTTTTTCATTTCTTTGGTTATTGTCTCAATAGATGTCCAATGTATCAATTTAAGACTTGGTGAGGGAACTCAGAGCTACAGATGTGCAGTGCAAAAAGAAACATAACTCTAGCATGCTTTCGATTGTCTTTCATTTATCAGCATGATTACAATATACATTGTGGATCTTTAGTGATTTCTGAACTGGAAATATTTTAATTAAGGGTCTCTGCTCGGTTTTCCCCAATCTTTTGTCCTTCCTGTTATATTTTCTTTATACAAGAAAAAGGTAAAACTTTGATAAATAAGGTATATGTTATTGGCAGGCAGTATGTGTTACTTCACACATTTTTGGTTTGGTTTGTTTTAAAGGTCATTGTTTATTGTTTCAACAATGTTTGTCCATATTATCTATGCAATATATTTTCAACTTACATATGCCCCTATACCATTAGCGGTTTCAGAGCTTTGATTTACTGTAGAGATAGCAAGGAAACACATACCTTGGTTTACTTTGGTGTTGAGATCAATAATTGACTACTGCCACATATGCGTGAAGTTAGCCGGAGTAGCCGGAACAGCCGGAACTCCGGCTATTCCGGCTAAATTTACTAGCCGAAACTCCGGCAACTCCGGCTGTATTAACCATCCGCAACAGCTGAAACTCCGGCAACTCCGACTGTATTACCCAACCGGAACAGTCGTAACTCCAGCTACGTCGGCTGTATTAACTAGTCGGAACAGCCGGAACTCCGGCTGTATTAACCATCCGGAACAGCAGGAACTCCGCCAACTTCGAATTAATCAACCGGAACAGGCGGAACTCCGGCTACTCCGGCTGTATAAACCAGCCGGAACAGCTGAAAATCCGTCTACACCGAATGTATTAACCAGCCGGAACAGTCGCAACACCAGCTGCGTCGGCTGCATTAACTAGTCGGAACAGCCGGAACTTTGGCCGTATTAACCATCCGAAACAGCCGGAACTCCGCCAACTTCGACTGTATTAACCAGCCCATATCCAACTATGAGAATCAGCGACTTAATGGATCTCAGTGGCAGTAGTCAATTATTGATCTCAACACCAAAGTAAACCAAGGTATGTGTTTCCTGGCTATCTCTACAGTAAACAAGAGAAAGTTGATGCAAGGCATCAATGTCGCCGGAAAAGACTGCATTGATTTATTTATGTATTCTTGACTTTCCTTAGTCTATTCAAACATTAGGAACGTTGTAATGAAAACATTTGCTTATAAATTTTATATTCATACCTATACATTAGGGTATCTATAAAAAAATAACGAAATGTGTACACATTTATCTGGCTTAAATTTAATTTTGCTGTTGTTACTTATTTAAATAATAGTATTCATTCATATAATTTCAATGTTTGTCAATCTTATTCGAATCACAAGGTAAATATCCTGATATTGCTTTAAAGGGAGGTAATTTGAAGAAAACAAGTCTTCAAAAGGAGAAATATATCAGCATTACCGTCTACAGTTTAAATTGTTCTATTGTTTGTGGATTTAAAAATGTTCTTTTTTTCTTATTTCTACATGTACAACGAAATATTGCGGCTTCTCTTTGACGCTTTGCGTCAAACATTCGTCTTGTACTTGTCTAAAATAAAATAATATCACTCGCTTTTTCATATCGAAATGCGCATGCGCGAAAATCGATGTTAAAGGTCACGAAACTACACAACAGAATAGGGTCTATATTTAGCTTAGAAACAGTTCCTACTTTAGATATTCATGGATTAACATTATTAAATGAATTCTACACAAATCAAGACATCTCTTTGAACATGAAAACAACATTTAGTAAGTTAAAATTGCTATTAAAAGGAGAATCCGAAATTGACCTCAATGATGACACATAAGAGTCTGCATTAGGGGGTGTTGGTTCACGTCTTGAAGGGACCACTTTTGTCTTCGTAAATAAGACAAAAAACTTAAATGCGAGTGAAATAAAAAAAACTGCAAACATTAAAAAATCGGAATATTTATTTCATTTTAGATGTGTCATTTATTAGTGTTCGTAAACAACCACAATTGTAATATGTTCAAATCATCTAGATTTGTTTCTTTCTAATAATAAGCCGCCCTCCCATGTGATTTCAGAAAAGCTATTAAAAATAGAAGTCGCGGGCTTCTGCCCGGCGACTAATTAAACCGGTTTATGTGTTTACTGGCTATCTCGATACCAAGGTATACCAAGGTTTTTGTTTCCTGGCTGTCTCGATACCTAACAACCTATATATGTGTTTCCTGGCTATCTTTATACCTAGGTAAACCGATGTATGTATTTCCTGGCAATCTCGATACCTAGCTAAACCGAAGTATGTGTTTCCTGGCAATCTCGATAACTAGGTAAACCGAAGTATGTGTTTCCTGGCAATCTCGATAACTAGGTAAACCGATGTATGTGTTTCCTGTCTATCTCGATACCTAGGTAAACCGAGAATGGCTATCTCGACACAAAGTTATTCCTATGTATGTGTTTCCTGGCTACCTCGACACAAAGGTATTCCACGGTTTGTGTTTCCTGGCTATCTCGATATCATGGTAAACCAAAGTATGTGTTTCCTGGCTATCTCGACACCAAGGTATTCCAAGGTATGTGTTTCCTGGCTATCTCGACATAAAGGTAAACCGATGTATGTGTTTCCCGGCTATCTAGATACCTAGATAAACCTATTACAGTTATACCACGGCGGAGTTTAACGCCGTTTTAACAATATAACTGTTATACCACGGCGAAGTTTAACGCCGTTTTCAACAATATTACAGTTATACCACGGCGGAGTTTAACGCCCTTTTCAACAATATTACAGTTATACTACGGCGGAGATAAATGCCGTTTTCAACAATATTACAGTTATAACACGCGGAGTTTAACGCCGTTTTCAACAATTTTACAGTTATACCACAGCAGAGTTTAACGCCCTTTTCAACAATATTACAGTTATAGCACGGCGGATTTTAATGCCGTTTTCAACAATATTACAGTTATACCACGGCAGAGTTTAAATCCGTTTGCAAAAGTATTACAGTTATACTATGGCGGAGTTTGACGCCGTTTCTAATAATATTATAGTTATACCACGGGGAAGTTTAATGCCGTTTTCAACAATATTAACGTTATACCACGGCAGAGTTTAAATCCGTTTTAACAATATTACAGTTATACCACGACGGAGTTTAAATCCGTTTGCAAAAGTATTACAGTTATACTATGGCGGAGTTTGACGCCGTTTTCAACAATATTGCAGTTATACCACGGCAAGGTTTAACGCCGGTTTCAACATTATTACAGTTATACCACGGCGAAGTTTTGCGCCGTTTTCAACATTATTACATTTGTATATCATAAATGACGTTGCGCTAATAATCGTCGAATTGGAATTTATGATATAAATAGAATAAAACATTCGTGTTCATTCAATACAAAATTTTATTAAACTGGTTTTCTAAAATTTCGTATTGAATGACCACTCATGTAATATCCTCCATATACTACAGCGTGTTTAACGCCGTTTTCAAGAATATAACAGTTATACCACGACGGAGCTTAACGTTGTTTTCAATAATATTACAGTTATACCATTGCTGAGTTTAAAACTGTTTCCATCATTATTACAGTTATATCACGTCGGAGTTAAACGCCGTTTTCAACAATATTATAGTTATACCACGGCGAAGTTTAATGCCGTTTTCAACAATATTACAGTTATACCACGGCGGTGTTTTAAAACCGTTCTCAACATTATTACATTTATACTACGGCGGAGTTTAACGCCGTTTTCAACATTATTACATTTATACCACGGCGGAGTTTAACCCCCTTTTCAACAATATTACAGTTATTCCACGGCGAAGAATAATGTTGTTTTCTACAATATGACATTTATACTACTGCGGAGTTTGACGCCGTTTTCAACAATATAACAGTTATACCACGGCGGAGTTTGACGCCGTTTTCAACATTATTAGTTATACCACTGCGGAGTTTAACGCCATTTTCAGCAATATTACAGTTATACCACGGCGGAGTATAACGTCGTTTTCAACAATATTACAGTTATACCACTGCGAAGTTTAATGCCGTTTTCAGCAATATTACAGTTATACCACGGCGGAGTTTAACGCCATTTTCAACAATATTACAGTTATACCATGGTGGAGTTTAAAGCCGTTGTCGACAATATAAGTTATACCAGGGTGGAGTTTAACGCCGTTTTCAATATTATTACAGTTATCCCACGGCGGAGTTTAACGCCGTTGTCGACAATATTACAGTTATCCCACGGCGGAGTTTAACGCCGTTGTCGACAATATTACAGTTATACCATGGTGGAGTTTAACGCCGTTTTCAATATTATTACAGTTATCCCACGGCGGAGTTTAACGCCGTTGTCGACACTATTACAGTTATCCCACGGCGGAGTTTAACGCCGTTGTCGACAATATTAGTTATACCACGGTGGAGTTTAATGCCCTTTTCAACATTATTACAGTTATACCAAGGCGGAGTTAAATGTAGTTGACAACAATATTACAGTTATGCCACGGCGGAGTTTAACGCCCGTTTCAACAATATTATAGTTATGCCACGGCGAAGTTTAACGCCCGTTTCAACACTATTACAGTTATACCACGGCGGAGTTTAATGCCGTTTTCAATAATATTATAGTTATACCACGGCGGAGTTTAAAGCCGTTTTCAATAATATTATAGTTATACCACGGCGGAGTTTAAAGCCGTTTTCAATTATAGTTATACCACGGCGGAGTTTAAAGCCGTTTTCAATAATATTATAGTTATACCACGGCAGAGAGTAAGGCCGTTTTCAATAATATTATAGCTATACCACGGCGGAGTTTAAGGCCGTTGTCGACAATATTAGTTATACCACTGCGGAGTTTAACGCCGTTGTCGACAATATTAGTTATACCACGGCGGAGTTTAAGGCCGTTGTCGACAATATTAGTTATACCACGGCGGAGTTTAATGCCGTTTTCAATAATATTATAGTTATACCACGGCGGAGTTTAACGCCATTTTCAATAATATTATAGTTATACCACGGCGGAGTTTAAGGCCGTTTTCAAGAATATTACAGTTATACCACGGCGGAGTTTAACGCCGTTTTCAACATTATTACAGTTATACCACGACGGACTTTACACCGTTTCCAACATCATTACAGTTATACCACGGCGGAGTTTAATACAGTTTTCAATAATATTACAGTTTTACTAATGCGGAGTTTAATGCTGTTGTCAACAATATTACAGTTATACTATGGCGAAGTTAACGCCGTTTTCAACATTATTACAGTTATACCACAGCGGAGTTAAATGCGGTTTTCAACAAAATTGCAGTTATACCACGGCGAAGTTTAACGACATTATTACAGTTATGCCACGACGGAGTTTAACGCCATTGTCAACACTATTACAGTTATACCACGGCGGAGTTTAACGCCCTTTTCAACAATATTAGTTATACAACGACGAGTTTAACGCCGTTTTCAATAATATTATAGTTGTACCACGGCGGATTTTAACGCCGCTTTCAAGAATATTAGTTATACCACAGCGGAGTTTAACACAGTTTTCAACAATATTTACAGTTATACCACGGCGGAGTTTAACGCCGTTTTCAACAATATTACAGTTATACCACGGCGAAGTTTAACGCCCTTTTCAAATCTGTAAATATGCACAAGTCACATTAATAAACGATTAACTTACTTACTTATTCAAAATAATGACATCAAAAGTTCGAGGTCAAACAAATTACACAATAAAAGGATATTAATCACACTGTTCACTTTGATGACATCATTTAAATTCGAGGCGGTAAAATTCATTGCGCTATATTTCAATGTTGGGTTTTTCTTGTAAGAATATCTTGCGATTCTTTTTTTTAGCAACAGAGTTTGTCCAATTTAACATAACTACCTACTAGAGATGGGGGTGCTGATAACAGTCTTTCTTTCAATATTGTCTTTTCACTGTCAGCTTTACATCTGTATACAATTTCTCTAATAAGGTCATTCACAAATTTGTATGACGCAGCCACTTTTACTTAACTCAGAAAACATGACACCCTTACAGCAAACAACTACTGAAAATATTGTTAAAAACATTGCTTGTAATTAGAAAGCTTTCAGACTTTTCCCTACATATTTATCGCGTACTTGAATATTATTCTTGGTTTCCTTTAATGTTCTCTGACACACTATTGAAATCAGAGAAGCCATTCACCCTATTCTCACATTGATTTCGATATTGTATTTATTTCATTTTGTCAATCTTACAGATCATTTATCATATATTATTTCCTTAGTGCAAGTTTGACACACTATCCCTTTCTCGACAAAATGACCATGTATACACGGTCACTGATTATCATTAATCTTTAATAATTGTGTTGATAAATGTAGAAAGTATACAACTAGACACATTAAACACACGAATGAATGATAGTTGATAACACATCCTTAATGTATGATCATTGATAACACATCCTTAATGTATCTTGAATAAACTGAGAAAATGTTGATTGTTTAATCAAACCGTATAAATAGGAGAATGTTTTGAAAATAACATTTTCACCCTTTTCTCACATTGAAATTGCATTTATTTCCTTTTCCGATCATACAGATACTTTTTCTTTCACGCTTGACACATGCACCTTTGTACGACAATACAGGGACACTATATTACATGTTATTATACCTCACCTTTGTCTACAATGGTAAAATCCCATTACCCGAAAAAGAGATATTTTGACTATCAGAAACATTTTCAACCTTTTTGACACGTGACCAAGCGAAAATTGACTGTCAGGTCATGTGACCGCAGTGATATTTTGAATGTCATATAAGGGCAAGTAACTGCTTCAAAATTTTAGCTAAATAATGACGTGATTACCTCCCTTATACACATACAGCAGTGACGTCATACATCATACAGCAGTGACGTCACTTAATTTTGTTCGGTATAATAAAATAAATATCATATGGCAGCATGTGTGACATTGATATTGTCAACCCTCGAAACAGAATGTCACCCTCGGCTTACGCCTCGGGTGACATTCTGCTCTCGTGTTGACAATATCAATGTCACACATGCTGCCATATGATATTTATATATTGTCCCTGGATGATACAACCATATTTCTATCAGGGCGCTAAATTCCAACTTCTTTCAAATCGAGCTTAAGATGCAATCAGGGTCCAAACAGGTTGTCAATTTTAAATTTTCTTAACTGTTTGATAAAATAGTATGTTGCAGATTTGTATGTTGAAAATGTTAAAAACCATATTAACATAAGTTTTGAAAGTCATCATTTATGCCTCGTCCAGGGAAGATGGGTTCGAAGGTAGCGCAATTAAGTATTCGGCCCAAAGGCAGTTGGACTTGTATGTCATGAATAAAACACATAAGACAGAGGTTGACTGAAAATGGGCATTTATTTAATGCCATAAAAATCTTAAACGTGGTTACCGAAATAACCAAACGTATTACAGAAATAACCAAATGAAGTATGAATGTCTTATACATGACATATCTGGGCGACATGACCGCCACAAGCGAAGCGCCGCCCAGAGACAACTGCCTTAGGAGATGGAATATAAAGTGAAACAGTAGTTAGACTGTACAGCAATTGTATCATAAGGAGTTTAACGCGGTATCTGTTACATAAGTAAAAGCCGTGAATTTAAGATGATGATTTATATTTACAAAACAACCCTGAACATAAAGAAACATGAGTATTCTTACGTGAGATTTCTGTATGGTAGGAATCTGCCTAGCACAGTATTCGAACCATATAACAGATAAAGGAAATAAGTTTCACACAGTATGTGTTACATAGGTAAAAGCCGTAACTTATAAATGATCAGTTATATGTACGAAACCACATTGAACATAAATAAACATGAGTATTTCTAAGTGAAATTTACGTATAGTAGGAATCTGCCTAACACAGTATTCAAACCATATAACAGAAAAAGGAAATCATGTAATTGTAAAGGAACTCAGCAGGTCTATGACTTTAGACGAGACACGCTGAACTGAGGGATAGTCCCCTGGACGAAGTCTTGCTGCCTAACACAGTCAAAAATTCGGCCGGGCGACATTGTTACAAAAGGTGTAAATAGCCCTCTCATTACAAGACCCGAGATAAGAACTGTTAACAGATGAAATGCATAAGAAACTATCTCCAAGACCTGCCAGGGGTATTAAATTTATAATGAGTAACAATTAAGTGGTGGAAACCAGTTAGCAGTTTCTAATATCTTTAGAACCAGCAAGCTCCCCGCCGCCTAACACGTTCGAGGAACTTGCTCTATAAAGGAGGCAAAGCAGATGGGCGGATGTATTTTAAATAAGCGGAAGATTTCCACCGTCCTATCTGTTTAATGTGTTCAGAGGGTATTCCCATGGAATGAGCATAAGTAGCGCCTCCAATGCGAAATGAATGGCCGGTAAACAAGTTGGGGTCTAGATGGCAGGCCGTAACGCATGTTCGGAGGACAGATCGGAAGTGTGACGCGGTAATACCATGACCTTGATCGTCATGGAATAAAGGACCCATTACGTGTCGAGTCAGTTTGAGATATTGTAACATATTGCGAACTGGACATAGTAACTTGCAGGATTGGCGTTGAATAGAGACTTAAACCCGCCGGCCTTGTGAGTGTTTGTAATGGTCCAATGTTATGAGGATTTCTTGAACCCTGCCATAAGCCTGTATAATTGAAAGTGACTGGAAGGGAATTACATTTTGTGGAGCTTTTGACGTAAGTGCCAGTTCTCCTACCCTAAACAAGCCAAAAAAGGCAGTCAGAAACATGGTTTTATATAAAACCAACATGTATTGGTCGTTGGTGATTGATTGAAGCATCCGCATGAGTTGACGAATGTGATCAATAGAAAGAGGGTGACGTTTATCCAGAGTACGAAAACGACTCATGCTGTGTAATAGTTTATGGATAACAAAGTCACTAGTTGGGTTACGGAGCCCCTGGATTTTGTGAACGTAGGCTAATGCTGACAGATAGGATGAAATGGTTGATGATTTAAGGCTTCTATGGTGGCACACCGTTATAAATTGGGCGATCTGTTTGATGGAGGCTGGTAGGAATGGGTAAGAAGGGTAATGTACTAGGAGGAAATCGCAGAAATGCTTTAATGCGTTCCGGTAACTGGCAGCAGTGGATGGTGCAAGAGATGAGTTAAGAAGGTCAAGTACGGCTGAATTTAGTGGAGTGTAAGTAGATGTTCCGAGACGGGGGTTGGTTCTCTTTCCATGTGTGGAGCCAGGGATCGAAAGCGGTCTATCTGTGAACGAGAAAGTAGGTCAGGTAAGATATTATGTTTGCCTGGTATATGTTCAGCCGATACCAGCATGTTAAATGTCATGCATGCAAGAACCAAACGACGAACTAAGATCATGATGGTTGGTACTTTGCAAGTTTGTTTATTGATGATATGAACTACTGCTGCGTTGTCTGTGTGCAGGAGAATGCATCGGTTTTGCAGATTGAGGCCCCAAATTTCGAGGGACAATACAATTGGCAAAAGCTCTTTAAAGATTATATCATGTAGAGCCATGTGTGAAGGCCATAAGCCTTTGAACCAGTGTGAACCAAAAACAGCTCCGTAGCCAATGGCTCCGGAGGCGTCGGTATGAAGGTGCAATGTGTCGGTATTCACCCATCGTTTGGATAACAAGAGGTTTTTGCCATTGAAATTATCGACAAATATGAGCCATGCTTGAATGTCTCTACGACTTTCCTTGTTGAGAGTAATGTGGTGATGCTGGTTTGTTACTCTCTTGGTAAGGTCGGTGATGCGTCGAAGGAAACACCGGCCGGGGACTACCACCTGACAGCAAAAATTGAGGAGGCCGAGAACAGATTGCAATTGTTTAAGAGTACATTTGCGTTTGCGAGTAAATGTCTTAAGCAATTCTCTCAATTTTGTTAGTTTATCGGTTGGGAGCCGAGCCTCCATTTTGATGGAATCTAGTTCGAGACCCATAAACGTGATGATGGTTGTCGCGTTTTCAGTTTTTTCGTGCTTAATGGGTACTCCGATGAGTTGACAAAATGAAAGAAATTTATCGAGGTATTGTTGGCAAAGGTCAGAAAGAGGAAATCGTCGAGGATGTGGACCATGTTGGGAATATGCAAACGGCTAACTGCAATATGTTGTAACGCTGAACTGAATTGTTCGAATATAGCACAGGCAGAAGAGATGCCCATTGGTAAGCAGCGGTCATAAAAGTACTGCTCTTTAAATTTAAAACCTAATAAGCAATGGTCCGCGGGGTGTATGGGTATCAGACGGAAGGTCGATTCAATATCAGTCTTGCAAAAAAGGGTTTTTTGACTCAGCTGTATCAGAAGTGATACTGCATCATCAAAGGTTTCGTAATGAACTCTCGATAAAGCAGGATCTATGAAATCATTGAATGAAATGCCCCTCGGGTAACTAAGATGGTGGATAAGTCTAAATTGGCCGGGGGACGTTTTAGGCACTAAACCGTTAGGGCTTATCTTCAGATTAGGAAATGGTGGGTTCTGAAAGGGGCCAGCTATACGCCCTGCGCGAAGTTCCGCATGGAGCTTTTCTTGTGCTAAACAAGGGTTTTCATCGCAAGATTTAAGATTCGGGGATGAGGAGGCTATCCGTTGACCTGTAAAGCCGACTCGGAAGCCATTGCGAAAACCAGCTACCAAGTAAGTGGCAAGAGAGTAGTCGTGAAGAAATGGGATAAGAAGGTCGATGTTAATGGGCGTGGTGACAGGAATATCATTTAGATGGTTTTTGATAGGTTGGCTTATTTCCCTTGGGAGCATGTTCCCGAGATGTGTAGGAACAGCTGAATGCTGCGTGGGGGCCTTTGCAGAAGCCACAGACATGCGGGAGAGAGCATTTGGTAAAAGTGCATTGTCTGCTGTTGAAACGCCAGCATGTGTTGTCAAGAAACCGACGGGGTTTGGACGTGTTCTGACGGAAGGCCTGTTGGGCAGAGCGAGAGGAGGACTGTTGGGGAGCACGAAAGGGCTGTTGTTGAAAGGAGGTGACTGCCATGAGCCAGAATTATGTGTGAACTCTGTCCCAAGGAAGGGGGGCAGAACAACGTAGCATCCTGAACTGGGTATCATAGAATAAGAAGCCAAGGCCGGGTTTCCTGTTTGCTATGTCACGAATAATTTCTATATATTTCATTAATTGGGGAGTTTCGAGGGGATATTTCATAGCATATATTGCTGTGAAACGGACAAAGGCTGCGGTCCATGATTCAATGTTTTGGATTTTCTTTGTGTGTGTTGTTGGTGCAATACTGATCTGAGAATTATGACCCATTTGTAGGGTAAAACGTTGAGTGTCAGATACAAATGTAGATGGAAGAAGGGAAGCCATTTCGATGTACTCATTTTTCCATATTGATTTTTGGGTACTCTTTTTAACCTGAAAGGCAATGGTCGAGCTAATGGGCTCTGCAAATTGCATTGCGTTACCTGGCAATATGTTTGCACAATGGTCTTGGAGCGTAGTGTTAAACGAGTCTGGGTGGGAGAATTTCACTGAGTCATATGACTCGTCACTGCTGTAGTCTACTGTTTGTATGTGATTCACATCGGGCATCCGTACCCTTTCATGTTGGCTTGTAGAGGATCTATTGTTTGTTTGAACATGATTCCGTGACTTTGGCCCAAATGTTCTAAGAGTGGACCTATTTGCGAGTATAGGTATTCTTGATGTAGGAATGTTCGTTTGTAGAGGCACTGTTACCGCCCTTGTTCGAACCGGGATTCTGGATAGACGTGGCGTCCCATGGATCGGATGTGCCGTTGCAGTAGCTTTGGTTCTGGGTCTCTGCTGGAAAACTTCTTTGATGTTTGGAATGACTGCGTTCCGGCTGAGGACAGCAGGGACAGGAAGACACGGTTTGTTGTCTTTTTTGTCTCTTCATCTGGAGTGAAAGAGGTTAACAATCTTATAGCATCAATGTATGGATTGTATGAGAAATCCTACCTGGCTCACCCAAGATATAATATGTGGCAGCTAATTCGTCAGCTGTGTTATATGAGGGTAGCAGACGAGCATTCCGAAGAATTTTGTGAAAACATTATGTTCATAGCAATTTCATTGCACTTTGAGAAATTTCGATCTGAATTGGTAAACAACCAGGGAGAGCTGGGAAAAGTGAAGCTAACTGGCCAACAATACAACTTTTGTTGTAGCAAAAGCCAACTATACAGCGTAACTACTGTATTGAAAACACAGGGCGCTGTGTCAGCTGCAGAATTAATTTAATTCATCAAAACATAGCTATGGTGTGTGAGGGGCTGCGAAATATCTTTAATTACTAAGACACAGGGCGCTGTACGTCAAATAAACCATATATATGCAAATAAGCCTGATGACAGGGGGCGCCCTGTCGGCAGGATATACTGAGCCAAAATAAATAATACACAGGGCGCTGTGCTAATGAAAATGTGACTACATGACCACAATTATATATATGCAAATAAGCCTGATGACAGGGGGCGCCCTGTCGGCAGGACATACTGAGCCAAAATAAATAATACACAGGGCGCTGTGCTAATGAAAATGTAACTAAATGACCACATTCGTCATTAATGAAACAATTGTCATCATACATGAAACAGTGACAGTACTGTAATAGCAAAAGTTTATAGATAACAAAAATACGTAGCTTTTAGTATTTGAACTGGGCCTCAGATGGACTGTCTCAGGACGGCGACTGCTGCGGCTCGTAAATTGAATAGAAGTTTGGATTGGCCCGTCGCTTCGCTTGTGGCGGTTATGTCGCCCAGATATGTCATGTATAAGACATTCATACTTCATTTGGTTATTTCTGTAATACGTTTGGTTATTTCTGTAATACGTTTGGTTATTTCGGTAACCACGTTTAAGATTTTTATGGCATTAAATAAATGCCCATTTTCAGTCAACCTCTGTCTTATGTGTTTTATTCATGACATACAAGTCCAACTGCCTTTGGGCCGAATACTTAATTGCGCTACCTTCGAACCCATCTTCCCTGGACGAGGCATAAATGACGTTTTATGTTAAAACATAAAAATATTTTATGCATGGTTCAGGGTACTACTCTAAGTACCTTGATACCGCAAAATAAACTTGAAACTATTTATATCAGGATTTACATAACATATTCAAGATTAGCCAATCAGATCTTCGTACGTCATACGGGTACTTCTATCACCATCTTTACAATTTATTTCGAGGGAGAAAGCACGCTTTGCTTTCAAGAATAAATTGAGTCGGATTGATCGATTGATTGGGGTTTAACGCCGTTTTTAACAATTTCTCAGTTATTTCACACGGCGGCCAGTTCACCTACTCATGCATTTCCTGGTTTTCTCACACCAGTACTCCACACAAAATTGAGTCGGAATACATGAGCATATTAGAAAAGGTTACGGAAAGGGATTACCCGTTAAACAAGATTGAATGTTATTAAACTAGATCACAAGAAGTCTTGAACATTGGTAAATAAGTCTCTAGCGAGTCCTCCTCAACTTGTCAAATAGTTGTTGTTTTGAGATATATAAGCAGTAAACCCTTTACTACAAAAGAAAACTGGTTGGCCGATTTCAAATAATTTGAAGAACTGTTCCTTGCCTTGTTAAAACATTGAGACTAAAACAGAGGAAACACATGGGTGAGTGTGTGTGAACAGGCAGTTCGGTTATGACTGAACATTGTTGAAAACTTAAACCAATAAATCGTTTGGTAGAACATTTACAGGCATATAAAGTTTATACATTGCCATAAACATATCTATATACATGTTTAACAAATGAACTGGCCCAGGGGCAAAACAGAGATAAACACATTTTATGACAAAAGTATTTTATGAAAAAACTCTGGAAACCTATGCAGTCAAATCGCATATTAACCATTCCATACGATTCATCAAAGCTTCATTTCATACAATGACATTTATTCAAAGACTGCTGTTCAAGAAGTAAGGAAATGACATGCTCCACATATGGGAAAGAGGGGTTAAATTATCATTCATTTTAACACAACAAGAATCAATCATAAAATTAGATTTAAGAACCGTCACCATATTTATTAAAATCATTAGAAATAGATACAATATACATAAACTACATTTACAAATGATTGCAGACGTATTAACACCTATGCAGTTGACAACTTTTGAAAACACTTGTAGCATTTTATTTATTTATTTATTGTGGTTTTACGCCGCTTTCAACAATATTTCAGTTATATCACGGCGACACTTCACTTATTCATGATCCCTGGGTAAACAAACCAGTACTAGGCTAGGAAATGTGTCTTGCCCAAGGGCACTCCACCATGACCGCAGTGCCGCGACTGGGGATCGAACACGGGACACCCGGTTTCGAAATCCCCGACGCTAACCACTCAACCACAGCGGATTCCTCACTTGTAGCGGGAAAAATGAATGAGGAAATTATTAGAAGAATGCTATATGCGTTCTTTTTGAGCGAGTGTTTCATATCACACACATAAAGAAATCGAAATTAAATAAATAGTCATTGTATGGTTAGCATGGAACTGTTTACGCACTTAGTAACAACGCTAAATGAAGTTTACCGTTACACCCGGTGTCACAAGTTTGTATACATTCAACATACAATGGCATTTATTCAAAGACTGCTGTTCAATAAATTAGAAAATGACAAGCTGTACATATGGGAAAGAGGGATCAAATTATCATTTATCGTAACATAACAAGAATTAATCATAAAATGACATTTAAGAACCGTCAACATATTTATTAAAATCATTAGAAATAGATACACTAAACATACAATATTTACAAATGATTGCAGACGTATTAACACCTATGCAGTTGACAACTTTTGAAAACACTTGTAGCATTTTATTTATTTATTGGTGTTTTACGCCGCTTTCAACAATATTTCAGTTATATCACGGCGACACTTCACTTATTCATGATCCCTGGGTAAACAAACCAGTACTAGGCTAGAAAATGTGCCTTGACCAAGGTCACTCCACCATGACCGTAGTGCCGCGACTGGGGATCGAACACGGGACACCCGGTTTCGAAATCCCGACGCTAACCACTCAACCACAGCGGATTCCTCACTTGTAGCAGGAAAAATGGATTAGCAATTTATTAGAAGAATGCTATATGTGTTCTTGTTTGGCAAGTGTTTCATATCACACACAAAGAAAACGAAATTAAATAAATAGTCATTGTATGGTTAGCATGGAACTGTTTACGCACTTAGTAACAACGCTAAATGAAGTTTACCGTTACACCCGGTGTCACAAGTTTGTATACATTCAACATACAATGACATTTTTTTAAAGACTGTTGTTTTAGAAATAAAAAATGACAAGCTCTGCATATATGAAAGAGGGGTTAAATTATCATTTATCTTTACATAACAAGAATTAAAAACATAAAATTAAGAACTGTCAACACATATATTAAAATTATTAGAAATAGTTACACTATACATAAGAAATTTACAAATGATTGCAGACGTATCGACACCTATGCAGTTGACAACTTTTGAAAACACTGGTAGCAGGAAAAATGGATGAGCAACTTATAAGAAGAATACTATATGCGTTCTCTTTGGCGAGTTCCATATTACAGAAATCGCTTTCATCTTGATATTTTTTAACATGATATCTGCTCTCAATAGGAGACGCAGAAATTGACATCATAAAATGACATTTAAGAACCGTCAACATATTTACTAAAATCATTAGAAATAAATACACTATACATAAAATATTTACAAATGATTGCAGACGTATTGACACCTATGCAGTTGACAACTTTTGAAAACACTTGTAGCATTTTATTTATTTATTTATTTGGGTTTTACGCCGCTTTCAACAATATTTCAGTTATATCACGGCGACACTTCACTTATTCATGATCCCTGGGTAAACAAACCAGTACTAGGCTAGAAAATGTGTCTTGCCCAAGGGCACTCCACCATGACCGCAGTGCCGCGACTGGGGATCGAACACGGGACACCCGGTTTCGAAATCCCGACGCTAACCACTCAACCACAGCGGATTCCTCACTTGTAGCAGGAAAAATGAATGAGCAATTTATTAGAAGAATGCTATATTGTTCTTTTTTAGCAAGTGTTTCATATCACACACATAAAGAAATCGAAATTAAATAAATAGTCATTGTATGGTTAGCATGGAACTGTTTACGCACTTAGTAACAACGCTAAATGAAGTTTACCGTTACACCCGGTGTCACAAGTTTGTATACATTCAACATACAATGGCATTTATTCAAAGACTGCTGTTCAATAAATTAGAAAATGACAAGCTGTACATATGGGAAAGAGGGATCAAATTATCATTTATCGTAACATAACAAGAATTAATCATAAAATGACATTTAAGAACCGTCAACATATTTATCAAAATCATTAGAAATAGATACACTATACATACAATATTTACAAATGATTGCAGACGTATTAACACCTATGCAGTTGACAACTTTTGAAAACACTTGTAGCATTTTATTTATTTATTAGTGTTTTACGCCACTTTCAACAATATTTCAGTTATATCACGGCGACACTTCACTTATTCATGATCCCTGGGTAAACAAACCAGTACTAGGCTAGAAAATGTGCCTTGCCCAAGGGCACTCCACCATGACCGTAGTGCCGCGACTGGGGATCGAACACGGGACACCCGGTTTCGAAATCCCGACGCTAACCACTCAACCACAGCGGATTCCTCACTTGTAGCAGGAAAAATGGATTAGCAATTTATTAGAAGAATGCTATATGTGTTCTTGTTTAGCAAGTGTTTCATATCACACACATAAAGAAAACGAAATTAAATAAATAGTCATTGTATGGTTAGCATGGAACTGTTTACGCACTTAGTAACAACGCTAAATGAAGTTTACCGTTACACCCGGTGTCACAAGTTTGTATACATTCAACATACAATGACATTTTTTTAAAGACTGTTGTTTTAGAAATAAGAAAATGACAAGCTCTGCATATATGAAAGAGGGGTTAAATTATCATTTATCTTTACATAACAAGAATTAAAAACATAAAATTAAGAACTGTCAACACATATATTAAAATTATTAGAAATAGTTACACTATACATAAGAAATTTACAAATGATTGCAGACGTATCGACACCTATGCAGTTGACAACTTTTGAAAACACTGGTAGCAGGAAAAATGGATGAGCAATTTATAAGAAGAATACTATATGCGTTCTCTTTGGCGAGTTCCATATTACAGAAATCGCTTTCATCTTGATATTTGTTAACATGATATCTGCTCTCAATAGGAGACGCAGAAATTGACATCATAAAATGACATTTAAGAACCGTCAACATATTTACTAAAATCATTAGAAATAAATACACTATACATAAAATATTTACAAATGATTGCAGACGTATTGACACCTATGCAGTTGACAACTTTTGAAAACACTTGTAGCATTTTATTTATTTATTTATTTGGGTTTTACGCCGCTTTCAACAATATTTCAGTTATATCACGGCGACACTTCACTTATTCATGATCCCTGGGTAAACAAACCAGTACTAGGCTAGAAAATGTGTCTTGCCCAAGGGCACTCCACCATGACCGCAGTGCCGCGACTGGGGATCGAACACGGGACACCCGGTTTCGAAATCCCGACGCTAACCACTCAACCACAGCGGATTCCTCACTTGTAGCAGGAAAAATGAATGAGCAATTTATTAGAAGAATGCTATATTGTTCTTTTTTAGCAAGTGTTTCATATCACACACATAAAGAAATCGAAATTAAATAAATAGTCATTGTATGGTTAGCATGGAACTGTTTACGCACTTAGTAACAACGCTAAATGAAGTTTACCGTTACACCCGGTGTCACAAGTTTGTATACATTCAACATACAATGGCATTTATTCAAAGACTGCTGTTCAATAAATTAGAAAATGACAAGCTGTACATATGGGAAAGAGGGATCAAATTATCATTTATCGTAACATAACAAGAATTAATCATAAAATGACATTTAAGAACCGTCAACATATTTATTAAAATCATTAGAAATAGATACACTATACATACAATATTTACAAATGATTGCAGACGTATTAACACCTATGCAGTTGACAACTTTTGAAAACACTTGTAGCATTTTATTTATTTATTAGTGTTTTACGCCACTTTCAACAATATTTCAGTTATATCACGGCGACACTTCACTTATTCATGATCCCTGGGTAAACAAACCAGTACTAGGCTAGAAAATGTGCCTTGACCAAGGGCACTCCACCATGACCGTAGTGCCGCGACTGGGGATCGAACACGGGACACCCGGTTTCGAAATCCCGACGCTAACCACTCAACCACAGCGGATTCCTCACTTGTAGCAGGAAAAATGGATTAGCAATTTATTAGAAGAATGCTATATGTGTTCTTGTTTAGCAAGTGTTTCATATCACACACATAAAGAAAACGAAATTAAATAAATAGTCATTGTATGGTTAGCATGGAACTGTTTACGCACTTAGTAACAACGCTAAATGAAGTTTACCGTTACACCCGGTGTCACAAGTTTGTATACATTCAACATACAATGACATTTTTTTAAAGACTTGTTTTAGAAATAAGAAAATGACAAGCTCTGCATATATGAAAGAGGGGTTAAATTATCATTTATCTTTACATAACAAGAATTAAAAACATAAAATTAAGAACTGTCAACACATATATTAAAATTATTAGAAATAGTTACACTATACATAAGAAATTTACAAATGATTGCAGACGTATCGACACCTATGCAGTTGACAACTTTTGAAAACACTGTGGTAGCAGGAAAAATGGATGAGCAATTTATAAGAAGAATACTATACGCGTTCTCTTTGGCGAGTTCCATATTACAGAAATCGCTTTCATCTTGATATTTTTTAACATGATATCTGCTCTCAATAGGAGACGCAGAAATTGACATCATAAAATGACATTTAAGAACCGTCAACATATTTACTAAAATCATTAGAAATAAACACTCTATACATAAAATATTTACAAATGATTGCAGACGTATTGACACCTATGCAGTTGACAACTTTTGAAAACACTTGTAGCATTTTATTTATTTATTTATTGGGGTTTTACGCCGCTTTCAACAATATTTCAGTTATATCACGGCGACACTTCACTTATTCATGATCCCTGGGTAAACAAACCAGTACTAGGCTAGAAAATGTGTCTTGCCCAAGGGCACTCCACCATGACCGCAGTGCCGCGACTGGGGATCGAACACGGGACACCCGGTTTCGAAATCCCGACGCTAACCACTCAACCACAGCGGATTCCTCACTTGTAGCAGGAAAAATGAATGAGCAATTTATTAGAAGAATGCTATATGTGTTCTTTTTTAGCGAGTGTTTCATATCACACACATAAAGAAATCGAAATTAAATAAATAGTCATTGTATGGTTAGCATGGAACTGTTTACGCACTTAGTAACAACGCTAAATGAAGTTTACCGTTACACCCGGTGTCACAAGTTTGTATACATTCAACATACAATGGCATTTATTCAAAGACTGCTGTTCAATAAATTAGAAAATGACAAGCTGTACATATGGGAAAGAGGGATCAAATTATCATTTATCGTAACATAACAAGAATTAATCATAAAATGACATTTAAGAACCGTCAACATATTTATTAAAATCATTAGAAATAGATACACTATACATAAAATATTTACAAATGATTGCAGACGTATTAACACCTATGCAGTTGACAACTTTTGAAAACACTTGTAGCATTTTATTTATTTATTGGTATTTAACGCCGCTTTCAACAATATTTCAGTTATATCACGGCGACATTTCACTTATTCATGATCCCTGGGTAAACAAACCAGTACTAGGCTAGAAAATGTGTCTTGCCCAAGGGCACTCCACCATGACCGCAGTGCCGCGACTAGGGATCGAACACGGGACACCCGGTTTCGAAATCCCCGACGCTAACCACTCAACCACAGCGGATTCCTCACTTGTAGCAGGAAAAATGGATTAGCAATTTATTAGAAGAATGCTATATGTGTTCTTGTTTAGCAAGTGTTTTATATCACACAAATAAAGAAATCGAAATTAAATAAATAGTCATTGTATGGTTAGCATGGAACTGTTTACGCACTTAGTAACAACGCTAAATGAAGTTTACCGTTACACCCGGTGTCACAAGTTTGTATACATTCAACATACAATGACATTTATTTAAAGACTGCTGTTTTAGAAATGACAAGCTCTGCATATATAAAAGAGGGGTTAAATTATCATTTATCTTTACATAACAAGAATTAAAAACATAAAATTAGAACTGTCAACACATATATTAAAATTATTAGAAATAGATACACTATACATAAGAAATTTACAAATGATTGCAGACGTATTGACACCTATGCAGTTGACAACTTTTGAAAACACTGGTAACAGGAAAAATGGATGAGCAATTTATAAGAAGAATACTATACGCGTTCTCTTTGGCGAGTTCCATATTACAGAAATCGCTTTCATCTTGATATTTTTTAACATGATATCTGCTCTCAATAGAAGACGCAGAAATTGACATATCATAAAATGACATTTAAGAACGTCAACATATTTACTAAAATCATTAGAAATAGATACACTATACATAAAATATTTACAAATGATTGCAGACGTATTGACACCTATGCAGTTGACAACTTTTGAAAACACTTGTAGCATTTTATTAATTTATTTATTGGGGTTTTACGCCGCTTTCAACAATATTTCAGTTATATCACGGCGACACTTCACTTATTCATGATCCCTGGGTAAACAAACCAGTACTAGGCTAGAAAATGTGCCTTGCCCAAGGGCACTCCACCATGACCGCAGTGCCGCGACTGGGGATCGAACACGGGACACCCGGTTTCGAAATCCCCGACGCTAACCACTCAACCACATTTATTAAAATCATTAGAAATAGATACAATATACATAAGACATTTACAAATGATTGCGGACGTTTGTTGACACCTATTCAGTGGACAACTTTTGAAAACATTGATAGCACGAAAAAAGGATGAGCAATTTATAAGAATTTATACTTTTGTAAATTATTGATCTTCATTATATGGACAAAATAAAGATTAATAAATTCTTCTTATAAATTGCTTATATTTTCTCTCTATTTAATCATACCGAATTTCGATCGACATGTTTAATTATCGAGGTTGAACTGCTGTATTTGTTACAAAGAATTCCTAAATGGACGAACTCGTCTTTCTCTTGAATTTCTTCGTTACCAACAAACCAGGACCGTGACCGGCCTGCAAATGCTCGCTTAAACTCGTTAAAAGTGACAAAGGCGCCCTTCTTTGCATTATATTGGAAAACACAAGAATACTGATGGCACATGTTGATCATATCTTGTAAGGATTTACTAGACAATGATAAAAGTGACATATCATCTGCAAAGGACGGGGCACAAAAACTAGATCCTTCTATGGCGTTCATCTTGATATTGTTTAACATGATATCTGCTCTCAGATCCCATAATCTGATAAATCATATTGTCAATTCTATATTATCATTAGATACACTAGTACCCACTTCCTAGAATTTCATATTTTTTTCCAGATGGATAATGTAGCCGGCTAATGTTATTAATCTCGTTATTTCTTCTTGTTTCTAATTGTCTTGGGAATTTATCGGTTTATCATGTAGGTTACTGTACTTCGGACGTTTGATCTTCGTTGAATTGGTGCATACAAAGCGGGTACAACACCAGTTTTGGGCATCATTGTCGGTTGTTTAATCATCCAAGCCAAACTGAAAGTACATACGAAGTATCACATATAATGCAATATTACTTAAAGAAAAAAAGGTACATGCTTCTCTATACGTCCACATGACTCGATTGCAACGACATTTGAAACGTTAAGGGCTTCCACTAGCTTTTGAAATGAAGTTATTTTGAAACAAAACGGTCACAACGTTAATCATGTTATGATATTCATTTTACTTTAAAAACTTTTCCCACAATGACAACATATCTCTGGAATACAACCTTAAAACACCTGGGTAAGAATATGGACAGCATCTGAAAATGCCAATAGTTGAAAACATTATTGTAAAAGGAAATTGCTGATGCTGAGCATTTCTCCATTTACCACAATATTTAAATAGTCATTTTTATCAGTCACGAAAACCCATGACATTTTGGTGACCCAACATTAGCGTACCTATCCTAGTTTTCCATGCAGTTGTCCGACGTCTGATCTTGAGATGTAGTATGGATACACAAGGTGGATTTGTACGTAGGTTGACTTTGTCGATAGCTTTGGACTATTGCAGTACATGTATATCCTCTAGATGTCACTAAAAATAAGGAAGAAAATGAATATGGCTCTATATATGTTCATCTGATTCGATGAAAACGACATTGGACATACGTATTGTATGAGAACCATAAGTCAGAGTTTTTTACAGAGTTATTGCCCTTTATTACTTTTTCTCCTCCTCAGTACAACTGCTCAATTACCCAATGGGTTTTAATCAAACAAAATTGGTTGCCACCAAACACAATTAAAAATACTCTTTATTTTCTAGTTTTAAATAAATAAATAAATAAAACCAAGACAATCCAAAAATGAATAAAGCAAGAATAACCCGATCCATAACATTGTCATATATATGTAGGTGCCATTTCTAAATGACACCTAAATATGACAATTACCATTTCCGATCAGAGCGGCTTTCGGGGTATTAATCACATTCAGTGATAGTTCTAGTTATTATTGTAATGTACCTACCTACTAGATCTTTGTTACTTCTGTAAATTGACACTTTTTCTTCCGAGTAGATTCACTGACTTGTAGAACAAAGGCAGCAGACGACTTTGAAGCCAAAACTATGGGGGAATATCATTTACCAGTATTACTGGTCCATTTAACAGACACAAGCGAGACGGTTGTTATGCTCACCTCACAACCCTGAAAGTCAAAGAAAGTTTGCCATTACCAATTTCTAAGGTATTTGGCATGACCTGAGGGGGGATTGAACCTGCAATCTCCTGCACCAGACTGTCGCTCGTTGTTGTTTGTGATTATATGGTCGATTTAAAAAATTTAAGTTATAGGCTAATCATTTAAAATCACTTTGAATGTAACTATGGTCAATGTTATGGAGGGTGCCACTATGTAACACATGAATCGCACAATATCTTCGAGCGAATACCTTATGAATGTTAGCTATCATACTCTCAACCCTATTTAATAATCATGTTTTAAAGGGCAAATATTAACGTATTTAAAGGGGTTAACCCTATCCATCAGTAATGCTTATCCCAAAACCATAAATACCAATTAGGGAATACCATATTTAAGGATTGTAGTAACCAGGCATATGGATCGCACAAGATCTTCAAGCCAAGACAATAGGAATTTCAGTTATTTCACAGCGCTTCCTTGGTAATTTTTCAGAATTATTACTGTTACTAAACCTTATGATCCATGTAACGATGTCACTCACCAATTTAAACAGTATTTCGCTTTTATCTGGGCATAATTAATGCTTATTCATGATAACTGCAGGGGTAACTAACAGTACTAGGCTAGGAAAACAGATTAATATTTAGTGGCATTCAAAGCCTTCCTTGCATAATTAACTATATCTCTAATGTAGATCTCGAGGCTTTCTGAAGCCTCTGCAGCAATCAACTTTTGACATTGTAGCAAAAGGAAAAATCGTACAATACCTTCAAGCAAATAACCTATGAATTTCAGCTTATCAAACTCTCAACCCTATTCAATAGTAATGTATTTGAAAGAGCAAATATTAATGTATTTGAAAGGGATTAACCCTATCCATCATGCAGACGACTTTTGAAAGTAATACTTACCAAAACTATAAACGCCAAGGAGGGAATACCATTTTTGGGATATGGGCTTTCCGCACTATCTCATTGCTAACCTGCTCTCGAAAAGTCGGATTACGGCTGCAACCAGTCCACAATTGATTTCCTACCCCAAAATCGAGTTTTGATTAGTTATTAATCTGCCTTTTCAACGATTTCACTGTAAATAAAAGTATTGAAAGGAGTTGAAACCATTGCGGCAAAAGTAGAAATTGCCTACGATAAGCAATTTCTCTTTTGTTACTATGTTTTCGATTGTCGTCTGCTGCACATGCGTCTGTAAGCGTCTAAGCGGACAATAGTTTCTTTCATTCTTTTACTCGACACATTTTGAATAACATGCTAGAGATGAATGATAACGAGCAATTTTGCCTTACATGAAGGGGAAAATATATAGTTGAAACCTTTGTGGAAAAAGAGGAAATGGGTCACGATAAACAAGTCTGCAGCCGTCTGCTGCACATGCGTCAACAAGCGACTGTAAGCGGGAAAGGGTTGAACCGTTTCCGTTATAGCTACTTAGTTACATACGAATGTTGAAAGTGTATTTGCAAACTGAGCAATTGCTGACAATGAGCAATTCCTCCTTTCCAAACAATGCTTTGAAAGATGAATCAATTTTTGTCTATAACCTAGATAACGAAAACATTTGTCTACAGTTTTTAGTTTAACCTTTGCCTCTTTTAAACACATTTGACTAACCTTAAGAGATGAATGATAATCAGCAAGTTTTTCTTTTTCCACAATGTTTTTTTCACTATTCAAAATTTCATTTCAACAAAAATTGATTGGGGTTAACGCAGTTTTTAACATTTCCTCAATAATACCACGGCGGCCAGTTCACCTACACATGTTTTTCCTGATTTTCTTACACCAGTAATTCACACAACACTCTTCCCAAGCAACTGGCTGCTTTTCCACATAGAATTAGCCCATTGGTGTAAGACGAATGACGCATGTCGCATTGACTTTTGTCAAACGCCGGAAAGAAATTTGGCCGAAAATGTCAAGATACAGACGAGTTATAACCTCAAGGTCATTGTTTATTTAATAATTGAGGCGCTTCTAGCGATTTTGAGACAAAATTTTAATGTATATTGAAGACTCAACGTCCGTCAAAGTGTAATCTAGTCCAAGATGTATCTGTTGACATATAAACTAGAAATGTAGTCTAAATAGGTTTTTGTAAACTAACCTTGTACGGTCCCGTTTCGGAGACGCATCGATCCAGTCTTCTGTAATCAATACTTTATGAGTTGTCTGTCTGTAAAGCTTGGAGGTATAGTCCGGCGTCGGCCGGCTGTCTGAATGTGCATTCGTCCGTTCGTCATTTATTGCATGTATTGGTCAACACGTTGTTACTGTATGGCATATTTATTTCAAAGTGGTCACACTTATACCGTGTGATCAGGAGAACGGCTAAATACTAGTTTTTTTTTGTTTGTTTGGAGTTTAACGCCGCTTTCAACAGCTTTGGTCATATCACGGCGGTCAGTGCACCTACCCATGTTTTCCTGGCTTTCCCACACCAGTACTTACACAACATTCTTTCGAGACCACTGACTACTTTCTCACATAGATCAGAGGTGAGAGGCAATGTAAAATCGCCCGAAAGAAGGTCGCCGCAACCGGGTATCGAACCCGTGACCTCCAGATCACGAGTCATATACGCTACCAATTGAGCTACCCGGCCGGGCTCTAAATACTAGGTACATATAACTCTATTATTTTAGCAATGTCCATTTTTCCTTATTTAGTTCAGTGATTGTCTCAATTAATTTCCATTTTATCCATTTCAAACTTGGTGTGTAGGTAACTTATGACCTACAGATATGCAGTGCACCATTACCACAACTTTAGCATGCTCCGTTTGGAGTGTGTATATTTTTGTCTTTCCATGTTCCGTCTTATTTTTGATTTTCGCATGCAACACATGCATTCCGTGAAATGCCCTTGTTCGTTAATGAGTGCTTCCCCAAGCTGTGTACTTTGTCCGGAGCGATTGACTGTCTGTCCGTCGTTGTGTTCATCCATTCGTCCGTCTTTCCGTTACGGTTTGCATTAATGGGTCAAAACTTTGTCTGTTTCGCGGATCCATTTCAAAGTCGTCACACGTATACATTGGGATTAGGAGATCGATACAATATTTTTAACACAAATCTGATCTGGTTTTTTAGGTGTAAACTCATTTTTTTTCATTTCTTCGGTTATTGTCTCAATAGATGTCCAATGTATCAATTTAAGACTATACATTATACATTGTGAATCTTTAGTGATTTCTAAACTGGAAATATTTTAATTAAGGGTCGCTGCTCGGTTATTTGTCAATCTTTTGTTCTTCCTGATTCATTTTGTTTATACAAGAAAAGGGTCAAACGTTGATGAATAAGGTATATGTTATTGGCAGGCAGTATGTGTTGCTTCACACAATTTTGGTTTGTTTGTTTTAAAGGTCATTGTTTATTGTTTCAACAAAGTTTGTCCATATTATCTATGCCATATATTTTCAACATACATATGCCCCTATACCATTAGCACTTTCAGAGCTTTGATTAAGAACTGTAGTGACCAGGCATACAGGTCAGACCCTGTTGTGCGTATTTTTCTGCTTACTCGCCGAGATATGTGCGATAACAATCACAAAGTTATCTGCTGATTATCAATTTTACTTTGAATTTACATTTAAAAAGAGACATATTAAGCTAACTTTCTATTGTACTTCATTTAAACCGGTGTAACTGACAAACAGAAAATTAACTTTATATCACCGTAGAAATGCATGCATGTAACATTTAAAGGATCACTTTGCAAATGAATCGCACACAATCTTCAAGCAAGACCGTAGGAATTCCAGTTATTTCACAGCGCTTCCTGGGTAATTTACCAGAAGTACTATTGTTACTACTCCTTATGATCCAGGTTATGACGTCACTCTGGTCAATGTTTTGATTAACAGCAAATTTAATGTTTATTCATGATAAATGCAGGGTTAACTAACAGTACTAGGCTAGGAAAAGAGATTAATATTTAGAGGCAGAAATCACTAAAGATCCACAATGTATATTGTAATCATGCTGATAAATGAAAGACAATCGAAAAAAGCATGCTAGACTTATGTTTATTCTTTCAATGCACATATGTAGCTCTGAGTTCCCAATACGCCAAGTCTTAAATTGATACATTGGACATCTATTGAGACAATAACCGAAGAAATTAAGAAATTACACCTAAAAATGCCAGATCAGATTTGTGTTCAAAATATTGTATCGATCTCCTAATCCCAATGTATACGTGTGACGACTTTGAAATGGATCCGTTAAACAGAAACAAAGCTTTGACCCATTAATGAATGAATGATGAATGTATATTGTTTTATGGCGCATCGACAGCTAAGGTCATTTAGCGCGCAACTAAATTTAATAATTCATGATCCCTGGGTAAACAAACCAGTACTAGGCTAAAAAAAGTGCCTTGCCCAAGGGCACTCCACCATGACCGTAGTACCGCGACTGGGGATCGAACCCGGGACACCCGGTTTCGAAATCCCCGACGCTAACCACTCGACCACGGCGGATTCCGACCCATTAATGAAAACCGTAACGGACAAACGGACGGATGGATGAACACAAAGACGGACGGACAGACAGTCAGTCGCTTCGGACAAAATACACAGCTTGGGGAAGAACCCACTAACGAACAAGCGCATTTCACGGAACGCATGTGTTGCATGCGAAAGTTATATAATAAGTGAGAACATGGACAGACAAAAATATGCACACGTCAAACGCAGCATGCTCAAGCTATGGTAATGGTGCACTGCACATCTGTAGGTCATAAGTTGCCTACAAACCAAGTTTGAAATGGATACAATGGAAATTAATTGAGACAATCGCTGAACTAAATAAGGAAAAATCGAGATAACTAAAATAAACAGACCAGAGTTATGTACCTAGAACTTTGCCGTTCTCCTGATCACACGGTATAAGTGTGACCACTTTGAAATAAATTTGCCACAGTTATAACGTGTTGAGCAATACATGCAATCCATGACGGACGGACGAATACACGTTCAGGCAGACAGCAGGCAAACAAAAATATCTTCTATTGGAAGTAAGTATTTAATAAAGTTGAAACAATTGTGGCCTTTTGGCTACACTGTTTTCAAAAGTCGTCTGCTGCAGATGTGTCTACAAGTGGGAAAGGGTACAGCAAATGTAATTACCTTAACATCCAAGCAACAACTTACGTACTGACCCTTTCACCGAAATAAATTGTTTGTGATGCCTTTGTACTCGGGGAACTTTGAAATCAGACAGTACATCATTGCATCAAACTCATAACCCTTTCTTACATACAGGCGCTTCCTGACGACATTAGATGACAACTTTTAACATTATGGCAAAGGAAGAAATTGCTCATTGAATATGTTTTCAACTTATTCAATAATTTGTTAACTCTTTCCCATAAATTGCAAACTATACGATAGATATGTAGACGACCTTGAACACATTGAACAAAGCTGTAGTGGTTGCCCTTTGAAAATACCTGGACAAATGTGAAAAATCACGAGTGAAAGTATAATTATTAAATAATCTGAAGAAGACATCTTTCAAAAGATCGTATCATGACCATTTGTTTTGCCATATTACTTTCAAATGTACTCTCCTACAGATGTTTCAAATGTCCTCTACTACATTCTGAAAATGTATAAATCATGACAACAAAACGAAAGAATTTGAAAATACAGAGGGGAAAACTGCGCCACATTAAGTCTGACAAGAACTTTTCATGCTTTCCTATTTTGAAACATATCTGCTAAGAAAATATAACAATAGTGCCAAGGAGCGCACGTTATTGCTCGTCTGTTGAAAAGTCGAAAAGTGGGCATTTCTGAATAATCATTAATCTATTTCACATAATTTATTATGAGCAATGTCATCTTTTTCTACAGTTTTGATTAGTTATAATCTGCCTTTTCAACGATTTCATTGGTTCGACCGAATCTCAAAAAACCATCCGCTTGCATAAATTAATGAGACAAAATAGTTCCAACGCGTGGAACACACTCTGAACTTTGATTGACCTCAATGTCAGTGGTGTTAGGTAACGTCGACCGTGCTGTGACCCAGTCGACTTATAGAAATGTGCAACTCACTAAATAAAATTATTGAAAGGAGTTGAAACCATTGTGGCAAAAGTAGAAATTGCCTACGATAAGCAATTTCTCCTTTTGTTGCAATGTTTTCGATTGTCGTCTGCTGCACATGCGTCTGTAAGCGCAAAATAGTTACATACTCCCCATGGAAGCGGAACCCTTTCCGTGATACTATAACAGATCGAATATTGAAAATATTGTTGGAAAATGGAGCTATTGCTGACAATGAGCAATTCCTCCTTTTCACACAATGCTTTCAAACACGTTTCAGATTAATTCTTTTCAAATATCGTTTTACATTCTTTTACTAGACACTTTTTGAATAACATGCTAGAGATAAATGATAACGAGCAATTTTGCCTTACATGAAGGGGAAAATATATAGTTGAAACCTTTGTGGAAAAAGAGGAAATGGGTCACGATAAACAAGTCTGCAGCCGTCTGCTGCACATGCGTCAACAAGCGACTGTAAGCGGGAAAGGGTTGAACCGTTTCCGTTATAGCTACTTAGTTACATACGAATGTTGAAAGTGTATTTGCAAACGGAGCAATTGCTGACAATGAGCAATTCCTCCTTTCCAAACAATGCTTTGAAAGATGAATCTAATTTTTTTTCTATAACCTAGATAACGAAAACATTTGTCTAGTTTTTAGTTTAACCTTTGCCCCTTTTAAACACATTTGACTAACCTTAAGAGATGAATGATAATCAGCATGTTTGTCTTTTTCCACAATGTTTTCATCACTATTTAAAATTTCATTTCAACAAAAATTGATTGGGGTTAACGCAGTTTTTAACATTTCCTCAGTAATACCACGGCGGCCAGTTCACCTACACATGTTTTTCCTAGTTTTCTTACACCAGTAATTCACACAACAATCTTCCCAAGCAACTGGCTGCTTTTTCACATAGACTTAGCCCATTGGTGAAAGACGAATGCCGCATGCCATTGACTTTTGTCAAACGCCGGAAAGAAATTTGGCCGAAAATGTCAAGATACACGAGTTATAACCGCAAGGTCATTGTTTATTTAATAATTGAAGCGCTTCTAGCGATGTTGAGACAAAATGTTAATGTATATTGAAGACTTAACGTCCGTCAACGTGTAATCTAGTCCAAGATGTATCTGTTGACATATAAACTAGAAATGTAGTCTAAATAGGTTTTTGTAAATTAACCTTGTACGGTCCCGTTTCGGAGACGCATCGATCCAGTCTTCTGTAATCAATACTTTATGAGTTGTCTGTCTGTAAAGCTTGGAGGTATAGTCCGGCGTCAGGCCGGCTGTCTGAATGTGCATTCGTCCGTTCGTCATTTATTGCATGTATTGGTCAACACGTTGTTACTGTATGGCAGATTTATTTCAAAGTGATCACACTTATACCGTGTGATCAGGAGAACGGCTAAATACTAGTGTATTATTTTAGCAATCTCCATTTTTCCTTATTCAGTTCAGTGATTGTCTCAATTAATTTCCATTTTATCCATTTCAAACTTGGTGTGTAGGTAATATATGACCTACAGATATGCAGTGCACCATTACCACAACTTTAGCATGCTCCGTTCGGAGTGTGTATATTTTTGTCTTTCCATGTTCCGTCACTTATGTTTTATTTTTGCATGCAACACATGCATTCCGTGAAATGCCCTTGTTCGTTAATGAGTGCTTCCCCAAGCTGTGTACTTTGTCCGGAGCGATTGACTGTCTGTCCGTCGTTGTGTTCATCCATTCGTCCGTCTTTCCGTTACGGTTTGCATTAATGGGTCAAATCTTTGTCTGTTTCGCGGATCCATTTCAAAGTCGTCACACGTATACATTGGGATTAGGAGATCGATACAATATTTTGAACACAAATCTGATCTAGTTTTTTAGGTGTAAACTCATTTTTTTTTCATTTCTTCGGTTATTGTCTCAATAGATGTCCAATGTATCAATTTAAGACTATACATTATACATTGTGAATCTTTAGTGATTTCTAAACTGGAAATATTTTAATTAAGGGTCGCTGCTCGGTTATTTGTCAATCTTTTGTTATTCCTGATTTATTTTGTTTATACAAGAAAAGGGTCAAACGTTGATGAATAAGGTATATGTTATTGGCAGGCAGTATGTGTTGCTTCACACATTTTTGGTTTGTTTGTTTTAAAGGTCATTGTTTATTATTTCAACAAAGTTTGTCCATATTATCTATGCCATATATTTTCAACATACATATGCTCCTATACCATTAGCACTTTCAGAGCTTTGATTAAGAACTGTAGTGACCAGGCATACAGGTCAGACCCTGTTGTGCGTATTTTTCTGCTTACTCGCCGAGATATGTGCGATAACAATCACAAAGTTATCTGCTGATTATCAATTTAATTTGAATTTACATTTATAAAGAGACATTTAAAGCTAACTTTCTATTGTACTTCATTTAAAGCAGTGTAACTGACAAATAGAAAATTAACTTTATGTCACCGTAGAAATGCATGCATGTAACATTTAAAGGATCACTTTGCAAATGAATCGCACAAAATCTTCAAGCAAGACCGTAGGAATTCCAGTTATTTCACAGCGCTTCCTGGGTAATTTACCAGAAGTACTACTGTTACTACTCCTTATGATCCAGGTTATGACGTCACTCTGGTCAATGTTTTGTTTAACAGCAAATTTAAACAGTATTTCGCTTGTATGTAGGCATAATTAATGTTTATTCATGATAAATGCAGGGGTAACTAACAGTACTAGGCTAGGAAAAGAGATTACTATTTAGAGGCAGAAATCACTAAAGATCCACAATGTATATTGTAATCATGCTGATAAATGAAAGACAATCGAAAAAAGCATGCTAGACTTATGTTTCTTCTTGCAATGCACATCTGTAGCTCTGAAATCCCAATACACCAAGTCTTAAATTGATACATTGGACATCTATTGAGACAATAACCGACGAAATGAAGAAATGAGTTTACACCTAAAAATGCCAATCAGATTTGTGTTCAAAATATTGTATCGATCTCCTAATCCCAATGTATACATGTGACGACTTTGAAATGGATCCGTTAAACAGAAACAAAGCTTTGACCCATTAATGCAAACCGTAACGGACAAACGAACGGATGGATGAACACAAAGACGGACAGACAGTCGCTTCGGACAAAATACACAGCTTAGGGAAGAACCCACTAACGAACAAGCGCATTTCACGGAACGCATGTGGTGCATGCGAAAGTTATAAAATAAGTGAGAACATGGACAGACAAAAATATTCACACGTCAAACGCAGCATGCTCAAGTTATGGTAATGGTGCACTGCAAATCTGTAGGTCATAAGTTGCCTACAAACCAAGTTTGAAATGGATACAATGGAAATTAATTAAGACAATCGCTGAACTAAATAAGGAAAAATCGAGATAACTAAAATAAACAGACCAGAGTTATGTACCTAGTACTTTGCCGTTCTCCTGATCACACGTACGGTATAAGTGTGACCACTTTGAAATAAATTTGCCATACAGTTATAACGTGTTGAGCAATACATGCAATCCATGACGGACGGACGAATACACATTCAGGCAGACAGCAGGCAAACAAAAATATCTTCTATTGGAAGTAACTATTAATAAAGTTGAAACAATTGTGGCCTTTTGGTTACACTGTTTTCAAAAGTCGTCTGCTGCAGATGTGTCTACAAGTGGGAAAGGGTACAGCAAATGTAATTACCTTAACATCCAAGCAACAACTTACATACTGACCCTTTCACCGAAATAAATTGTTTGTGATGCCTTTGTACTCGGGGAACTTTGAAATCAGACAGTACATCATTGCATCAAACTCATAACCCTTTCTTACATACAGGCGCTTCCTGACGACATTAGATGACAACTTTTAACATTATGGCAAAGGAAGAAATTGCTCATTGAATATGTTTTCAACTTATTCAATAATTTGTTAACTCTTTCCCATAAATTGCAAACTATACGATAGATATGTAGACGACCTTGAACACATTGAACAAAGTTGTAGTGGTTGCCCTTTGAAAATACCTGGACAAATGTGAAAAATCACGAGTGAAAGTATAATTATTAAATAATCTGAAGAAGAAGACATCTTTCAAAAGATCGTATCATGACCATTTGTTTTGCCATATTACTTTCAAATGTACTCTCCTACAGATGTTTCAAATGTCCTCTACTACATTCTGAAAATGTATAAATCATGACAACAAAACGAAAGAATTTGAAAATACAGAGGGGAAAACTGTGCCACATTTAAGTCTGACAAGAACTTTTCATGCTTTCCTATTTTGAAACATATCTGCTAAGAAAATATAACAATAGTGCCAAGGAGCGCACGTTATTGCTCGTCTGTTGAAAAGTCGAAAAGTGGGCATTTCTGAATAATCATTAATCTATTTCACATAATTTATTATGAGCAATGTCATCTTTTTCTACAGTTTTGATTAGTTATAATCTGCCTTTTCAACGATTTCATTGGTTCGACCGAATCTCAAAAAAACATCCGCTTGCATAAATTAATGAGACAAAATAGTTCCAACGCGTGAAACACACTCTGAACTTTGATTGACCTCAATGTCAGTGGTGTTAGGTAACGTCGACCGTGCTGTGACCCAGTCGACTTATAGAAATGTGAAAATCACTAAATAAAATTATTGAAAGGAGTTGAAACCATTGTGGCAAAAGCAGAAATTGCCTACGATAAGCAATTTCTCCTTTTGTTACAATGTTTTCGATTGTCGTCTGCTGCACATGCGTCTTTAAGCGGAAAATAGTTACATACTCCCCATGGAAGTGAAACCCTTTCCGTGATACTATAACAGATCGAATATTGAAAATATTGTTGGAAAATGGAGCTATTGCTGACAATGAGCAATTCCTCCTTTTCACACAATGCTTTCAAACACGTTTCAGATTAATTCTTTTCATATTTTAACGTTTTACATTCTTTTACTAGACACATTTTGAATAACATGCTAGAGATAAATGATAACGAGCAATTTTTCCTTACATCAAGGGGAAAAATATATAGTTGAAACCTTTGTGGAAAAAGAGGAATGGGTCACGATAAACAAGTCTGCAGCTGTCTGCTGCACATGCGTCAACACGCGACTGTAAGCGGGAAAGGGTTGAACCGTTTCCGTAATACGAATTAGTTACATACGAATGTTGAAAGTGTATTTGCAAACGGAGCAATTGCTGACAATGAGCAATTCCTCCTTTCCAAACAATGCTTTGAAAGAGGAATCTAATTTTGTTTCTATAACCTAGATAACGAAAACATTTGTCTACAGTAATTAGTTTAACCTTTGCCCCTTTTAAACACATTTGACTCACCTAAGAGATGAATGATAATCAGCATGTTTGTCTTTTTCCACAATGTTTTTTCATCACTATTCAAAATTTCATTTCAACAAATTGATTGGGGTTAACTGGTTTTCTTACACCAGTAATTCACACAACAATCTTCCCAAGCAACTGGCTGCTTTTTCACATAGACTTAGCCCATTGGTGAAAGACGAATGACGCATGTCGCATTGACTTTTGTCAAACGCCGGAAAGAAATTTGGCCGAAAATGTCAAGATACACACGAGTTATAACCGCAAGGTCATTGTTTATTTAATAATTGAGGCGCTTCTAGCGATTTTGAGACAAAATTTTAATGTATATTGAAGACTCAACGTCCGTCAACGTGTAATCTAGTCCTAGATGTATCTGTTGACATATAAACTAGAAATGTAGTCTAAATAGGTTTTTGTAAATTAACCTTGTACGGTCCCGTTTCGGAGACGCATCGATCCAGTCTTCTGTAATCAATACTTTATGAATTGTCTCTGTCTGTAAAGCTTGGAGGTATAATCCGGCGTCCGGCCGGCTGTCTGAATGTGCATTCGTCCGTTCGTCGTTTATTACATGTATTGGTCAACACGTTGTTAGTGTATGGCATATTTATTTCAAAGTGGTCACACTAATACCGTGGGATCAGGAGAACGTTCGGCTAAATACTAGGTACATATAACTATTATTTTAGCAATCTCCATTTTTCCTTATTTAGTTCAGTGATTGTCTCAATTAATTTCCATTTTATCCATTTCAAACTTGGTGTGTAGGTAACTTATGACCTACAGATATGCAATGCACCATTACCACAAATTTAGCATGCTCCGTTTGGAGTGTGTATACTTTTGTCTTTCCATGTTCCGTCACTTATTTTTGATTTTTGCATGCAACACATGCATTCCGTGAAATGCCCTTGTTCGTTAATGAGTGCTTCCCCAAGCTGTGTACTTTTTCCGGAGCGATTGACTGTCTGTCCGTCGTTGTGTTCATCCATTCGTCCGTCTTTCCGTTACGGTTTGCATTAATGGGTCAAAACTTTGTCTGTTTCGCGGATCCATTTCAAAGTCGTCACACGTATACATTGGGATTAGGAGATCGATACAATATTTTGAACACAAATCTGATCTGTTTTTTTAGGTGTAAACTCATTTTTTTTTCATTTCTTCGGTTATTGTCTCAATAGATGTCCAATGTATCAATTTAAGACTATACATTATACATTGTGAATCTTTAGTGATTTCTAAACTGGAAATATTTTAATTAAGGGTCGCTGCTCGGTTATTTGTCAATCTTTTGTTATTCCCGATTTATTTTGTTTATACAAGAAAAGGGTCAAACGTTGATGAATAAGGTATATGTTATTGGCAGGCAGTATGTGTTGCTTCACACATTTTTAGTTTGTTTGTTTTAAAGGTCATTGTTTATTGTTTCAACAAAGTTTGTCCATATTATCTATGCCATATATTTTCAACATACATATGCCCCTATACTATTAGCACTTTCAGAGCTTTGATTAAGAACTGTAGTGACCAGGCATGCAGGTCAGACCCTGTTGTGCGTTTTTTCTGCTTACTGGCCGAGATATGTGCGATAACAATCACAAAGTTATCTGCTGATTATCAATTTTACTTTGAATTTACATTTAAAAAGAGACATTAAGCTAACTTTCTATTGTACTTCATTTAAACCGGTGTAACTGACAAACAGAAAATTAACTTTGTCACCGTAGAAATGCATTCATGTAACATTTAAAGGATCACTTCGCAAATGAATCGCACAATATCTTCAACCAAGACCGTAGGAATTTTCAGTTATTTCACAGCGCATCCTGGGTAATAGAATTACTACTGTTATCCTTGTTATGATGTCACTCTGGTCAATGTTATGTTTAACACCAAATTTTTAAACAGTATTTCGCTTTTATCAGGGCATAATTAATGCTTATTCATGATAACTGCAGGGGTAACTAACAGTACTATGCTAGGAAAACAGATTAATATTGAGTGGCATTCAAAGCCTTCCTTGCATAATTAACTTTATCCACATTTAGATCGAGGCTTTCTGAAGCCTCTGCAGCAATCGACTTTTGATGTTGTGGCCAAACGAAACATCGCACAATATCTTCAAGCCAATAATCTATGAATTCCAGCTATCATACTCTCACCCCTATTCAATAATTATGTTTTAAAGGGCAAATATTAATGTATTTGAAAAGGATTAACCTTTGGATAGAAGTCTTGTTTGTTGGAGTAGAAACCAGGCATAAAGATCAGACCCTGTTGTTTGGTGTTACTCGCTGCTTACTCGCCGAAATATGTGCGATAACAATCACAAAGCTATCTGCTGATTACTATTTTCACTTTGAATTTACATTTATAAAGAGACATTTAAAGCTAACTTTCTATTGTACTTCATTTAAAACAGTGTAACTGACAAATAGAAAATTAACTTTATATCACCGTAGAAATGCATGTAACATTTAAAGGATCACTTTGCAAATGAATCGCACAAAATCTTCAAGCAAGACCGTAGGAATTCCAGTTATTTCACAGCGCTTCCTGGGTACTTTACCAGAAGTACTACTATTACTACTCCTTATGATCCAGGTTATGACGTCACTCTGGTCAATGTTTTGTTTAACAGCAAATTTAAACAGTATTTCGCTTGTATGTAGGCATAATTAATGTTTATTCGTCATAAATGCAGGGGTAACTAACAGTTCTAGATCATTAAAGATCCACAATGTATATTGTAATCATGCTGATAAAAGAAAGACAATCGAAAGCATGCTAGACTTATGTTTCTTCTTGCAATGCACATATGTAGCTCTGAGTTCCCAATACACCAAGTCTTAAATTGATACATTGGACATCTATTGAGACAATAACCGAAGAAATGAAAAAAAATGAGTTTACACCTAAAAATACCAGATCAGATTTGTGTTCAAAATATTGTATCGATCTCCTAATCCCAATGTTTACGTGTGACGACTTTGAAATGGATCCGTTAAACAGAAACAAAGCTTTGACCCATTAATGCAAACCGTAACGGACAAACGTACGGATGGATGAACACAAAGACGGACAGACAGTCAGTCGCTTCGGACAAAATACACAGCTTGGGGAAGAACCCACTAACGAACAAGCGCATTTCACGGAACGCATGTGTTGCATGCGAAAGTCATATAATAAGTGAGAACATGGAAAGACAAAAATATTCACACTTCAAACGCAGCATGCTCAAGTTATGGTAATGGTGCACTGCAAATCTGTAGGTCATAAGTTACCTACAAACCAAGTTTGAA
Organism: Serripes groenlandicus; assembly: GCA_031761405.1. Taxonomy (NCBI): domain Eukaryota; kingdom Metazoa; phylum Mollusca; class Bivalvia; order Cardiida; family Cardiidae; genus Serripes; species Serripes groenlandicus. The sequence continues at coordinate 1,138,432 of JASEVX010000034.1, read as the reverse complement.
ATGGATACAATGGAAATTAATTAGGACAATCGCTGAACTAAATAAGGAAAAATCGAGATAACTAAATTAAACAGACAAAAGTTATGTACCTAGTACTTTGCCGTTCTCCTGATCACACGGTATAAGTATGACCACTTTGAAATAAATCTGCCATACAGTTACGTGTTGACCAATACATGCAACCCATGACGGATGGACGAATGCACATTCAGGCAGACAGCAGGCCAACAAAAATATCTTCTATTGGAAGTAAGTATTTAATAAAGTTGAACAAAATGTGGCCTTTTGGCACACTGTTTTCAAAAGTCGTCTGCTGCAGATGTGTCTACAAGTGGGAAAGGGTACAGCAAATGTAATTACCTTAACATTCAAGCAACAACTTACATACTGACCCTTTCACCGAAATAAATTGTTTGTGATGCCTTTGTACTCGAGGAACTTTGAAATCAGACAGTACATCATTGCATCAAACTCATAACCTTTTCTTACATACAGGCGCATTCTGACGACATTAGAGGACACCTGTTAACATTATGGCAAAGGAAGAAATTGCTCATTGAATATGTTTTCAACTTACTCAATAATAACTCTTTCCTATAAATTGCAAACTATACATAGATGTGTAGACGACCTTGAAAACATTGAACAAAGCTGTAGTGGTTGCCCTTTGAAAATACCTGGATAAATATGTGGAAAATCAGAGTGAAAGTATAATTATTAATTAATCTGAAGAAGACATCTTTCAAAATATCGTATCATGAACATTTCCTTTTGCCACATTACTTTCAAATGTACTCTCCTATAGATGTTTCAAATGTCCTCTACTACATTCTGAAATTGTATAAATCATGACGACAAAACGAAAGAATTTGAAAATACAGAGGGGAAAACTGTGCCACATTAAGTCTGACAAGAACTTTTCATGCTTTCCTATTTTGAAACATATCTGCTAAGAAAATATAACAATAGTGCCAAGGAGCGCACGCCATTGCTCGTCTGTTGAAAAGTCGAAAAGTGGGCATTTCTGAATTATCATTAATATATTTCACAGAATTTATTATGAGCAATGTCATCTTTTGCTACAATGTCTTCAGAGAGATAACTTACCTGTCACATCAAGTTTTTATTCCTTGTCAATCAAACTTATTTAATCCTGTTTAACTTTAGAGCACGAGTGTCTTTGTCAGCGTGTAGATACGATGAACATTTCAAGCCTAGTGAGTGAAGTGAACGCTAACATTCCCGAGAAATTCGTCTTGAGCCAATCAAAAAATTGTTGTTTATGCAAATTAAGATGAGCCAATCAAAAAATTGTTGTTTATGCAAATTAAGATGTTTCTTGGTTACCATGCACGTGAAATGTGTTAATCCTTTTCCTCATTTAGACAGCGTTTACGCCTCTGCAGCAGACGATTTTAAAACAGGATAAATTGCTCATGTTTATTAAATTTTCCTTTTACCAAAATGTTCATCTCTTTTCATCGAGTTTGCAGATATATTATGTGATAATATTCAATAACCCTTTCCCATATATGCCAAATATGCAGCAGACAACTTTGAAAATATTTAAAGTCTACTGCCGAAAAGAAAATTTTAAACCGTGCTTATCTCTTTCCATCAATTTTGTAAAGTAAAGCATTAACATTACGTGAGTTAGTCCAAGCACTGTGAATAGTAAAGCTCAGAGCAGACCGAATCTGTTCAGGTTGATCAAAGCCTCCACATAATAATTTTAAAATGGTATTTGGGACATAGACAGACAGATAAATATTCTACCATTTCCTACATGTAGACGCATTTATATACATCTGCAGCATACACTTTTTTTTAAAAAGCTTTGTGGAAAAAAGAAAATGTTCTCATAATGAGCAATTTATTTCTCTTTTTGTCAAACTGTTTAACACATTTCATATATATATTGCATGCATCTGTTTAAGATTTGTTGTATATGGGAAAGACCTCTAAATATTGCAGTCTTAGAGATACATCAGTATTTTCCTTTGGCCAAACTGTTTTCAGCACATTTCAATAGTTTTCTAAGTCGTCCGCATCAGATGTGTTGTATGTGGGAAAGGGTTAGCCTCTAAATATGGGAAGATAAGGTCTATTCATGGTTAACTTTCCAATATTCAACTCAACTCAATTTAAGTTGTTGTAATCCGTGAGATGTGTTCGCTCACCAATTAAATCTCCAGTATTTAAATTTAAATAAAACCATAGGGGGGTGCAAAGCACATGCAGACATATGCACACACCAACGTTGCAAAGTGAAATGTTAACTCTTAATTAAAGTGACATTTCTATCCAGAGGGAAGAAATTCATGTAAAAAAGTTCAAATCGATTTTTTTAAAAATAAGAAGCTGAATGGGTTTGGGATTAACCACAAACGTGTTACACAAGAGCACACACTCACGAATTATACTTTTCTCCAAGATTTCAGGATTTTAAAAACGGACTAGAATCGTAAACAACACAACTATATTAGATGTATGTAAAGGTAGGGTGTCATATACAAATCGTGGTGAGATAAAATGTACGTAACTGTTATAAAAACACACTCAGTTCAATGAGGCATATACAATGTATACACAATAAGCATGTTTATCTAGTGCTTTTAAAAGTAATATAAATGCTGTTTATTGAAAAAAGATGATTTGATATGCCACAGAAAACTAGCATTATTTTATTTCCACAGTTTCTAAATGTTTATTGTTTGCCGTTAAAAGCCGATTTCAACATTTTTTATGTTATATCACGGAGTTTCCTGGGTAAGTTACCAGTCCTACTGGTCCATTTATCCTGACATCAGCCAGTCTATTCGTAATGCTAACCCTGCAACCTTCAGCGCTACGGAAGGCAGTCATTACTACAATTTGTAATGTGGTATGACCCGGCCAGGGATCAAACCTGTGACTTCCCGTACCCGAGGTGGACGGTCTACCACAACACTATCGAAGCGGTCAAGTACAATTGTATCTAGTGCTTAACTAATTATACTGTTTATTAAATGATTTCCGGTATGTCACAAGAAAAAAACATTTCCTTATTTCATAATAATAAAGATTCTGATCAGTATGTACGTATGCAATATGATCAGGGTCTTCACTATTCGGAAATAAGAGAATGTTTGTTTTCTGTGACATACCTGAAATCATCTATATCCCATAAACTATGAGGCGCCGTTTTACTATATATCCCTTATTTTTTGATATCAGGAATTCGATTTTTTGATATCAGAAAATAGATTATTTGATATCAGAAAATAGATTATTTGATATCAGAAAATGGCGGGGCTGGGCTATTTTGCCTTATATGGTTAAAGTGAACACTTTAAAAGTCATCTCCATCTTTTAAATTCCTTCAAGCCAAATCACTTTGAATAATTCAGGTGAGCGATTCCAGGGCTATCAAGGCCCTCTTGTTTGAATGTATATATATATATTCTTTATTTCCTTCAAAACTAAAGAGCATTACAATGCATAGAATACAATAGATTACCTAACACATAGTAGTATACAAAAGAGAACATGAACACATCAAGAAAGAAAAAAGAGATCAAACATATAAACATGAAAATATATAAAAAAAAAATAAAAAAAAAGCACATCAAGAAGAAAAGAAGAAAAAGAGATCGAACATATCGAACATATTAGCATGAAGATATGAAAAAATAAGCAAGAAAAAGAGATCGAACATATAAACATGAGTATACAATGGGAACACTGATGAATAACTAATATGTGTGTGGTTTGTGGAGGCTAGCGCAAGTTGTAACATGTTTGAAAGGTGGGTGTAGTTAGCATTCTTGTCGAAACGAAAAACAAGGCATGCAAATGATATATCCAGTGTATTACCCATTGATAGACCTTAGGAAGTAAGTAAGGTCACACACAGGGCATGCTTGAGTTGGTGTGGTTGATACAAAGCAGGATGGATACGGAATGAGTGGTAAAATTAGTAAATAGATGAATCAGCAAACGGAGGCATGATTGAGTGGATAGATGAATGAATGAATGAATGAATGAATGAATGAATGAATGAATGAAGTAATCAGATGAGTGAGTGAATTAAAGATCGAGTGAGTGAGTGAAGCAACATTGAGTGAGTGAGTGAATGAATGAATGAATATAAGAATATTAATGTATGAGTGAATAAATGTGTGAATGAACGAATGAGTGAAAAAATGAGTGAATGAACGAATGAATGAATGCACGAATGAATGTCTGTATGGATGTCAAGTCAGTCGATTAATCTAACACTCAATCAATAACCAATGAATCAACTATTCACTGTAATAATAACAAGTCTCAGAATGAACGACTTCCTGTTGCATGAGGTCCTGTTTCGCCAAGTTGCGTCAGCCGGCTGCCATGCACAGCCGGAGTTTGGATTTTCCGACAAAGTCTCTACTTTGCACCCGTCCTGTTCGAATTCGAGAGCTTAACTGGCATAGTGACATGTGCCTCACTCTGGCACCAAGTTGCACTAGCCGGATTCCATCCGGATTTATCGCAGCTGGCTGCAATGTTCACATGAAGTTGGCATTTTGGCAGCCCGACTCCGGCTGGAGGTCCGGCTGCATATTGCTCGATATTAGAGAGTTTAACTGGCATCCTGACATAAATGTCAGGTGAAAGTGACACACTCTGGCTCCCAGACACGCTAGCTGGATTCTACGGAATCCTGTTTTGCTCATGTCGTCCGTCGTGCCTTAGGTCGACGCGCGACAAAGCGACACGACGCACGACAAAGCGACAAGACGGACGACAAAGCGACACGACGGACGACAAAGCGACACGACGGAATGTCGTTATGTCGTGTCGCTTTGTCGCGATGTAGTGTCGCTTTGTCGTCCGTCGTCTGTCGACCGGTGTAGAAGTAGCTTTTTATCATAGACACCGTGACGGTGTATTTGGAAGTGTAGTAATACACCGTACATAAAATTGTATGAAAAAATAAATACCTTATGTTTGTTTCCTTCTCTAATGCCAAAATCACTTTCAATATGTGAGTAGTCTGAATTATAATAAGTTCTTAATACATCATCTAAGTTGTTCTCCATTTTAAGAAATGATGGCAATCACATGTTCACCGTGAATGGATAAAAACATAATACTACACCGGTCGACGGACGACGCACGACAAAGCGACACGACGGACGACAAAGCGACACGACATCGCGACATTCCACGGACGACGCACGACATTACGATGCGTCCGTCGTGTGGCTTTGTCGTCCGTCGTGTCGCTTTGTCGTCCGCCGTGTCGCTTTATCGAGCGTCGTGTCGCTTTGTCGTCCGTCGTGTCGCATTATCGTGTTGTAAATTATTAAACATTGCGACACGACCCTTTAGGGTATAAAACACACAAAAATGTATCAAAATTAAAGAAAATCATAACAATATCAAGAAGATGATAGTTTGTCTTTTTCATATTTGTAGACTTAAACCTATTGATTTGTATTGTATTTTGGAAAATGTGTTGCTTTTTATCCTGTTTCTTGTTGTCCGTTGCTTTTTGTCCTGTTACTTTTTTATCCTGTTTCTTTTTATCCTATATGATAAATATATATTTCTGAGTATATTTGTTTAGAACAAATACACAACCTTATTATTTGAGTGGGGATAATGCCTATTAAAGTTTAGTTAATACATGTCTACTTTTTTTCTGTGCAATGGATCAGTTCAATGATTTTTTCTTTTTTACGCAATTTTGTAGAAACTCCTAGTTTTTTAATATGAGCTTGAGCTCAGGGATGCTTAATTCGTTGAGGCTTTTCTTAGAACTGTCCTGATTATCCTGTACTCCGCGGTAATCGACTTCTGCCTGTTTAAGTTCATCCTGAATTTTCTGTTTTTACCAGTTGTTTTGGTAATTATCACCTTTAAGACATCATCCGGATTAATGTCATTTATAGCGTTATATACATAACGTTGATTAGCGCCAATCAACGTCCCTTTGATGAAATTAGTTATACGAATTAAACCAATTTTAAACATATCAAATTGAACAGTTTGCCAAACAAACTTTGATAGAATTCTTAAACTTACAATGAGTTATGACAAATTATTAAACAACGTTAAATGCAATTTTAAGCATATCAAATTGAACAGTTTGACAAACAAACTTTGATAGAATTCTTACATTTACAATGAGTTATGACAAATTATTAAACGTTTAAAATTTCATTCATAAATTTGGACAAGTCATACAATATGCATGGATATCGATCACCTTATGGTTTTATTTAACAATTGAATAGTGATAAAATCATCCATTTTATTTTAGATAGGATAATATTAACAAATGTTGACATTTATCCGTTCTGATACAATCGCATTTTTTCCCTAAAATACGTAACTGGGGCTAATATCCGTCCGCTTGTGTCCATATTTACATTTTATTGCATCGAATTTAGATAAAAGGCATTACATGCTGATATATATGTAAGATAACGCAATATACACAGTCTGCACAGCGGGGGTAATAAATAGATATATGCACCATCATAAATCGTCCGGCAATGGTTGGTAATCATCGGAAGCTTTCGCTAGCAATCACGGAAACGTAAATGTTACCCTAAAACATAAGTAATACTTGTAGAAAATGTTAAAAAGGACCAAAATTTCATTACTTTATTTTAATGAAATATATGTCAAATAAAAGGTAAATGAATTTACTACATTATACCGTAAGTGCCCTGTTAATTTTTTATTTCTAAAAAAAGATATTCACTGAAGAACGTGTAAAAATTAGCGGAAAAATACCGTTTTCTTAACGGTTTATATGTAATAAAGAGGGAAATTAGGGTGACTGTATTCAAAGTTAAAAAGGACCAAAATATTATTAATATAAAACAAATAAAAAAATATATTTATATTCAGGAGATATTTGTCCTGAAAACTTGATAAGTGCCTTTTTAAATTTTTGCAAAATGAAATTGTTATTGAGTAAAAACTAAAAAGTTGCTCTATAATCCCATGTAATTTAAGTTATCGATTTTTATAGATACATCTAGACAATTTTAAAGCTTCTCGCCTCCGGTCCATCAGAATTGGGCGCACATTTTATTGGAACATACATGTACATCCAACACTCATTTAACTTATTGTCGAAACTATTCACACAGATAGCTGTAATTACATCCTCTGACAGATTGTCCCATATATCGACTAGGCTAGGTGGAATGGCCGCGTGATATAACTATATATTGTCCCATATATCGACTAGGCTAGGTGGAATGGCCGCGTGATATAACTGAAATACTGTTGAAAACGGGATTAACTCTTTCACATTTGAAGGCTCATATTGAAGCAATTGTAGAGAACAAGGAGAAAGTGTTGATAATGAGCATTGTTTTCTTTCACCGCACTATTTTCAACGCTGTTTGAAATTTCTACTATTAGTTACCAAGCTTTTCCATGTGTTGTCTAGAATCAAAGTCGTCTCTTCCAGATGTGTCGTAATCACTGTTTAGTGATACCATTGTTTACAGGTAGGTTTTCCTCGAGCACCGCTCATGTACAGTTATATTTTAATTTCTGAAAAAAGCCTTATTTTGCATTTTTTTGATTAAAGGAATGCATATCGCCAGTCTACATCTTTTAACGTATGTCTAACATCCCTGTCAACGAGTTAACTCTTTCCCACATGCATCATATTCATTGAAGCAGACGACATTGGAAATATCTAGGTTTGAACTATGTAAAATCGCTGTTAATGAAAGTATAATTATTCTGACTTACATACCTCAGAATACGTCTACTTAAGAGAAAGGGTAAAATACGCAATTCATGAATCGTGCATAAGCTTCGAGGAATAACGCTTTTATGTATTTGTCAAAAAAGTTGTATGTAAACTTACATTACATGTACGCGGAGATTGAAGGCTCTAATGGGATTCAGGTGGATGCACAGGTTGCACAAATAAAATAATAATTAAATTATTATTGATTAAAATATCTCTTTATTGTTGATTTCGGTTTACAATGGACTACGGTTCTATTTAACCTACATACAAGTTTATGATATAATAAACATAAACTTAACAATATATCACGTTATCTATAGGAATGTATTATTGTCTTTCTCATCATGAAGCAGCAACTATGTTCCTTACTAAAAGTTCTCTCCTCATTGACTACCCCAACTCCCATTCCCCAGATTGACCCCGCCCTCCCTCGTCCATGTCCGGACACAGACCCTAATTTAATCGCTCTCCAAACGTCCCCTACCCAACATCTCAATACTCCAGATTGACCCTCTCCCTCGGCTTCTCCCAGCCCCGCATTTCTGCCCATCCCATACCCTACTCAACACCCTTCCACACCACCCATAACCTGATTAGCCCCTCTCTCCACTTCCCTTTACACCATATCCTAGTTAATCTATATCTCCCCTTCCCCCTTACCACATTCACAGATTAACTCATATCTTCCCACACCCCCTACCCACATCCCCCACCCCAACCCATATACCCTGCTCAACCCATCCTTCCCCTTCCCCCTACCCCATCCCCGTATTGCCCCGCCCTTGTTTGAGGTCTCGATGCCATTCCTCTGGCTTTATCCCTGACGGACTGTAGGTGTAGCTCCCTCAAGTTATGTGCCGCTGTGAGCTGTTCTCGTAACCTTTCTAACTTTTCTTTGGTCTCAATTTCTTCCATAATCTCATTCATCATAAGTTCGTCCTCATCGTTTAATGCTACCTGGAAGTATGAATGTTACGGAGGAGTTTAGATTGTTAGACGATGTATCATTAAACAGATAAAGGTTTAAAATATAATATGAAGAAAGTCGTTCATTTAATTTTACTTCATCTTCCATATAATCATTAATCATTATTGCTTCTTTATCCGAATAGAAGAAATGTTATATTATTTTGGTACATAAAAAAACATTCAATTAAATGCTTACAAGCATACATGAGCATGTCCGTGAACAAATGGTACACGTTGGCTTTCCTGAACAGAATAGGTTCACATCAGCATGTACATATACCCCTTCTCATCATAATCTACATGAATTCATCGAAGCAACAGAAAAGCATGTGGTATTCATAAAGGAGCAGTTTAGATCATGATCAGACTGTGTGGGTGTATAGGTAGTTCTTGAATTAAAATATTTAAAAAAAAGCCAACTTTTACATTTTCCCATGGAATAGCTCAAACACCAAGGAATCATCATTTAAATAGTAACCATATGCCGTTCAAACAGTGAACGATTAGAACGTAACGATTAAACTTATTTTAACTCAAGTTCATTGAAACTTACATTACTTAATTTCTGTGCCTCCAGTTTCTGACCAATCCTCTCAGCCAATCGTGAAGGCATCTGTCTCATTCCCTGTACAAAATCTACTTGGAAAAACACTGGCTTTTTGATAACTGGTCCGGGTTCTGAAAAAGATAAACGGCACGGTACATTGAAATAAACATTTGATTCAAGCAATATCAACTTTCAAATTCATATTTAACGAACAACACTATACTAATAAATTAAAATGTATTTATTTTGAACCGATATTGTAAATCGAATTAAAACAACATATTACTAAAATAATTGTTCAAGTATAGCAATGCATGTTTTTTGAAATGAATAAACAAACAAATACGGGAAGTTGTTATATTTAGGTATCTGTATTGGGAATAAGCTTTTCCGAAGAAAAAAATAAAGTAATACCCTTCTCTTCTAGCTCATCCATGATTTTATCTTCCTTCTTCCTGATCATAGATTCCAGAGAAGAACTTTCAACATCTGATAGTGTGAACTTCTTGACCATCTCTAATTCTTCGTCAGTAGAATTCAAACTTGAAATGCTGACAGAAGCAGACGCTCTGCTTAAAATTTCGGATACATTTTTTTCCTTCTTCTTAATCGATCCAGGAGGACCGGGGTGAACTTTATTCTTCTTTTTGAACTTGGCAAACAATTACCCATTTTGAATAAGCTTGGGTTATAGCTTTACGATTACTGTTATAAAAGACAGCGATTCAACGAAACGTTGTTAGGGTAGCTTAGTTACAACGTGATATGACGTCAAACGTTACTTTATACGTCACGTAATACCAATGCAATGCAGATCATTGGTAGAGTTATCGTTCGTTACTCTTTCTATAAAAAATTGTGCGGCGCTCTGCTAAAACTAATCAATAGGCCACTTTTGCACAGTGTAGATTCATATCAGTCAGCACATTCCCCGCAGTTTGAATTGGCTCTGCACTGTTCGCCAATAAGTTATTGAAGGTTTCAAGAATCTTCTGATAAACAGTTTCTATTTTCATCAGATAGCATGAATGCGGAAATATAGGAGATATTTGGAGTGGCACCTGTTACTTTGTGACCTTTTATAAATAGCGTAAAGATAACTGTATCATATCATATGCTGATCTTAATCCAATATTTTGTCTTTACTGTTCCTTGTTTTAAACAGTCTAGTCATAGTATCAAAGAAAGGTTAACGGACACACACCCAATGCATAGGATATGCAGGACTTTGTCCAGGAGAGCTTTGCAAGTGGGCGAAAATGGTCCAATATCGCTCACCTGGATATCATTGGCTATAATACAAGGCCAACAACCACATGACAAATACGGTCCATTTTGACCTGGGTGACGTGATTTAAACATTATTCGTGATGGGTCACTAGCCAATGCTACATTAGAAATATTTTCACACGTTTCCCACACTTTCTTCAAATATTGTCTCTTTGCGAGATTCCCATCATACATTTGGCATAACAACCTTGATACCAACAACCTATTTATTGACAGCTATCTTACAAACGGGTCTAACAATGAGTAAAAGACATACATTGAATACGCCATATGAAAGCTTCTTCGTTTAATATTGTTTTGCGGTTCTTTAGTGCCACTAAAAAGCACATACATGGCGTGATGTATTAATACCATTTCCCTCATTTTGACATTGATACAAAACGTGGTTGTTGAGAAACAGATAATTGACGAGAAAAGTTAACGACGCACGTGACATCAATGAGCTAATCTAAATATACAATGGTCACACATGCCTTAACCCTTTCCCACATATAGAAGCTTTCTGAAGCCTCTGCAACGGACAACTTTTTAATACAATGTGGTAAAATAAGATAATGTTTTTAACTATAAATAAATAGTTCTACATTACCTTATATAGATTTTCCATATCGATCATTATCACGAAATTTTGAAAGATCGTCTGCTTCAGAATTATTATTTGTGGAAACCTGTTTAAAATAGCTTTTCTCATACATATTTGGATGGCTTTATGTGAACCAATTGTAGCCTATTATTTCCCAATTTCCTATTTTTGACTCTTCCAAACTAAACTCATCCAAAGATCGGAAAATAATGAATAATGGAACGCTGAACACTGGCTTCAAGATGTACAAGTTTCGGCAGACGGATTTTGTGCCGACAGAATTGCTCCTGTCTCGATTTTGCGTGCATTTTGCTCAATACAGATGTTATGGGCGGTCCATTGGTGCATGCCAGGTGTAAGCGCTACAAACTGACTTCGTGTCGCATTAGGACCCGTTTAGCCGAGTTGCGGCTGCAAAACCCAGCGGAAGTTTGACCTGCATAATTGCTCCTATCCGCCATTTTGCGTGCATGTTGTGCGAGATAGATGCATTGCGCGCCCAATTGATGCATGCCAGGTGCGAGCACTCCAAACTAACTTCGTGGCTGCTAAACCAAGACGGAGTTGGAAATTGCATCCGTCCTCTAAAGGTTAGAGAGTTTATCGAAGGCGCCGAACACTGGCTTTTACATGCAAAAGTTGACGTTTTGCTGAGTTTCGGCAGCCGATTGCAAAACCCAGCCGGAGTTGGACCAACATATATAATTGCTCGCACCATTGATTTTTCGTGCCTTTTGTTCGCGATTTCCGATTTTCGATTCTTCAAATTAAACTCATCTTTGGATTTGATAATTAACGGTTGGAGCAAGCCGTCGAACACTGGTTTCAAAGTGCACTCGTTGCCGTTCTGCCAAGAATTGCTCCTATCCTTGATTGTGCGTGCCTATTGCTCGAGATAAATGTTATGTTGGTCCATTGATGCATGCCAGGTGCAAGCGCTCCAAACTGACTTCGTGTTGAATTAGGACACGTTCAGCCGAGTTGCGCCAGACGTCTGCTAAACCCGGGTTATTGCATTTTTAACAGAAATTGTGCTGAATAATTTAAATGTGAACCTTTCAAAAACACGCTTTATAATTTCATCAAAGAGAGAACATCTATTAAAATGCATTGAAAACGATGAGATTGAAATGTTTCCAAAAGTTAATTAGTAAAATGCCAAACATGCCCTGTAATGACCCAAAAGAAGATCAAAATCAAGCTCTACTGTACATGTAAAATGTCAGACATCATTGATGACATGATTCAGTCTGAAAGAAAGCAATATATGCTTGGTTCCATAACAAGTGTACGTCAAATCCAACAATTGTAGATAATTGGCTCTGTTCGTTTTGAAGTTGGGATTAATTAACAAACGATCAGATCAATTAATGTATGTGAATTGATTTATTGTTGAATTCGAGTCACACTTTTTGTGAAATACAATATGTTTACATTTTCTTCACTCGTTAGATTAGTTCTTTTGTTTACTATTCTATAGATTTTTCTATTTGTTTTATATTAGATAATCGTTATATGTTTTTATTTAAAGATATGTGTTATATGTTTACTGTTATATGTTTTTATTTAAAGGTATATTTTATATGTTAACTGTTATATATGTTCTTATTAAAGATAATGTTATATGTTTTTCTTTAAAGAATTATAAGTGTTTTGATATAATAAAAGTTTATTGTTTGCCTTGAAATGTTAAGCATAGAATTAAATCAATTTATTCTGGCTCTCCATTATACACTAAATATTTGGATAAATATTGATCAATTAAAGTGTGGGTTCCTCGGGGAGCAGACAATCATATTTCAACTGTGTTTTGCAATTATACCGTGGCAACCGACTTTGTTTACTAAGGGAGGCAACAACTTATTGAATGAAAGTACAGAAAGTATTGATTGCGTTATTATAGGAAACTTTTTTCGGACACCTTTATTTGGAAGCAGAAGGTGTCATCTTTATTCGTCCAGGTATATTTAATGGTTGTTCATTCGTCACAAATTCCTTTCATACTCATTCATGGGTTTGTTTTAGAATTATTGTTCTTGTTAAAGTAAAAGTTGATTGTAAACTGTGTCATTTTAGGAACACGCCTGTCTGTCTCGCCTGAATCGGCAAACATGGGATCGGGATCCTCGAAAAAGAAGGTAACAATAAACTGCCTTTTTAAGTGTTTACCTGATATGATATTTTTAGGGATATTTTTAGGGTCGTCTGAAGAGCAAACAATTTAAACATCTGATTAATAAAACATTACGGGAAAAGAATAAATGGCTTCGTCAGAGCATTTTTTTTTTTTAGATACATGTACATGTAGTTTTCAGCAGCAGACTCTTCATTACAATGGGTTTAACCACTTCCCTCATACGACAATTCTGCAGACGACGTTGAACATTTTCTGTCAAAAAATAGTGTTTGTTTGTTTGGAGTTTAATGCCGCTTTCAACAGCTTTGGTCATATCACGGCGGTCAATGCACCTACCCATGTTTTCCTGGCTTTCCCACACCAGTACTTACACAACATTCTTTCGAAGCCACTGACAACTTTCTCACATAGATCAGAGGTGAGAGGCAATGGAAAACATCGCTGTCAAAAAATAGAAAATCTCTATAATTGAATAGATAACCTATGAATACAAGTGACAAACATTGTCGTTTTGAGCAATTTCTTCTTTTTTCACTATGCCAGAGGCGTCAGAAAGCGTCTATATGAGGGAAAGTGTTAAAGCCAAAGTGACAGATCTACACTATTTCATATATATTATGCAACCATAGTTCAATTAGGCATTGTTTTGGCTTAATTCAATAAGGCAGGAATACGTTGTTCATTTACACCTGGGAGAAAACAGCTAGAATTGGAACATTGTTTGCCTTGAAAGATTTTTTGGAAACGGGTTACATGAAACACCAAAATACATCTAAATATACCTAAATAAACATCTTGGAAACACCTTAATTAAATGTAATAAATATGTTTCTATGTAAAGTAATATACAAATATATTATCATAAAAATAAGTAAATGTTACAGTGTTCAATATCTTAAAAACATGTTGAAAAATACTTTATTTGGGATTTTATCATAGTTGATGGTATGGTGTACTTATATGTGATTCACACATTCGTAAAAATGCTCATATAATGCAAGTAAGCTAGAATTTTAATTAAATTTATTAACAAGATCATGTTTTTAATTGTGTGGCGGGCGTGTCACTGATTTGCCTGTGGATGAAATTGTAAAATGTTCAATTTATCAACATTTTCCGGCTGGTACCACATTGAGTTGAGTCAAGGCCTTGTATCTTTCCTGCCAGTAGTAGCAAACCCAAGTTAGTAACTGGGTAATATCGATGGGTCTCTCCAACAGAATAAAAATCCGCTACTTAAATAGGATATGTACACTAGCTTATATACAAAAAACTATCTGCGCATTGTCATAATCATGGTAAGCTTATGTGTCGCAGGTCAAACTTATACACAATTGAAGAGAGAGCATGTTAGTGGTCCAGTAAGCTCAGTCGTACTCGCCCTGAAAGCAAGAGGTCCCAGGTTCTAGCCCCGGACTGGAACCCCGGACTGACTGCATGAAATGACGTTTTTATTTTATCTTTCCTAATATTGATCAATTTTTTTGTATATTTGTACTATATACATGCTGTAGGTGTATTTTGATGTTTTGTGTATTTTGATGTTTCGTGCAACTGGTCGGTTTAACAGTGTAATACCTGAACAATCTGAAGTATAAGTTGAATACAGTGATGAAAAATGTTTGAATAAACATTGATTGAGTTTTACGCCGTTTTTCAACAACAATCTGGTTATATCCTGGCAGCCAGGCCAAATAATAATGACATTCTTGGCTCTCGATCACTAAGTACTGCATACAACCTTCTTCCTAGAGTAGACAACAGGCTACCTTTTCACAAAGACAATTGACTCGAGTCAGTGAAGTCATCAGATATAATGAATAGCCAAATCTTGTGACACCTGAACTATTAACCTTCATCGACTGAGCTATAGATGGCTGCTCAATTTCCCACATTGTTGTTAATAGTCCTTTACTGGAGTTATGCAGGATTCATCTAAATCACTTAACCCTTTCCCTCATACGACAATTCTGCAGCAGACGACTTTGAACATATTTTGTCAAAACATAGAAAATCTCCATAATTGAATGGATAACCTATGACAAAAAGTAGAAAAACATTGTGGCAAAAGGAGAAATTGCACGTTTTGTGCAATTTCTTCTTTTGTCACTATGTTTTCAAAAAGCCGTCTGCTGCAGAGGCGTCAGAAAGCGTTTATATGAGGGAAAGGGTTAAAGGATCAACCTTTTCCCACATACAACAAATCTGAAGCAGAATACTTTTACAACATATAGTTATTTTTTCTAAAATATCTGTAAATGACCAGGTAATTGCCCGGATAATAATCGAATGGAGTTGAAAACATTGTGGCAAAGAGGTAATTGCTTCTCATGATCAATTTCTCCTTTTGCCACCAATGTTTTCAAGAGTCTTCTGCTGCAAATGTGTCAAAATGCGTCTGCAGGTGGGCAAGGGTTCTGCTAACCTCTGTACTTAAAATACATCCAACTTTATAGAACTTCATAGCAAAAAAGGTTTGTTTGAAGAGGTGTATGGTTATATTTCCGACATTTCTATTCTTTTCTTAACATTAGGCTACCCCAACAGTTTTGAAAGGGTTTTCAAGAGAGAAAACATTTCAGCCTGTTGAAGTGTCCAAGCCTACCACACAGACTGGTAGTAGTAGTCCACCTGATGATAATAAAAATGGTACGGGAAACAACACCAAGGCTCCAGGCAGTACTAGCAACAACAATATTCCTGTATTTGAAGATGGTAAATGTTTTCTATGTTTTACCCTTTATTTGTTAACCCTTTCTCACAAAAAAATAAATATGCAGCAGGCGTTTGCAAAAGTTGCCCGCCAAATGATTGAAAATCTCTTGAATTGAAAGTATAATTGTTTAAAAGAGTTGAAAATATTTTGTGCAATGCAGAAATTGCTCCATTTGCCAAAATCTTTTCAAAAGTCAACAGAAAGTGTCAGTACATAGGAACTGGCTACAGCTGTAAATGATGGAATAAAATGTTAACCTCTTGACTTTCACTGCTCACCACACATATTTCAACCTTTTACCACATGTAGATGTATTTTGACACATCTGCAGGAGACGGCAATTTCTCACAATGATTTTATCACTGTTCAATAATTACACTTTCATTTTAAAGATATTTAATATTTTAGCCTAGAATATTTTCAAAATCGTTTTCTGCAGATTTGTTGTATGTGGGAAAGGGTGTAAGTTGACTTCTTTGAAAACATCTGAGAAAAAAATTGTTTTTATATATAATACCTGAATCTTGAATTTTGGAAGAATAATGACTTTCTGTTTTATACAAAGTTGGGGGAAAAAGTTAAAAAAAAAAAAATTGTTACTTTTGAGCAATTTCTCTTTTTATTCCAACATTGTTTTCCAATGTCATATGCTGCTAAGTCTTTAACCCTTTCCCACCTGCAGATGCAATTTAACGCAATAGCAGCAGACTACTTTTGAAAACGTTGTGGCTGAAGGTGAAATTGCACATGATGAGCAATTTCTCCTTTGGCCACAATGTTTTCAACCTTATTTAACAATTAAGCTATCTTTTATGGAGATTTTTCAGGTTTTTGTCACTATGCTTTCAAAGTCGTCTGCTGCAGATTTGTTGTTTGTGGGAAAGGGTTAAATGTCATCTGCATCAGGTCATTAAACCAAGATCAGCCTGAGTATTCATGCTTTCTACACTTTGTATAGTCAAGGAACATGTAAGAACGTAAACAAAAATTAACGGTGATGATACACGTATAACCCGCCTTTCCCTCGTACAACAAATCTGCAGCAAACAACTTTGAAAACATCCTGGCAAAAATACGGAAAATCTCTATGAATGAAGGTATAAATACTGAAATTATTGTGGAAAATGGAGAAACTCCTTTTGTCACTATGTTTTCAAAGGTTGTCTGCTGCAGAGGCATCAGAAAGCATCTATATCAGGGAAAGTGTTTATCCTTCTCCACATATAATAAATCTGCTGCTGAAGAATTTAAAAAATCGAGGCAAAAGGCATTTCAAGATGAAAGTATAATAGTTGAATAGAGGCCTGAAAACATTGCGGGAAAAGGTGAAATTACTCATTATGATTCACTTTAAATTGGAAAGCATTCAGTTGCATTGATCGGAGTAATTAAGTGGCCTGTAAATATTGATATTGTCTTAACCCTTTCCCACATTCAACAATTCTTCAGCAGATGACTTTGAAAACATAGTGACAAAAAACCCGAAAAATCTCCATAAAAAATGGCTTAATTGTTAAATAAAGTTGAAAACATTGTGGCCAATGGAGAAATTGCTTTTTTTGAGCAATTTCTTCTTTTGTCACAATGTTATCAAAAGCCGTCGGCTGGCGATGCGTCAAAATGTGTCTATAGGTGGGAAAGGGTTAAAGAGCACATTCTCAGGTAAGCAATTCAAGGCCTCATATTTTTTTTAAAAGCAAACAATTTTTGAAACAATTGTTGTCAGTGTAATTACTGAATAGACTTTAAAACATAATGATTTCTTCTTTTGTCTCAATGTTATCAAAAGTCATTTGCTGTACATGGTGAGCGCCTTTTTCAACATTGTTTTCAACTAAACAAAATGTACTGCCAATGTTCCAGGAGGTAGAATATATTTTTCAAAATGGTCGGTTCTAAAATATCAAATATCAAACGACTAAATAATTTAGTAGTAATTTTTCTAGTTATTTTGTTTGTACTTAATCAATTGGTGGCCTGTCGGATTACCTCGATCAATAAGGAGTACTTAAGTACAACATGTCTGTATCAGTCTTCTTTGAACATTTTGAAAACCTTTATAAATGAAATCGTACATGTAATTTCTGAATAGAGTTAAAAACGTTTAAAAGATTTCTTCTTTTGTCCCAATGTTATCAAAAGTCATCTGCTGTAGATGCTTTAAAGCATGTTGGAAAGAGCTTATATAATCACATTGATTGTCAGTTCACTGGATACTCCAACGTGGAAAGCTTCAGCTAACTTTTTATTAATCTCTTTGTAACTGTTAGTAAGCATGATAATGTCAGCCAATATCAAGTCAGAATGTGTTATGCTTTTGGAAATACTAATTTAACCCTTTCCCTCATATAGACGCTTTCTGACGCCTCTGCAGCAGTCAGCTTTTTGAAAACATAGTGACAAAAGAAGAAATTGCACAAAACGTGCAATTTTTCCTTTAGCCACAATGTTTTCCACTTTAAGTCATAGGTTATCCATTCAATTATAGAGGTTTTCTATTTTTTGACAAAATATGTTCAAAGTCGTCTGCTGCAGAATTGTCGTATGAGGGAAAGGGTTAAAGGCTTGCTTTAAGATTGGCAGCCATAATGATTGATTGATTGATGTTTTCAAAAGTATTTCAGTTAACCCTATCAAACATACAACAAATCTGCAGCAGACGGCTTTGAAACATCAGGAGAAATATTTGGAAATCTTTTTTATATAAAAATAACATTTTAGAATAGACTTAAAAATATGGTGGCAAAAGGAGAAATTGTTCATTATGAGCAATTCCTCTTTTTGACACAATGTTTTCAGAAGCCATCTACTGCAGAGGCATCAGAAAGCATCTATAGATTTGTGGTAAAAGGTTAAAAATTAACAACCAGTTCACTTAACAATTTGTTGTCCGACTCTCTCACCTGTCCACACATGAATATGTGAACTGTTGCCGTGATATAACTGAAATAATGTTAAAAACGGAGTAAAACCCCAATAATCTTTTTTTAAAAAAATGATCACACATGCAATTATTTACTGTCAAACAATACGACTGTCAGCCAGTTGGTGGAAGATTAATGAGGCTATTCACAATGGCTTTTGTCAATCATCAGAAACAAATAAATGGTCGATTAAAATTCACGATGCCTAGATTCATAGCCTTAGTCATTACCGACTAAGCTCTACCCATATCAATAGTAAACCTGATAAAGAAAACGTACAGTTCCGAACATTACTTTTTCAGTTAAAAAATATTTTCCATGTTTCAATATTTGCATGATTGAGTTGGTACGATTTATTTATTTCTGTGATAAATACACATTGTGTTGCCTCTGCAACAGCTGGCTTATGTATGGAATATGGTGGTTTAACCCTTTCCCTCATATAGACGCTTTCTGACGCTTCCATGTTTCAATATTTGCATGATTGAGTTGGTACGATTTACTTCTTTCTGTGATAAATACACATTGTGTTGCCTCTGCAGCAGCTGACTTATGTATGGAATATGGTGGTTTAAGCAGAAAATTGTTCTCAAAGAGCAATTTCTCTTTTAACTTTGTTGACAACTGGAATCCGCTGTGATCGAGTGGTTAGCGTCAGGGATTTCGAAACCGGGTGTCCCGGGTTCGATCCCCAGTCGCGGCAATTCGGTCATGGTGGAGTGCCCTTGGGCAAGGCACATTTTCTAGCCTAGTACTGGTTTGTTCACCCAGGGAACATGAATAATAAAATTTAAATGCGCGCTAAATGACCTTAGCTGTCGATGCGCCATAAAACAATATACATTCATTCATTCATTGTTGACAACTGTTTGTCAGCATTTCAAATCAATTGGTTAAGATATAACATGCCTTTTTATCAGATGTTTTCATACATTCTCAAGATGACTTTAGTTTATATAACCCTTTCCCACATGTAACAACTCTGCAGCAGACGACTATGATAACATACCCGAATATATTTGGAAATTCCCTTTAAATGAAAGGACAATAATTGAATACAGTTGAAAACATGGTGACAAAAGGAGAAATTGCTCGTTTTGAGCAATTTCTTCTTTTGTCACCATGTTTTTAAAAAGCTGTCTGCTGCAGAGGGGTCAGAAAGCGTCTAAATGAGGGAAACGGTAATTTAGGGATGCTCTGTGAAAACCAACCTTAGTGTAATTATTACACCTTTCGTTTAAGTCTTACTAATTAACCTGCTCAAGGTAGTACACAAGTTTTATCTTGAAACCTTCTATGACTAATTGGTGAACAGTGCAGAGCTAGATCAGACTATGTAGATGTGAAGTATAATCTGAAACTACACTGTTCACAAATGCCGTACAGTTGGTTTTCACAGAGCACCACTCCTTTTTTTCATTGCAGATTCCACGTTCATCAAAAGCATCTATGGCAAGTGCAGTTCAAAATGGCCGATTCGCTGTTTCGGGAAGCTGGAGTTCAATGTTAATGCACATCACGGAGGCTGTGCAGCACTTTACCTCAGCTCCTGTCAGTTTGGTGGTGAAGGGCAGGCTACCAATGCTCAGTTGATGTTACTTCGCACAGGCTTTGACTGTAACTATGTTTCTAGAGATTCCATAGCAACAGATCACCAAGGTAGTTTTGGGGCTGCCAATGGCCATTATGTAGCTGAAGATGGACAGTTCGTCGCTGATTGTCTTTTTGGAAACAATCACTTAATGCTGTTGACCAATGACAGTAAATACACAAACCTCCGTAATGGTGTGTATGGGGAAACAGATGAAGATTCATATTATGAATTACCTATTAATCTAAATCACAGTGCCCTTCTGTTACTTCTATGCAGTGGACTTGATGGTAAGACACCTATCAACTCATTGTATATGGTCCGGATAGGGTTCAAGGACGATAAATTCCAAGCCAAGTGTATCAATGGGGAAGACAAGTTTACATTTGAAGCTGAAGATGGTAAATTGTTTGCTAAAGGTGTGAAGGAGTCACGGTTTGGACTCTTTTATAACCAGGATGCATTAAAAGATAACCCAGGCAGCCATGTTTTTGTATGTCATTCAGAGAGTCTGAACGGAACAGATGCAGAAACTCTGATGACCAACCTCACAGGACACAGTACACTTTTAGTTCTGTGTTCTAACAGCAATGGATCAGAAGACTCAACAGCTGCTTCTGTGTATGTACTCTCTATAAATGGAGGAAAAGTTGTAGCATTGAACCATTTGTCTGGTAGCCATGCCGACTCTTATGAAACATCTGACCTTTGGACCTTTGAGGTCAGTTTCCAAAATCTAACTGTTAAGGGTCCAGAAGGTCCATGTAGATACGCCGTGATGTCAAATATGAAAAGTTCGAAGGAAGAACTTTCTGGAACAATCAAACAGAGTCTCTGTTTGGCCTCTGGTGAGCAGACAAAAGTCACGGGTGATGTCAAGGTCACCAAAGATAAGATTACAGGAAGTGTGTCAAAATCCTCAAATGTCTGCATTATGTTTGACCACAAGGTAGTGAAGATGTTAAAGTCTGATGAACTCGCAAGCACTGGGGCTGGTTTCCAATTCTCATATGAATGGACTCAAGAACAGAAGGAAGTTGGGTACCATATAGTCAGAGCATTTGCTATCAGGAAACATGTGAAAAGTAAGTTAACATTCATGTTATAGAAATTTCAATATTATTTTGAATACTGCTTATAGTGTTTTTATGGTCTTTTAACACATTTACAACAGTTCTTTCACAGCATTTCTGGTAAACCCTTTCCCACCTCTGACAATTCTGAAGCAGCCGACTTTCAAAACTTATTGACAAAAACATGAACAATATCAATAAATGAGAGTTTTACTATTAAATAGAGTCGAAAACATAGTGGCCAAAGGAGATATTGCTCGTTTTGATAAAGAATTCTCCTTTTGTCACAATGTTTTCAAAAGTCTTCTGCTGCAGAGGCGTTGGGAAACGTCTGTATGTGAGAAAGGATTAATTACCAGTACTGCTAATGTTAATTATCCTGACACTGATGCATACAATGTAGGTATAAGTATTACTTATTATGTTTTTCATGCTTGTAACTACACATGTTAACCCTTTACCACCTGCAGATACATCTTGAACCCTCTGCAGCAGACACCTTATGAAAATATTGTGACAAAGGGAGAAATGGCTAATAATGAGCAATTCCTCAATTTACCAACTCTATTCAATAATCAACTTTCATTACAAAAACTTTCCATACTTTTGACTAGATGTTTTAAATGTCATCTGCTGCATATTTGTTCTGTATTGGAAGACTTAAACAATGGAAGTAATGGCTACCCTCCTGGGTTGAGGGGTTAGCATTATGACTGACTGGCTGGTGACAGGATAAATGTACTGATAACTTACCCAGGAAACGCGGTGATATAACTGAAATATTGTTGAAAGCGGCATAAAACACCAAACAATCAATCAATCAATTGTTGTGTGTGGAAAAGGGTTAAGTAAGGAAATGGATTCATTGGTTTTCCATAAATAAAAAACTTTTGACAACAGTGCACTAGTCTGCTCAAGTAAACACATTAAGAAATGCAATCCTAACCCTTTACCTCATACCACAATTCTGCAGCAGACGACTTTGAACATATTTTGGCAAAAAATAGAAAATCTCTTTAATTGAATGGATAACCTATGACAAAAAGGGGTAAACATTGTGGCAAAAGGAGAAATTGCTCGTTTTGAGCAATTTCTTTTTTTTGTCACTATGTTTTCAAAAAACTGTCTGCTGCAGAGGCGTCAGAAAGTGTCTATATGTGGGAAAGGGTTACAGTTGCCTTCCAGAATTCTACAAGTTTGGACAAGTCTAAAACAACATGCATTCGGTTCAGGATTCACCTCATGATCGAGCTTTGTTCTATTTTCCATACAGCGGATGAAGATGTTTTCATAGAGTTGACTGGTTCCCCACACAGACACATTATACAGAAACCAGGTGTAACTTTTGCTGTAAATAGTGCAGGACCATCCTATCAAGCTGTGAGCTCAGATATTACCTACGACAGTGAATTTAAACATTATGCCAGTTTTACAGTTGACAACTGTCATGGTAAGTAAAATTTAAGTGTCTTTTGCCCTTTCTTTGATTTAGGCTTTTTATACCTTTCACAAATATAGATGCTTACTGACACCTTTGAAGCAGACCACTTCAGAAAACACTGAGGCCAAAGGAGAAATTACTCATAATGTTTTAAACTCAATTCAATATTTATACTTTCATTTAAAGAACTTATCCATTGTTTTGCCTAGCTGACCTAAAGGTCGTCTGCTGCAGATTTGTTGTATATGGTAAAGGAATAAATATCATAAGAGGTCAATGGGTCACTATACAATGTTGTTTGCAAGGGAATTAAAATGTTCCCACATACAGACGCTTTTGGCCCCTTGACAGCAGATGACTTTTGAAAATGCTATGGCAAAAGGAGAAATTGCTCATTATGAAAAACTTCTCCTCGTTCATAAATGTCGTTAACTTTTTTAAAGGATAATACTTGCATTTTACCCTTTCCCTCATATGGACGCTTTCTGACGCCTCTGCAGCAGACAGCTTTTTGAAAACATAGGATAATACTTGCATTTTACCCTTTCCCTCATATGGATGCTTTCTGACGCCTCTGCAGCAGACAGCTTTTTGAAAACATAGTGACAAAAGAAGAAATTGCTCGATACGAGCAATTTCTCCTTTTGACACAATGTTTTCCACTTTTAGTCATAGGTTATCCATTCAGTTATAGAGATTTTCTATTTTTTGCCAAAATATGTTCAAAGTCGTCTGCTGCAGAATTGTTGTATGAGGGAAAGGAGAGATGTTCCTTATTTCTGCCTAGATGCCTACAAAGTTGTCTGCTGCAGATTTGTTTACATGTGGGAAAGGTTTAAGGTTTTGTCCAAACAATGAAGTGGTTAAAATACATTATTTACAAAACTTCTGAATATGATTTGATTATACCCCCGCAAACATAGTTTGAAGGGGGTATACTGGAATCAGCCTGTCGGTCGGTCGGTCATGCGGTCGGTCATCCGGTCGGTCGGTCCGTCTGTCCGCAAAATATGTTCCGTTGTACTCCTCCTTCAGTTTCTACATGATTGACTTGATACTTGGCATAAATGTTAATCAGGAGTAGTAGATGTGCAAGACGTAAATTTCATGTCCCTGTGACCTTGACCTTGAAATAGGATATTTTTTTGTTAAAATCTAATCTGTTGTACTCCTCCTTCAGTTTCATTGTATTGTACAGCCACATGTGTTCAGCAGCCACATTTTGACTCTCCCTTGGGTTGCTGTATAAATAAGACAAGTTTGACTGTACTTTCATCTTAAGAGCTTTTCACAATTTTTGCGGAGATGTTTTTAAAGTCATCTTCTACAAATTTAATGAACATGTATGTATGAAAGGGTTAAACACATCTAAAGAAAGAGAAATGATTTACAAACATTGTGGAAATGCAAATATTGCTCATAATAGCTTGATATATCAATTGGGGTTTTCCACAGTATAACATTTATATCATTGCAACAATACATAATCTGTAGGTGACCAACTATTACTGGACTGGGTTGTCTCATGTAGGAATTGAACCCATGACACATGTAGTAAATCCCATGCCTTGTAAACCCCTTTTCATGCAGGAATTGAACCGATGACACATGTAGTATATCCCATGCCTTGTAAGCCCCTTTTTATGCAGGAAATGAACCAATGACACATGCAGTCAATCCCATGCCTTGTAAACCCCTTTTCATACAGAAATTGAACCCATGTAACATGTAGTAAATCCCTTGTAAGCCCCTTTTCATGCAAAAATTGAACCAATGACACATGTAGTAAATCCCATGCCTTGTAAGCCCATTTTCATGCAGGAATTTAACCAATGACACATGCAGTAAATCCCAAGTCTTGTAAACCCCTTTTCATACAGAAATTGAACCCATTTAACATGTAGTAAATCCCTTGTAAGCCCCTTTTCATGCAGGAATTAAACACATGACACATTTAGTAAATCCCATGCCTTGTAAAAAACCCTTTTCATACAGGAATGGAACCCATGCCACATGTAATAAATTCCTTGTAAGCCCCTTTTCATGCAGGAATTAAACACATGACACATGTAGTAAATCCCATGCCTTGTAAACCTTTTTTCAAGCAGGAATTGAACCCATACCACATGTAGTAATTCCCTTGTAAACCCCTTTTCATGCAGTTATTGAACCCATGCCACATGTAGTAAATCCCTTGTAAGCCCCTTTTCATGCAGGAATTAAACACATGACACATGTAGTAAATCCATGCCTTGTAAACCCCTTTTCATGCAAGAATTGAACCATGCCACATGTAGTAAATCCCTTGCCTTGTAAACCCATTTTCATGCAGGAATTGAATCCATGACACATGTCTTGTTAACCCCTTGCCTTGTAAACCCCCTTTCATGCAGGAATTGAATCCATGACACATGTAGTTAAACACTTGTAAACCCATTGTTATGCAGGAATTGAATCCATGACACATGTCCTGTTAACCCCTTGCCTTGTAAATCCATCTTTATGCAGGAATTGAATCCATGACACATGTAGTAAATCCCTTGCCGTGTAAACCTATTTTCAAGCAGGAATTGAATCCATGACACATGTAGTAAACCCCTTGTAAACCCATTTTCATGCAGGAATTGAATCCATGACACATGTAGTAAATCCCTTGCCTTGTAAACCCATTTTCAAGCAGGAATTGAATCCATGACACATGTAGTTAATCCCTTGTAAACCCATTTGCATGCAGGAATTGCATCCATGACACATGTAGTAAATCCATTGCCTTGTAAACCAATTTTCAAGCAGGAATTGAATCCATGACACATGTAGTAAATCCCTTGTTAACCCATTTTCATGCAGGAATTGAATCCATGACACATGTAGTAAATCCCTTACCTTGTAAACCCTTTTTTCATGCAGGAATTGAATCCATGACAAATGTAGTAAATCCCTTGCCTTGTAAACCCCTTTTTCATGCAGGAATTAAACCAGTGACACATGTAGTAAATCCCATGCATTGTAAACCCCTTTTTCATGTGCAGAGGCATTTTGATGCAAGTGAAGCATTCAACTTTTTAAAACTTTGCTGCAAAAATAGAGAAGTTTCTCATGAAGAGCAATTTCTCTATACAATAATTATATTCTCATTTATAGAGACTTCCTACATTTTTGCCAAGATGATTTCAAAGTAGTCAACTGCAGATTCCTTGTTTTGAGGGGAAAGAATTAAACAGTCGGCCCAAATGGATCTAACACAGTGACACTAGAAAATTAACCCTTTCACACATGTAGATGCTTTCTGATGCCTCTGCAGCAGACAACTTTTGAAAACATAGTGACAAAAGGAGAAATTGCTCATAATGAGCAATTTCTCCTTTTGCCACAATGTTTTCAACTCTATAAATTAATTAAACTTTCATTTATAGAGGTTTACCACATTTTTAATGAATGTTTTCAAAGTTGTCTGCTGCAGAATGTTTGTATTTGGGAAAAGGTTTTAAAACTGTTTGAGGTGCCCAATGAAAGAATGTGACCTCGTAAGGTTAACCCTTTCCTACTTATGACAAATCTACATCAGATGACTTCAAAAATTATCTGTGGTACACATTATGGTAAACCTTTATGAATGATAAGTTCAATCAAAAATGTTTTCAAAAGTTGTCTGCATCTGAGGCATCAACCAGAATATGTCTATATGTGGGAAAGAGTAAGCTTAAGGATTGGATGAATTTGTCCATGTCAGTCTTGGATGATTTATCAAAAGTTATACTGTCCATGCTACATTTGTCACAATCTCTTTAAAGTTAGACATGGAAATACTGTTGTAAAATCTCCTTTTTCTCACAATGTCTTCAAAATCTCTCTGCAGTAGACAATGTCTGTTTCAGGGAAAGGCTTTACCCTTTCCCACATATAGACACTTATCGCAGCAGACGACTTATGAAAACATTGTGACAAAAGAAAAAGCTGCTCAAAACGAGCAATTTCTCCTTTTGCCACAATGTTTTCAGCTCTTTACAATTATTAAATTTTCCCTTATAGAGTTTTACCATATTTTTACCTAGATGTTTTTTAGATTTGCTGTATGTGGGAAAGGTTTAATCATATGACACAATAAAGAGCTATAACAACCAATTAACTGGGTAAATATGTTTTATTTACAGGAGCCCGATACACAGCTCTGGGAGAATCAAAAGTCTATGTGGACCTGCCTGCATCAATGTTGAAATCTATGGATGGGTTTCTCTACTCTACTTTCAGGAGTACAGGAACTGAGGCAATTGATGAACAGCGTATCAGATATAAGGCAACAGGGAACCCCTGCTGCAGATGACTTTTGAAATCATTGTGGCAAAAGAAGAAATTTCCCCCAGGATGAGCAATTTCTCCATTTGCCACAAAGATTATAACTCTATTCAATACTCATACTATCATGTATAGACATTTTCTACTGTTTGTACTTGTTAACTTAAAAGTTTTCTGCTGCAGGTTTATTGTATGTCAGAAAGGGATAAACCCTGTCCAGGGCCTGCTCTGGGTTGAATTTTTCTTTCGCCACCACTTTCGCCACCACTTTCGCCACATTGAAATAAAGTTCGCCACTTTTAAATTTTAGGAGCCACTTTTAATTTTTAGGAGCCATTCATTTTCGCCACTTTTGATAAATGTTTTAGCCATTTGTGGACATCGTCACAACAACTACAAGCATCGTTCCAACAAATAATTATATGCAATCTCATCAATGGGTCCACTAATTGTTTGTACTCACCCATAATTAAATAGATTTTTTCCAACCAAAAATGACAAACTTACATTGTCATTAAATCATAAAAGGCCTACGTCGATCTTCGAAACCTGTCAATATAAGTAATGCATCTATAATTGAGTTGTTGGTCAGTCGAATTAAAAGGCTGGATTAACACTTCACAACAATAAAACAAGTGTGAAATAAACAAACTGTCAAAATGATAAAACGGATGTCTTAAAGTGGTCACTGGTTCCCGACATTGAATCAAATAGAGGTGCATTATCTTAGATTAACGGAAACAGTCACTGTATGTCGTAAATTGATATCCAAAACAGTTAAATTTTGATGATAAAAACCTTTCGCCATTTACATTCGCCACTCATGAAAAACTGCGCCATTTTAAAATAATCTTTGCATTTGGCGAAAGTTGCGAATGACAGCGCAGGCCCTGCCTGTCCAAGATAAAGCAAATCTGAAGCAGACAACTTTAGTTGAATATATGGAAACTCTTATTGAAAGAACAATCATTGAATAAAGTTGAAATCATTATGGCCAATGGAGAACTTGCTCATTAAGATGGTTTCAACTCTGTTCAATAATTATATTGTCATTTGCAGAGGTTTTCCATAAATTTTACTAGATCTTTTCAAAGGTGTCTGCTGCAGATTTGTTGTATGTGGGAAAGGGGTTAAATGGTTCCCAGGTTTGATGTATTCAGAGTTTGTCTGCTGCAGATATGTTGTTTGTGGGAAATGGGTTAAATGGTTCCCGGGTTTGATGTATTCAGAGTTGTCTGCTGCAGATTTGTTGTATGTGGAAAATGGGTTAAATGGTTCCCAGGTTTGATGTTTTCAAAGGTGTCTGCTGCAGATTTGTTGTATGTGGGAAAGGGGTTAAATGGTTCCCGGGTTTGATGTATTCAGAGTTGTCTGCTGCAGATATGTTGTTTGTAGGAAATGGGTTAAATGGTTCCCAGGTTTGATGTTTTCAAAGGTGTCTGCTGCAGAGTTGTTGTATGTGGGAAAGGGGTTAAATGGTTCCCAGGTTTGATGTATTCAGAGTTTGTCTGCTGCAGATATGTTGTTTGTGGGAAATGGGTTAAATGGTTCCCGGGTTTGATGTATTCAGAGTTGTCTGCTGCAGATTTGTTGTATGTGGAAAATGGGTTAAATGGTTCCCAGGTTTGATGTTTTCAAAGGTGTCTGCTGCAGATTTGTTGTATGTGGGAAAGGGGTTAAATGGTTCCCGGGTTTGATGTATTCAGAGTTGTCTGCTGCAGATATGTTGTTTGTAGGAAATGGGTTAAATGGTTCCCAGGTTTGATGTTTTCAAAGGTGTCTGCTGCAGAGTTGTTGTATGTGGGAAAGGGGTTAAATGGTTCCCAGGTTTGATGTATTCAGAGTTTGTCTGCTGCAGATATGTTGTTTGTGGGAAATGTGTTAAATGGTTCCCGGGTTTGATGTATTCAGAGTTGTCTGCTGCAGATTTGTTGTATGTGGAAAATGGGTTAAATGGTTCCCAGGTTTGATGTTTTCAAAGGTGTCTGCTGCAGATTTGTTGTATGTGGGAAAGGGGTTAAATGGTTCCCTGGTTTGATGTATTCAGAGTTGTCTGCTGCAGATATGTTGTTTGTAGGAAATGGGTTAAATGGTTCCCAGGTTTGATGTTTTCAAAGGTGTCTGCTGCAGAGTTGTTGTATGTGGGAAAGGGGTTAAATGGTTCCCAGGTTTGATGTATTCAGAGTTTGTCTGCTGCAGATATGTTGTTTGTGGGAAATGTGTTAAATGGTTCCCGGGTTTGATGTATTCAGAGTTGTCTGCTGCAGATTTGTTGTATGTGGGAAATGGGTTAAATGGTTCCCAGGTTTTATGTTTTCAGAGTTGTCTGCTGCTGATTTGTTGTATGTGGGAAATGGGTTAAATGGTTCCCAGGTTTGATGTATTCAGAGCTAGGTGTCTGCTGCGGATTTGTTGTATGTGGGAAATGGGTTAAATGGTTCCCGGGTTTGATGTATTCAGAGTTGTCTGCAGCAGATTTGTTGTATGTGGGAAATGTGTTAAATGGTTCCCGGGTTTGATGTATTCAGAGTTGTTGCAGATTTGTTGTATGTGGGAAATGTGTTAAATGGTTCCCGGGTTTGATGTATTCAGAGCTAGGTGTCTGCTGCAGATTTGTTGTATGTGGGAAATGGGTTAAATGGTTCCCGGGTTTGATGTATTCAGAGTTGTCTGCTCTGACAACTTGTGAATACAATTAGATCTAAAAAGGTGGCAGTAAATGTTTGATACAGACTATAACATTGTTGAAAAATGAGTAATTGCTATTTTTAAGATATTGAAATAAAAGTTACATCATAATGACTTTTATCACATGACAATGCTTGTATCCGATCTAATATACCCATTATTATTACTTATTTCTTTATATGTAACTTGTGTACTATAACATGACTGAATCACTATGAAAATGACATCACTTCAGCGGTTTGACATCATAATGTTAGTCAGTTTGGCGCCAAAAACGGTAAATTTCATCTAGATATATTGTAAACGTTAAGTAGATTTGATCGCAATACGCCTCATAAATTACTTTATGTGATAAATAAAATATCTCATGAGAGTTTATTTATTATCACTTTAAATAAACTCGTTAACTAAGCTGAATAATTATGACCTCGGCATAAATACTGGCGGCATTGTTATACGGTTTACTGATGAAATTAAAATAGCTTTGCAAAACCTGATTTTCTTTTTGTGTTTCGTCATGTGATAAAAAGAATCTGACAATCGTTGTCATTTTATAAAAAGTTTCGTGAACTTGTTTATTAAAACTTTATATGAAATGACAACTCGTGTCAGATCCTATATATACATGTATTTTGTTTTTCAGGTGGATAATATACCGAATGGAAATTACACTCTGCGTCTTCATTTAATATGCAGAGCAGAGCAAATGTTCGCTAACGGTGTGGACATTTGTAAAGCTGTCACTGAGGTATGTACCAAACTGTTTTCCATGGCTGGAATTCTTTAACCTTTTTCCCACATACTGAAAATCTGCAGCATACGACTTTGAAAACATTATACAGGCAAAAATCTGAATAATCTCTAAATCAAAGTTTGATAGCTGAATATCTGAATATAGTAGAAAACATTGTGACAAAAGGAGAAATTGCTTGTTTTGAGCAATTTCTCCTGTAGTCACGATGTATTCTAAAGTCATTTCCTTCAAAGGCGTCACAAGGCTTCTATATGTGGGAAAGGGTTAATCTGAACTGATCACTCTGTGTCTGTCATTATGGTTCATCAACAATTTCTTTAAACAATATCGCCTCTTAAACCACCGGACCAATTCTAACCAAACTTCACACGAATGTTCCTTTGGTGGTCCTCTTTCGGAAGAGTTCAAAGACGTGTATTTCATGTAGGATTCTGGTTGCTGCTGCATCAGAAATGCAGTAACATGACATTTATTTTCTTAACTGACACTGCTGGTTTGATTTCAAGATAATTTAGGAGAACTGTTAATCAGGTAACCAACCCTCTTCAAAAGTATTCAAAAGTATTCAAAAGTATTCAGCCATATTGATCAGTTGACAAACTTGACAACCAAGTGGCATCAAAAAGGGGTTGAAATAACAAAACTTTTGAAAAATTCTCCTCTGCAGATCTGTATAATTATGGGAATAATAATAATAATGATAATAATAATAATAATAATAATAATAATAATAATAATAATAAATACTTTATTTAAAGAGGCAACATAGTTGGGTAAACCCATTCTTTCCTATGGGCATCAAATATTTATACAATACACATTTGACAATATAAATAAGGAATGTGTTAAATTAAACAATTCCTGCATTTTGTTATTTTAAGGGTCTATCTCGGAAGCAGAAATCCACAGATTTGGGTGGTCTGTCTGGTGATTTTGTGGATATTCCTGTAAAGGTAACAGATAATCAACTTAAACTCCACACAGACTGTCGGGATCACCACAAACATTCAGGTAGGGCTCCTTACAATGTTATGAGCCGAGCAACGGTAGCTCAGTCGGTAGCGACACAGGCTGTCAGTGTCAGTCCAGGGGTTGTGAGTTTGAATCCCAGCTCGGCCAACATTCTTTCTGATGTTTGACAAAAGTCACTGTGACAAGCCTCATTCATCTTGCACAATGTGGAAAAGCAGCCAGTTGCTTGGAAAATATGTTATGTGAAGAACTGGTGTGAGAAAGCTAGATAACACATGAGTAGTTGAACTGGCTGCTGTGGTATGACAGAAACATTATTGAAAACGGCATAAAGCGCCAATCAATCAATTGCAATGTAATGAACTATTCCGTCTAAAAGCACTTTTACCTGAACTTAAAATATTGTTGAAGAAAGATAATTCAACTGTTTACTTATTTAACTATTTTTAGCTTGTTTGTTTTTCGAAGCAAAAAAAAACGGGCTTTTGTGATACCCTTATTGTCAGTCTTGTCTGGGTCATCACAAAACTTTAACCTTACCTCATAACTAAAAAACTATTCAACACTTTCAAATGAAACTTGGTACACCTGTTCCTAGGAACAATACACATGTCCATACCAATTCTCATGACTCTTAACCCTTTCCCTCATACGACAATTCTGCAGCAGACGACTTTGAACATATTTTGTCAAAAAATGGAAAATCTCCATTATTGAATGGATAACCTATGACTAAAAGTGGAAAACATTGTGACAAAAGGAGAAATTTCTTCTTTTGTCACTATGTTTTCAAAAAGCTGTCTGCTGCAGAGGCGTCATAAAGCGTCTATATGAGGGAAAGGGCTAAATGATTCTTTGGTAATGCCCCTTTTTCGAATAAAACTGAAGAGCACTGTCAATTTTTTCAAGAATTGTTTACATCTTGTTTGTGTGAAGCCATTAACCCTTAACCTCATATAGACGCTTTCTGACACCTCTGTAGCTCAAAACAAGCAATTTCTCCTTTTGCCACAATGTTTTCCCCTTTTGCTGCAGAATTGTTGTATGGGGTAAAGGGTTAAATATTGTACAAATATTGTAAGAACCATCATTTTTTTCTCCCAGACAAGATATCAGCGTTTGCCCTACTGGACAGCACATACAAGGATAAAGCCATGTCAGAATCAAAGATACAGGAGTATAGAGAGGAGAAACAGAAGTTGGCCGATACAACCATGCCTCTGGTCACAACGTCCACCAGGAAAGAACTGACCATCGTGGGCTGGTCACCCAACTTACTTCTTAATCCAACTGGAGAGGTAGTTATTGTTTGGTGTTGTTTAAGTCTTCTGCATTGAAAATCTCTTAGGAAAAAAGATTGGAACACAATGTTTTCAACTCTATTCAATTATATTTAATTTAATGAGATTTCAATATTTTTTTCCCAAGACGATTTCACAAGGTCAGATTTGTTCATTCATTTATAAAGAGTTTCTTTATTTTTGCGTAAATGTTTTCAAATTGTCTGCTGCAGATTTGTTGTATGTGGGTTCTGAGTGGTGCCACTTCTGATATATATAAACATCTGTAATCTTTTACCATAAGGAGACATATTTTGATGCATCTTAAGTAAACAACTCTTGAAAACATTGCGGCATTTTAACAAACCAAGATATAGTATGTACTTGATTTTAATGAGCCATTTCACCCTTTAACCCTTTCCCACATACAGTAAATCTGCAGCAGACGACTTTAGAAACATATCAAAACAAATTTGTCTTGTCCTTAGTTTCTTTGGGTTAATATAAGGATGTGTTGTAGGGCAGCTGTAAAGATAAATTAAAGTTCAAATATCATACAGAAGTTTTTTACATTTCGGAGTATTTTCCATCATTCTTGTATTTGAAAGAGTATCTCTTCTGAAATTTAAATCCTGTATTCACAGTAAGAAACTGTCAATATAATATCCGTCTGCATTTTAAATGTGTAATGAAAAAGAATCAAACCATATGTGGGCAAGTTGATCATTTCGGACTGACAAATCCACCTTGGAATGTAGTTTTATGATTTATTCTCACTAGGTCTGTCACATAATGAGGATTCATAAGCAATTTCTTTGGTGACACAGGGCTTATAAAAACAAATGTACTCACACAGATTTCAAACGCTCGCTTGCGCATTTTTGTTGTTGTCTACAGCGCAAAATGACACCGATCTGTCACATTTGTTTACGCAATCTGTATTTTAAATTAAATATAATTGAATAGAGTTGAAAACATTGTGGCAAAAGGATAATTTTATTCTCAATATTTTCAAAAGTTGACTGCTGAAAATGCCTTAAAATGCATCCACAGGTGGAAAGCGTTAACATGTAAACACAGTCGTCATTTTAAATGACCCCATGAATTGCCAATGGAATGATAATTTATTAAATATTCAAAATACTTTGGCTTCAAAAATTAACAGCCATATATTTTATTTCTCATATTCTTCAGAATGGTACATCTTGCTGGAATATTAGTGGTACAGTCGATGTTTGCAGTGGAGGTTACGGCACAGAGAATACTTTTATAACATCTCATGACTGGGGATCAAAACATCAGGACGTGGACCTGACACAGCACTTTACCCCAGAGTATCTGGATACTGTTCCAGATATTCAGGTAAGTATTTTCGATTCTTATACGACCGCCTCAATGGTGTAGCGGTTGAGCGTATGCCCCAGGTGTGGGAGGTCGTGAGTGGATCTCCGGTCGGGTCATTCCACAGACTTTAAAATGGTAGTAATGGCTGCCATCCTAGGCGCTCAGGGTTGCGGGGTTAGCAATACGACTGACTGGCTGGTGTCAGGATAAACGGACCAGTAGTACTGGTAACTTACCCAGGAAATGCCGTTATATAACTGAATTTTTTTTTAAAGCGGCTTAAAACACCAACCAAAAATCAATCAATTCAATTCTTATACATTCCTGTCTTTTTTTAAATTAGTGCCTTCCATTTATTTATTTGTTGGTTTTGTTTTTAAGTTGTTTTAGGCCGCTTTAAACAATTTCCTGGGTTAGTCTGTATCAAACCATGCAGCAAACAATTTAATGATATTGTCAACTTACACATGATATAAGATTCCCCATTCTGTTTCACTAGTCTGAATTAGATGAATCACCGATGATTGCTATTTATATTGCCTTCTCATTCTGTGAATCATCCAGTAAAGTTTTGTCCTTAGTTTCTTTGGATTAATATAAGGATATAGTGTTATAGGGCAGCTGTAAAGATAAATTTAACTTCAAATTTCATACAGTAGTTTTTTACATTTCGGTGTATTTTCCATCATTCTTGTATTTGAAAGAGTATCTCCCCTGAAATTTAAATCCTGTATTCACAGTAACAAACTGTCAATAAAATATCTGTCTGCATTTTAAATGCGTAATGAAAAAGAATCAAACCATATGTGGGTGGGATAAGGTCCCACCAAGTTGATCATTTCGGATTGATAAATCCACCTTGGAATGTAGTTTTATGATTTATTCTCACGAGGTCTGTCATATAATGAGGATTAATAAGCAATTTCTTTGGTGACACAGGGCTTATAAAAACAAATGTACTCACACAGATTTCAAACGCTCGTATTTTTATTAATTATTTTAAGCGATATTCAATATTATTTATGACCAAAAGCGCATACCCAAGTCTGTAAAAATGTTTTGATTATTAACATCGACGAGACGTAATTACAAGAATATGCAATTTTAGATTTTCCTTAACTTCAAGAGAAATGTTAAGGCAAGGTACAGCACTCCTTAAGTTTTAAGGGAAATTTTTTATGAATAGCATCTTACGAAATTCCTTAACTCTTTCAGCGCCGAATTGTTTAAAGTAGACTCTTCCATGTTCAAAATCGGGCATCTCCATTTCTCATATAATACAATTTTGGACTATTTTGAGCTCGTTATGAGCTGACTCGCCTGAATCAGTATTGTTTGCAAAAACCTCAATATTGCCTTTGGCACTGAAAGAGTTAAAGATAAGGAAAAAATGGTGAAACTTAAGGGAAATTCTCTGTTTTTAAGGAATATTTTGTTCCTTAGGAGCTTTGTGAATATTGCAGTACTACTAGTCCGTTAACCTGACACAGGCAAGTCACTGGTTATGCTAACCGTACAATCCTGAGCGCCAAGGAGGGCAGGCCATTTCTACCATTTTGAAAGTCTTTGGTATGACCCAGCCGGGAATCTAATGTTGTGTATAACTTTTTAAGAAGTGAATAGTTATAAACACATGATACGAATATACTTGTGCAGCTGACGATTGTGTAAACATTGACAAAAATCATAGAAGAAATAGATTATTTGATATTATTATTAGATTTTATATTTTTTGACAAAATATGTTCAAAGTCGTCTGCTGCAAAATTGTTGTATGAGGGCAAGGGATCATTAGGATCATCTGCTCTGAAAATGAAAACTTGTTTGGAAAGAAATAATGTTATTCTGGAAACATTGGAAGCGTTTGTTTATTTTCAGGTACAAGAGTGGTACAAAGAGGGTATTTGTGGAGGTGGATTCTACGTGTTTACAGCCCAACTTTTGTCAGAATCTGGAGAGGTAATGTACTATTACCCTTACCTACATGCTGACACATTCTGATGCATTTGTAGCGGACTACCTTTTTGAAACACTGGCAAAAGAAGAAATTGCTCATGATGAACAATTTCTCCATTTACTGCAATGTTTTCAACTAATTAAACTTTCATTTTTAGAGATTTTCTATATTTTGCCTGTGTTATTTTAAAGACATCTTCTGCAGATTTGTTGTTTGTAGGAAAAGATTTGTTATTACCTTGTAAACATGCCATGTCATCATTTTTGGACACATTTGTAACATATTTGTACATCTTTTGAAGTCATTTTTGGACATGTTTGTTACATATTTGTACATCTTTTGATGTCATTTTTGGACATATTTGTTACATATTTGTACATCTTTTGATGTCATTTTTGGACATATTTGTTACATATTTGTACATCTTTTGATGTCATTTTTGGACATATTTGTTACATATTTAAGTTCAATTATTGAATAAAGTTATAAAACATTGTAGTAAAAGGAGAAATTGCACATATCAAGCAATTGCTCTTTTTATCACAATGTTTTTAACCCTATCAAATAATTCAATTTATATTTTTGCCTAGATTTTATCTAAGTCACCTGCTGCAGATTTGTTTTATGTGAGAAAGGGTTTACTCTTTCAGCACCGAATTGATTAACTCTACCGTTATCAAAATTGGCGTCTCCATTTCTCATGTAATAAGAGTTTTGGAATATTTTTATAACTAAAAGGCAAATAATGCTGATTTCAAATGAGACAGCTCTTTAAGAGCTGACATACCTTAATCTGTATTGTTTGCAAAAATCTCAATATTGCCATTGGCGCTGAAAGAGTTCATGTAATGAATATAAATATGGTCTTTTCAGATACTGGACAAAGTTTAAAAGAATCCAGGGGAATGCAACATTCAATAATTCTTTACAAATTTTGATTTCAGGTTATAAAAGAATACACCACCGGTGAACTAGGGACACTGTACAATGACAAAAAATGGATGGAGGCTTCAGTTGTGTTTACTGACTATGGGCCGGGTGTCAGATCTGTGTCTTTAGAATCTAGAGGTATTGGTTCCCTTTTTCCCATATACGTGTACAACAAATCTGCTGCAGACTACATTGGATGTTCCATAAGTTATCTGCTGCAGATGTGTCAAAATGCATCTGAATGTTGGAAAGGGTTTATTCTTGTCAGCAAAATATTAACCCTTTCCCTCATATAGACTCTTTTTCACTCCTCTGCAGCAGACAGCCTTTTGAAAACATAACGAAAAAAGAAGAAATTGCTCAAAACGAGTACTTTTCTATAATTGCCATATTGTTTTTCCACTTTTAGTCATGTTATCCATTCAATTATAGAGATTTTCTATTTGTTGACAAAAAGTTGTCTGCTGCAGATTTGTTATATGTGGGAAAGGGTTAAACAAATTGATTCAGAAAAATCTATATAGATGACTATCTCTGTAATAGACCGCATTATAAAACATTGTAGAAAAAAGTGA
The DNA here is from genome assembly GCA_031761405.1 of Serripes groenlandicus. Lineage (NCBI taxonomy): Eukaryota > Metazoa > Mollusca > Bivalvia > Cardiida > Cardiidae > Serripes > Serripes groenlandicus. The sequence goes on along the minus strand of JASEVX010000034.1, from coordinate 1,100,618 downwards.
AATATCTGCTCTTTATTTTATGGATACTCAATGCTCCTTACCTGGATGCTGGGGTATAGAAACTTAAAAGGTTTGGCGCCGCTCATCTGGAGATTCAAACACAGAACCTTTGATACTAGAGTTCAACAAAGTCACCACTGGACCAATACTATATGAGCATGTCCGTGCGAAAGGGTTTAATGAACCCTTTCCCACCTATAGACACATTTTGACGCATCTGCACAAGACCATATTTTGTCAAAAACTAGAAAATCTCTTTAATTGAATGGATAACCTATGACTATAAGTGGAAAACATTGTGGCAAAAGGAGAAATTGCTTGTTTTGAGCAATATCTTCTTTTGTCACTATGTTTTCAAAAAGCCGTCTGCTGCAGAGGCGTCAGAAAGCGTCTATATGAGAGAAAGGGTTAAAACCCAATTGAGCCTTTCCCTGATACAAACGCTTTCTGACGCCTCTGCAGCTGACGACTTTTGAAAACTGTTTGACAAAATGAGCAATTTTCCCTTTTGCCACAATATTTTCAACTCTATTCAATAATTTTAGTTTCATTTATAGAGATTTTCAAAACATTTGCCAAAACAATTTTTAGTTGTCTGCTGCAGATTTGTTGTATGTGGGAAAAGTTTAAAACAAACAAGCAAACCTTTTGCCATGGACAGTTTTATAAAAATTATTACTTTTTTTACAGGAAAAGATGACAAATTCTGGGCCGGTAACTATGGACCCCATATGTCAGCAGCTCAAGTTCGAGTGAAGAGAGAGACCAAACCGGCAGAGGATGATGCTTTTGTTGACATAAACATTCTAGAGGTAGAAGATAATGTTAACATTTAGTTGGGGGACACAATAGTCTGCGACACAAGGCCTAGGGTTTGGGGGCAGACTTGCATGAAAACACCTTTGGGTCATAAGGATTAACCCTTTCCCTCATACGACAATTCTGCAGCAGACGACTTTGAACATATTTTTTCAAAACATAGAAAATCTCTATAACTGAATGGATAACATATGACTAAAAGTGGAAAACATTGTGGCAAAAGGAGAAATTGCACGTTTTGTGCAATTTCTTCTTTTGTCACTATGTTTTCAAAAAGCCGTCTGCTGCAGAGGCGTCAGAAAGCGTCTATATGAGGGAAAGGGTTAACATTTAGTTGGGGGACACAAATGTCTATGGCCTATTGTTTGGGGGCAGACTTGCATGAAAACACCTTTTGGTCATAAGGGTTAACTCTATCCAACATGTAGGAAATGGTTCCGAACCCATTTCCAGCTTTTGATGCTTTTTGACACATCTTAGGTTATTGTCAGAAATTTAACCCTTTACCACATACAACAATTCTGCAGCAGACGACTTTGAAAACATATTGGCAAAAATGTGAAATATCTCTATAAATGAGAGTTTAATCATAAAATAGAGTTGAAAACATTGTGGTAAAAGGCAAAATTGCTCATCATTAGTAATTTCTCGTTTTGCCGCAATGATTTCAAAAGTTGTCTGCTGCAAATGCGTCAAGTGGGAAAGGGTTAAATTTCTCCTTTCATCACAATGTTTTCAATTCATTATGAGCAATTTATCCTTTTCCAACTATGTTTTCAAGAGTTGTGTGCTGCAGAAAATCAACCTCCTGATATTGCCAGATCAACCTGTGTATCCATGCAGTTTGATCTGTATCTTCATTGTTTAACAAAAAGTTAGTATTGGCACGTTTAATTCTTTCTCATCAACAACAGGAAAAAATATGAAAACATTTATACATAATATGAAAGTATAATTATTGAAAAGAGTTGAAAACATTATGACAAAAGGAGAAATTGCTGATTATAAACAACAAGATGTTTTCAAAAGATGTCTGCTGCAAGTGAGTCGAAATGCGTCTGCAGGAGGGAAAGGATTAACAAGCTGAACTCACATACATGTAGAAGTAAGCAGAACTCGCATACATGTAGATGTAAGCAGAACTCATATACATGTAGACATAAGCTGAACTTACATACATGTAGATGTAAGCAGAACTCATATACATGTAGACATAAGCAGAACTTACATACATGTAGATGTAAGCAGAACTCATATACATGTAGACATAAGCTGAACGCACATACATGTAAAAGTAAGCAGACCTCACATACATGTAGAAGTAAGCTGAACTAACATACATGTAGACGTAAGCAGAACTCACATGCATGTAGACGTAAGCAGAACTCACATGCATGTAGAAGTAAGCTGAACTCACATACATTTAGAAGTAAGCAGAACTCACATACATGTAGAAGTAAGCTGAACTCCCATACATGTAGAAGTAAGCAGAACTCACATACATGTAGAAGTAAGCAGAACTTACATACATGTAGAAGTAAGCAGAACTTACATACGTGTAGAAGTAAGCAGAACTTACATACGTGTAGAAGTAAGCAGAACTTACATACGTGTAGAAGTTAGCAGAACTTACATACGTGTAGAAGTAAGCAGAACTCACATACATGTAGAAGTAAGCAGAACTTGCTATTTTTTGACAAATCTACAGCAGATGACTTTGAATACATCTTTATAGCTAAAATATCACAACATCTTTATTAGATGATTTTGAATACATCTTTATAGCTAAAATATCACAAAATCTGTATTAGATGACTTTGAATACATCTTTATAGCTAAAAGGTTCACAAAATCTGTATTAGATGACTTTTAATACATCTTTATAGCTAAAATATCACAAAATCTGTATTAGATGACTTTGAATACATCTTTATAGCTAAAATATCACAAAATCTGTATTAGATGACTTTGAATACATCTTTATAGCTAAAATATCACAAAATCTGTATTAGATGACTTTGAATACATCTTTATAGCTAAAATATTCACAAAATCTGTATTAGATGACTTCATGAATATATTTTTATAGCTAAAATATCACAAAATATGTATTAAATGACTTTAAATACATATTTATAGATAAAATATCACAAAATCTGTATTAGATGACTTTGAAACATCTTAGCTAAAATATCACAAAATCTGTATTAGATGACTTTGAAACATCTTAGCTAAAATATCACAAATCAGTATAAAATTCATACTGATTTGTGAAATTTTAGTTAAGATGATTCCAAAGATGTCTGCTGCAGATTTGTTGTATAGAGGAAACTATACATGAGTTATTTCTCCTTTTGCCACACTGTTTTCTACTGCACATGTATCATTAAGCTCATTTATTACCCCCATTCAAACCAAAGTCTTCAATCAGACTATCTGCCAAGAAAGGCTGATCTTTCCCCTTCAGAATAAACACTACAACAAGTTTCATCACCAAAATTTTTCAATACATTTGCTCATTCCAGGGCGACCAGACAAAGCCATTAATAGATGAAATAGTTAGTACATTACTGAAAGACAACCATGAACTGATGAAAGAGACTTTTGATGAAGAAGGTAAGTACTCATAACAAGGGCAATGCCTAAAACAGAGGATTAGATAAGGGGGAGTAGATCTTCTTTTCCAAACAAGATCTCTCTTATGACTCAACTAAACCCTATGTTGTCACTGAGACAGTTCTTTTGAGTACCCATGACATAGGGTTTGAAGGTCATGTAAGGTTTTGGGGATGTGAAATACTCTTTTTTATTTAGAGCTCTGTAAAAATTAATGTGATAAGAACCATTCCACACAATAAATTATCTTTGGCCATTTTAACCCTTGCCTCAATCTACAAACCTGCAGCAGACGTCATTGAAAATATAAAGGCAAAAAATCAAAAAAATCTCTATAAATAAAAGTACGATTATTGAATAAAATTGAAAAAATTATGGCAAAAGGAGCAATTTCTTATCTTATCACAATGTTTTACAAAAGTTGTCTGCTGCAGAGTCATCCGAAAGCGTCTTTGTGTGGAATGTTGTATGTGGGAAGGGGTTAAATATTTGACCTGTAATGAATTTTGCTTTACTATGACAGATATACTTCAAACTGAGGACTTTGAGAAGGGGATGAAAATCAAGGCTTCAATGCAAAGGCCGGACACGAGGAAACAGAAACTGAGAAAGAAGAGAGAAGTGCGCGTGTTTGTATCCAGTACATTCCGAGATTTTACTGATGAAAGGGAGGAAGTAATCAAGAAGGCTTTCAGAGAGGTATTCAGATAATTAATCTGTATTCTTATCGTGTTATTACATATTTTATCTCAACATTTCACGCAAGACAAACTGTTTTTGACTATGCAATTTTGAGACAGTTATGGCCCTTGAAATTTTATTTTGATATTTATATAATAAATCTAAGTGAAGGACAAATCCAATACTTTCATATCAAACCATTAGGATGTGTGTATTAAGGCAAGGCTTCATTAGGGACTTTGTCCCTTTTAATTTATTCACCCCACTTCAGAGGATTCAACAGGGAAGTCATGTTTGAATTCAATATTTGTAAATAAAACTCATTGTTACTGAGACTTTTCCCAAAAAGAGGAATCAGCAGTGGTTTATTTTCATTAATTGCTTTGTTTTCTTTCTTGGCAAAATGAGAAATTGTTCAATATGAGCAATTTCACCTTTAGTTGCAATGCTTTCATCTCCATTCAATAGATATACTTTCATTCACAGAGATTTATCATTGGTAATTTCTCATTTTGCCACAGTGTTTTACAACTTTTTCCAAGTTGTGTAGTTTCATTATAGAGATTTTTAAAGTGATCTGCTGCAGATAACAATATTTTTATGAGAGAGACTTTTTGTTTGAAATGCCCTCAATTAACCAATTAACCCTTTCCCTCATACAGACGCTTTCTGACGCCTCTGCAGCAGACAGCTTTTCGAAAACATAGTGACAAAAGAAGAAATTGCTTAAAACGAGCAATTTCTCCTTTTGACATAATGTTTTCCACTTTTGGTCATAGGTTATCCTTTCATTTATTTTCTACTTTTTGACAAAATATGGTCAATTTCGTCTGCTGCACAAAGTCGTATGAGGGAAAGTGTTAAACAAATTTATGGGACAAATGCAAGTTTTTGTCAGAACTGAACAATTTCAAGATCAATCCGCAAAATGTCAGATGTAGGGTAAAGGCAATAATGCAAATGTTTTTACAAAATTTAGATTTAACCCTTTCCCTCATATGACAATTCTGCAGCAGACGACTTAGAACATGTTTTGTCAAAACATAGAAAGCTCTATGATTGAATGGATAACCTATGACTAAAAGTGGAAAATATTGTGTCAAAAGGAGAAATTGCTCGTTTTGAGCAATTTCTTCTTTTGTCACTATGTTTTCAAAAAGCTGTCTGCTACATAGGCATCAGAAAGCGTCTATATGAGGGAAAGGGTTAAATATAGTTTCCTTGTTTTATCTTCTGTTGTGTCTTGAGAAACCTGGGGCTATACTGTATTTTAAACCTATGACCTAATTTTGAAACTGAAATTAAAAAGAAAATGAAGAAATTAATAGGATCTTAGGAAATCCTCTGATAAAGAAGTAAATATTTCGAGAAAAGAGTCAAATTGCTGAGTAATTTCTCCTTTCCACAATGTTTTCAAAAGTTGTCTGCTGCAGGTGCATCCAAAATGTGTCAGAATAAGTGAATGTATCAAACATTTGAATTACAGATCAACAGAATGTGTGCAGAACGTGGTGTGTTTTTTACCTACGTTGATCTGAGATGGGGAATCACTTCAGAACAGACAGATGGTGGGAAAACTATCTCTATATGTCTTCAAGAGGTAATTATATTTTAATTCTTTCCCGCATGTAGACGCTTTCTGATGCATCTGCAGCAGGTGACTTTTGAAAAAATTGTGTCATAGAGAGAAATTATTCAAAACAAGCAATTTCTCTTTTTGCCACAATGTTCTTTTCCGTAGTCCTACCTTTATTTATACAGATTTTCCATGTTTTTGCCTAGAAGTGTGATAGTTGTCTGCGGCTCATTTGTTGAATGTGGTTAACCCTTTCCCTCATATAAACGCTTTCGGACGCCTCTGCAGCAGACGGCTTTTTGAAAACAAAGTGACAAAAGAAGAAATTGCACAAAACGTGCAATTTCTCCTTTTGCCACAATGTTTTCCACTTTTCGTCATAGGTTATCCATCCATTCAATTATGGAGATTTTCTATGTTTTGACAAAATACATTCGAAGTCGTCTGCTCGAATTATTGTATGAGGGAAAGGGTTAACACCTTCCTACATGCAGACACACATCTGCAGCAGATGACATTTAAAAAGATTGTTTTTCGTAAGTGGGAATGGGTTTAGCTTTGAATTACTAGAATACTGCATCTTTTGCTTAACCCTTTCCCACATACAACAAATCTGCAGCAGACATCTTTGAAAACATAGTGACAAAAACCTGAAAAATATCCATAAAAGATAGCTTAATTGTTAAATAAAGTTGAAAACATTGTGGCCAAAGGGGAAATTGCTTATCATGAGCAATTTCACCTTTGGCCACAATGTTTTCAAAAGTCATCTGCTGCTATCATGTCAAAATGTGTCTGCAGGTGGGAAAGGGATGACAATCTTCAATGTTTTATGTCTGCAGCAGATGTAAGGGTAATTTGTAATTTCCGTTCTTCCCATAATGTTTCAAAAGGTATCCTCTGTATAGAATAAAAATTATCAGTTCAATCCATTACCAGATTTAACAAATCTACAGCGGACACGTTTGAAAGGATTTGAGAACAAACATTAGGAATGGTTCTAGAGATGAAAGCTTAAGTTAAGAATAGGGGAGAACAAAATGTGGAATAAAAGTGAAATTGCACATCAAGTGCTTTTCCTCCTTTTTCCACAATGTTTAACAAAGTTCTATTTTTGGAGACTCCTTCAAAATAATCTAAATGAGGGAGAAGGTTACTAAGAAGAAGGTCATTTTTAGTTTGTATGTTTTTTGGATGAAAAAAAAGTCAGGCTATTGTATTACCCTTGGCGTCATCGTCGTCACAAAAATTAAACCTTACCTCATTACTCAAAAACGTTCAACATTTTCAAATGAAATTTGGTACACATGCTACTAGGAACAATATGCATGTCTATACCAAGTCACATAACTCTGACTTTTAAATCATTCAGTAATGCCACTTTTTTGATTTAGAAAAAACAGATGAGCTTTAGTGTTCATCACTCTGTGGCACTCGTGTTGATACATGGTATATTTTAGATAGAAAGATGTCGGCCGTATTTCCTGTGTATGTTGGGGGAGAGGTTTGGTTGGTGTCAGACAAACGAAAAGGAAGACAGCACACTGAACAAGTCCTATGATTATGCCATTGAAAGTAACCCATCACTCAACTGGATCGATAATTACAGATATAACTCGAGTGTCACTCAGGTTGGTGAAATAAACTTTTATTCCTTTCTTAACTCTTGGCACGCTAGAGGCAGGTTTCGTGAACTGTTGATGAATTTGCAAACATTTTGGATCCAGATCAGACCTCATAAAATGTTGGGACTGATCTGAGATCCAAAGTGTTTGACACTTTTAGGGATAACAAATATTTTTTTTAAATTTTACAGACATAGCAGACGAAAATAATTTAGCGTGCAAAGAGTTAATCCTTTCCCAAATGCAGAGGAATCCGCCCTGGTCGAATGGTTTGCGTCAGGGATTTGTAACCGGGCGTCCCGGGTTCGATCCCCAGTGGCACGATGGTCATTGCCAAAGCACATTTTCTAGCCTAGTACTGGTTTGTTTACCCAGGGATCATGAATAAGTGAAACTAAATTCCCAAATGCAGATTGATTTTTGACCGGATTGCTCTAGTAATTCCGGTCTATAAATTGGCTATGTCCGTCTGTCTGTCTGTCCGTCAACATTTTGTTTAAAGTTTCAGGTTGAGGCAAAATCTCAGCACTGGAAAAGGTTACAAACTTGAAACTTTGTGTGCCTCTTGCCACATTGATTTCAAAAGACGTCTGCTGTAGAGGCATCAGAAAGTGTCTGTATGTGGGAAAGGGTTGTCTGATTTCTTCTTTTATCACAATGTTTTCTACTTTGTACCAAAGTAACACTTTCACTTTTACAGATGTTACACATAGTTTCAGTTATTTTCAAAGCAGACGACTATATATATATAGCATCTGACATGAGTTGTCATTTCATATAAAGTTTTATTTAACAAGTTCAAGAAATTTGTTATAAAGCGAGCCCCTGGCGAGATTAATAACAAAATATTTTTGTGACCGATAATGGTCCGTCCCTTTACCTAAACCATTTATCGTGACGTTTGTGTTTACCGGATACACGTTCTCAGCCATTTTGTAAACATTCGCGGATGAATACAAAAATAGTGATTCGATCATACTATATTACACATCATCCTCGGTACCCATGCAGGCTATTCATAACATATATGATACCCTGGGCAAATTGGCTAGCGAAACTTCGTAGTCATGAATAATTCATGAGGTGAAATCCAGCCGCTTGATTGGTTGCATGCTACAAATGTAACGCGATGTACAGTAATAACAATGTACGAGGGGTGTTCGGAAAGTATCGGAACAAGTGCCTTAACATTCTTATTTTTTAATAATTATACACAATTCTTTAAACAAACATAGCTTTATATACCATTTATTCATTTTCTAAAGCAAAATTACAAAATTAAAAATAAGACGCTAGTTATATAGAGCTATGTATGTTGAAAGAATTGTGTACACATATTTAAAAAAAAGAACGTTACGGCACTTGTCCCGAAACTTTCTGAACACCCCTCGTAGTTACGGAGAAAATCGAGGTGCACGCTTTACGAAGTTTCGCTAGCCAATTTGCCCAGGGTATCATATATGTTATGAATAGCCTGGGTTCCGAGGATGATTACACATGTGAATATATAAAGAAATGTAGAATAGAAATGGGTATATTTGATCGGATACAAGCATTGTCATGTGATAAAATATCATATCAGGTAAACAATCAAAGATACAATGAGACATTTCTGCTGTTCAAGACTTGCCAGAACTTTGTGGCAAAAGGAGAAATTGTTCCTAATGAGCAATTACAGCATTTATCACATTGTTTTCAACTCTATTCAATAATTTTACTTACATTTACAGAGAATATTATTGCTTTGATGTTTATTTAAATTCGTCTGCTGCAGAATTGTGATATGTGGTAAAAGGTTTGTGTGTAAAATATGTAAACTTCCAAATTGCATAGGCCTAATAACAAGTACGTAATGTCTGGATAAGTGTATGTTTTGAGACAATAGAGAAAAAATTATAAGGAAAGGAGAAACAACTCATAATGAGTATTTTCTCCCTTTTCCACAATGTTTTCAAAGTTGTCATGGCAATACTGTTGTATGTGGAAAAGGGTTAAAGGCAAAAGCAATTTCTCCTTTAACCAAAATCTCAATATCAGAATTATACTTTCACTTTTCCAAATTGTACACATTTAGCCTTTAATTTCTCTTTCCATCATATAGACGCTTTCTGACGCCTCTGCAGCAGACAGCTTTTTGAAAACATAGTGATAAAAGAAGAAATTGCTCTTTCTTCTTTTGCCACAATGTTTTCCACTTTTAGTCATAGGTTATCAATGTAGAGATTTTCTATTTTAAAATATGTTCTGACGTCTGACGTCTGCTGCAGAATTGTCGTATGAGGGAAAGGGTTAAAGCAGACAAGTCTCCCTCATAGAACAGACCTCCTTCAAATGATTTAAAATCATCTACCTAAAATTATGGAAAGCTTCTTAAAAAAAAAGTGTAATCATTACTGAAAAAAGTAAAAAACTAAAAAGCAATTTATTCTTATCCCGCAAGGTTTTCAAACGTTGTCTTCCTGCAGTGGCACCAGAAAGCGTCTACATGTGGGAAAGGGTAAAAATATAATTTCAGGCAAACAGTGAAAATTAGTTTTGATATGTAATTTAATCATTTGTAGTTGGAGGTGTTCCATGGTGTTCTGAATGATCCAGAAAAAGCCAAAGACCGATCCTTCTTCTACATGAGAGATCCACCTGTCAAAGAAGATCTTCCAGAAAAAGAGTACCAAGTACGTGTTTTTATCTTTAATATGAACCACAGTCAAACCTGTGTTTAAAGACCACCCATGAGAAAGGAACAATATGGTCTTTGTCACAGGACTGGTGGTCTTTAATTGCAGGGTCATCTATACAGAAAATGAGTAATTGGGAAACTAAAAGTATGGTCTCTATAGACAGGGAATTGCTATTCCAATGTGGTCTTAAGCACAGGTTTAAATGTACATCAAATGGTCTTATTGCCTCACCGGTGATCCATCATTTAACCCTTTACCATATACAAATGGCCTTATTGCCTCACCGGTGATCCATCATTTAACCCTTTACCATATACAAATGGTCTTATTGCCTCACCGGTGATCCATCATTTAACCCTTTACCATATACAAATGGCCTTATTGCCTCACCGGTGATCCATCATTTAACCCTTTACCATATACAAATGGTCTTATTGCCTCACCGGTGATCCATCATTTAACCCTTTACCATATACAGATGCGTTCTGACGCCTCTTCATCAGAAGACTTTAAAACATTGTAGCAAAAATGAGAAATTGCTCATAATGAGCAATTTCTTTTTTTGGCACAATGTTTTCAACGTAAACTTTAGGAAACATTATTGTAGTTTAAAATGTATTCTGTAATTTCTATCAGACTTTATCAGAAAAGCATATGCTATGCTGAAGAAGTTTGGTTCAGGTCTGATCTAGTCAAAATAAAAGTGTTTTAACCCTTTCCCTCAGACAGATTTTTGAAAACAATGTGACAAAAGAAGAAATTGCTTGTAACAAGCAATTTCTCCTATTGCCACAATGTTTTCAACTTTTTTCAGTAATTATACTTTCATTTATAGAGATTTTCCATATTTTTGCTTAGATGTTTTCAAAGTCGTCTGCTGCAGATTTGCTGTATGTGGGAAAGGGTTAATGACCAAATTTGCACAAGGGATGCATGTTTAATAACAAATATCTTTCTTGCTTCAAATGATTAGTATGACATTTTTTTCTGCTTGAATGACTTAAGTTAAGAAGTTTGATTCAGGTCCATTGTACTCGAGAAGTTTGCTTTAGGCTCAGTCTTGGTTAACCCTTTCCCTCATATAGACGCTTTCTGACGCCTCTGCAGCAGACAGCTTTTTGAAAACATAGTGACAAAAGAAAAAATTGCTCAAAACGAGCTATTTCTCCTTTTGCCACAATGTTTTCCACTTTTAGTCATAGGTTATCAATTCACTTATAGAGATTTTCTATTTTTTGACAAAATATGTTCAAAGCTGTCTGCTGCAGAATTGTCGTATGAGGGAATGGGTTAAAAAAGTTTGGTAAAGATATCTTGTACAAGTATAAGTGTTGTACAATCTCATTAAAATCAGACCTAAACTTCTCTGCAGTAGCAAATATTTGTAAAGACATGCCTATTAAAGGTCGCCTAAGATTGACCTTTGCGTCAGCCAAACAAATTGTCACCTTCAAAACTTTTAGATATCAACCCATATAAAAATAAATGAGATAGAGAAGAGACGATTGCTGAGTGGTCCAATTCTATAGAGTATTCAAATGTATAAGGTCAATTTGAGATGACATTTTATGCGGTGTCATCCAATCCAATATAATGTACAGCGAAGTAGTTCGTTCTAACTTAAATGAGATTGAGTGTTGTATAAACACAATTTACAGCAGTTATCCCTTTCCCACCTGCATTGTGGTGCATCTACAGCAGATAAATGTTGAAAACATTGCGGCAAAAGAAAAAAATATTCATAATGAGCAATTTCTCGTTTTGCCACAATGTTTCCAACGATATTTTATAATTGAGCTCTCATTGATGAAGATTTTTCAAAGTTGTCTGCTACAGAATTGTTGAATGTGGGAAAAGGTTAATCAGCTATGGATATTTTTTTGTTTTCTTATGTAACTGACAAGTATATAACTTATCTTTAATTAATATAAGAGATGAGCTGTGTAATCTTTCCCACATACAGCAAATCTGCAGCAGACGACTTTTGAAACATAGCGACAACAACCTTAAAAATCTCCATAAAATATAGCTTAATTGTTAAATAAAGTTTGCATCATGAGCAATTTCCCCCTCGTCCACACTGTTTTTAAAAGTCGTCTGCTGCTATTGCATCAAAATCTACAGGTGGGAAAGGGTTAAATGGTATTTTTGCATCAAATTGATAAGACATGTTTCTTTTAATTTTGTAGAAGAGAATTTCAGAGTCGGACTGGCATGCAGAACGCCAAGTTTGGCTGAAGGCTCAGGTTTTGGGGCATAAAGAGCTGAAATCTCGTCAATTTAAACTTGCTTCCGATATTCACCCTTGTATATAATTGATTTTGAATTGTTATAAGAGATGAGCTGTGTAATCTTTAATTATATCTATTTTTAAACGGTATTTTTTTTAACAAATTGATAAGGTATATTTCTTTTAATTTTGTAGAAGAGAATTTCAGAGTCCGACTGGCATGCAGATCGCCAAGTTTGGCTGAAGGGCCAGGTTTTGGGGCATAAAGAGCTGAAAACTCGTCAATTTAAACATGCTTCAGAGGTAGCAGAACTCATCAAAAAGGTAGGATGGGAGTTTTCAATCCCTGCACAAAATTCGCAGAACCTTGGTGGTGACAATTCCGTCATAACATGTTGGCCACTTAAGCCTTTCCAACATTTAACAATTCTGCAGCAGGCAACTTTGAAAATAAAACGAAAAATCGATATAATGAACGTATAACTATGTTATTGATTCAAGCTGAAAACATTGTGACAAAATGAGAAAATGCTCATCATGAGCAAATTTTCCTTGTGTCTGAATGTTTTCAAAAGTTGCTGCAGATGAACATAAATGTGTCTGCATGTTGGAAGAGGTAAATTGTGCATGCAGATTTTTAAAAAAAAAATCAGTGGATGGTTGCATCAATTTGAATCCAATTATCGGATAGTGACTTGGCAAACTTCTTAGATTTAATACTTACACCTATTTTTTCACAGTACGATGTAGACACATTTCAATGATATTAGCCGTTCCACGAGAAAACCAACATTACGGACTCTGCGTAATGTATTGACCCAGATCAGCCTGCACAGTCCTCGCAGCCTCATCCAGGCCAGCACATTCCATCTCAGGGGGATAGATGTATAGTAATGATTCCTAAAACAGAAAATCCACAGGATGGGAAATGTGTATGTCTGGGTTTAGGCTGATCCGGGTCGAAACTTTACGCAGATTCCACAACGTTGGTTTTCTAGTGGGACGGCTCATGTAAGGTTGTTTAGTTGTATGATGACATTATACAGACAGTATATAATAATAATAATAATAAATTCAGCTCTAGTTGGCTCAGTTGGACAGTTACATGTATTGCCCTTTAAACTTTAGAATTTCCCATATCTCACAGAATGTGTAACTTTTCATAGATGTACTTGAATATATACTGTTTTCTAAGCTGTAATTGTTCATAGAGGATGTACTTGAATATATACTGTTTTCTAAGCTGCTATTTTTCCACATACAAACCCTTTTTGACCCCTCTGCAGCAGGCAAAATTCGAAAACATGATGAGCAATTTCTCCTTTAGCCACAATATTTTCAAATCTATTTAATAACTAAACTCTTTACTAAAGCAAATGGGTAACGTATTAACCAATATGTTTTCACAGCCATCAGTTGCAGTTTTGTTGTATGTAGGAAAGGTTTGAAACATATTGCCTTTATAAATTCTAGGATTTAATGGAGTCCATCGAGGAGGATTTTCCAAAAGGGACAGAATTGACTAAACTTGAACAACAACGTGAAGCTCACAGAGCATTTGCCGAAGCTCGATGTCGTGTCTACATCGGACGAGACCAATATTTCACGGACATCAACTATTATAAGAATAAAGGAATGGATACACCGTTTGTGCTGTTAGGAGAATCAGGTGAGCCTTAGACGAGGAAATAATCATTGTACTTTGATTATGAATATTGTTGCCATCTCTATGTTCACTACATTGCTTGTCTTATCATTGGCAACCTCAGTGTTGAGCGGAAGGTTGTAGGTTCGATCCCTGGCTGGTTCATACCAAAGACTTAAATAATGATAGTTATGGCTTCCCTCCTTGGGGCTCAGGGTTGCGGGGTAAGCACTACAACTGACTTGCTGGTGTTAGAATAAATGGACCAGTAGTACTGGTGACTTACACAGGAAATGATGTGATATAGATTAGAAGGCCTCTGAATATACAGACTGATCATGGTCTTCATTAAATGCAAATGTAGTTTAATTTCAAACACTGATTATTTTCCAAAACGTGTCTCACGTTGCATATAGCGCTCCTCCCCATATATGTATGTCTTCTCTGAGTTTCATTTCGTTTGACGAGATTGACAAATTGTTTGCGTGACTTACGCTTTATTGATATCATTGTAAATAACCTACTTGTTTCTCTATTTTCAATTACTTTTTGTACGTTTTTGTATATATCTTTATATTAATGTTCTCAATTTTGTAATATTCAATATGAAATGTATTTGCTCTTCAATTTTTGAGGAAATAAAGAATATCTATCTCCTTTCATATTAACATTTACCATTAAGGCTCCGCTCCCTCAACCCGGTTCTATGTAAAAGGGGGAAATTTAAGCATTTTGCAACCGGTAATTTTAAAAACATTGTTAGGTGAAGACAGATTACTCAAAGTAAGCAAATTTCTGTTTTCCCTCAGTGGTAACAACTATGTATCACAATTACATTTTCAATACTTTAGATATAACAATATCACCCTCCAGAATACTCCAGAAAGCACTACTTTTTCGCAAGCAAACAGATTTTAACGCATCTGCAGTAGATGATTTTGAAAATCATTTTGACAAAAGGAGAAATTGCTCTTATTGACTTATGTCAATTATATTCCTTATTAGACTTATGTTTGTAGAGAATTTCCATATTTTTCGGTGAGGATTATATATGCCTCCATTCTTAGGTCTGGTTGACATTCAGATTATTGTAAATTTCGAAATGACAATTCTTTTTTTATTTCCATCTACAAATGATAAGAAGGTGATTACAGGGAACTGGAGGACATGTATATAAATATCACTTTCTTCATTTCAGGTTCTGGAAAGTCAGCTCTTGTAGCCAACTGGTCCAAAAGACTGGATGACTCGGACCCAGACGCTTTTAAATTTGTCCATTTCATTGGGAGTTCAGCGGACAGTGCTAGTTACATGAAGATATTAAGAAGGTGATTAGCAAAGCCCCAGTGACTCAGCCTGTAGCAATGCAGGGTTGTTAGTTCGAACCCCAGCTTGACCAACATTCATTCCAATGCTTGACAAAAGTCACTGGCATTCGTCTTCCAACAATGGTCTAACAGTCTATATGGAAAAGCAGCCACTTGCTTGGAAAGTCTGGTGTGTGGAGTACTGATGTGGGAAAGGCAGAACACCTGAGTATATCAACTAGCCGCCGTGATATGATTGAAAAATAGTTTAAAGAAGAAGTGGATAGTTACACGCCAAGCAATCAATCAAATAAGAAGATGGTTAAATTCTACTTCATGGCTTTGTGACTGATGATTTTTGGAAACATTGTCGGGAAAGGAGAAGAAAATTCAATAAAATATAGCAAATTAAATGTAGATATTTGGTCTGGTATGAGTTTTGATTTAACCCTTCCACATATACTGAGAGCTCTTATGCCTCATCAGAAGACATTGTTTGAAAACATTGTGAAAACAAAGGAAGAATCACTTATCCTGAACATTGTGTCCTTTGCCTACAATGTTTTCGAATCTGTATTTAAAATATTGTTTGTTGCTTAGGGCATGTGAACAGTCTACCAAGAGTCGCCATTGTGTCATTGTTCCCTCGCGTGTTCTATAAACAGCAGACGACTTAAAAAAGCATTGTTACAATGATCAATTTCTCCTTTTGCTACAATGCTTTTAATAATATTCAATAACTTTTCTGTCATTTAAAGAGACTTTCCATATTCTTGACTAAATGTATTCAAACCCATATTCTGCATATTTGTTTCTCACATACAACAAATCTACAGCAGACGACTTTGAAAACATAGTGACAAAAAACTGTAAAATTTCCATAAAAGATAGTTTAATTAATAAATAATGTTGAAAACATTGTGGCCAAAGGTGAAAATGCTCATCATGAACAATTTCACCTTTGGCCACAATGATTTCAAAAGTCGCTTGCTGCTATTGTGTCAAAATGCATCTACAGGTGGGAAAGGGTCAAGAATATAAATCGCCAGAAGCGTGCTTGAAAGTTTTCAGAGCAGATCACACTTAACCCTTTCTCACATATAGATGCTTTCTGACGCTTCTGCATTAGACAGCTTTTTGAAAACATGGTGACAAAAGAAGAAATTGCTCTTGACGAACAATTGCTCCTTTAACCACAATATTTTCTACTTTTGTCAGTACCATATATTAGTCGTCTGCTGCAGATTTGTTGCATGTGGGAAAGAATTAAATTATCATACCAGATAAACAAAATTAATGATCATTTGCCATCTATGATTATATTTCATGTTATCATTTCCAGATTGTATGAAGAGATGAAGTTGTTCTACAATTTTGACATGGAGATTCCCACATCTGATGCCCAGCTTATCAATGAGCTTGGTAAATGGCTGAGAATGGCCGGTTCCATTTGTAAAGTCCTCCTTGTTTTTGATGCTTTGAACCAGCTGGATGAAGGAACGGGACAAGACGGTATGTACCAGCATTGCTTTCATTTCGTGTTTTATATCACAAAATAGAAGATGCGTAGATTAATTCTTTGCAACATACAACAAATCTGCAGCAGACTTTGAAATCCTTTAGGCAATCATTTGGAAAATCTCTATAAATGAAAGTTTAATTATTGAAAAGATATAAAAAACATTGTGGCAGAAGGAGAAATTGCTTGTTTTCAAAAGTCCAGAAACCAGAATTCCTTCAAATTTTTGGGATCCATGCAAAATTCTGGTTTCCATGGCAACGAAACCGAAAAAACTTCAAAATTCTTCTTCTCCCAAATTGGTTGGCAGATTTTCAAATAATTTTGTAGAAATGTTCCTTGGATGACCCTCTATCAGATTCCTTGAAGCCGTGTTGATTGGTCGAAAAACATGGCCGCCAGGGGGGGCGGGGCTATTTTGCCTTATATGGCTATAGTGAAAACTTAAAAAATCTTCTCCTCCGAAAGTGTAAGGCCGATTTTCAAATAATTTTGTAGAAATGTTCCTTGGGTGACCCTCTATCAGATTCCTTCAAGCCATGTTGATTGGTCGAAAAACATGGCCGCCAGGGGGGGCGGGCGTTTTTGCCTTATATGGCTATAGTGCAAACTTAAAAAATCTTCTCCTGCAAAAGTGTCAGGTCGATTTTCAAATAATTTTGTAGAAATGTTCCTTGGGTGATCCTCTATCAGATTCCTTCAAGCCATGTTGATTGGTCAAAAAACATGGCCGCCAGAGGGCGGGGCTATTTTGCCTTTTATGGCTATAATGAAAACTTAAAAAATCTTCTCCTCCATAAGTGTCAGGCCGATTTTTAAATAATTTTGTAGAAATGTTCCTTGGGTGACCCTCTATCAGATTCCTTCAAGCAATGTTGATTGGTCGAAAAACATGGCCGCCAGGGGGTGGGGGCTATTTTGCCTTATATGGCCAAAGTGAAAACTTAAAAAATCTTCAACATCTTCTCCTCAGTAACCAGTGGGTCAATTGGGATGAAACTTCACAGAAAGCATCCTCTTAATGACCTCACCAGAATTCCTTCAAATTTTAGGGATCCATGCAGAATTCTGGTTTCCATGGCAACGAAACAATTTTTTTTTCAAAATTCTTCTTCTCCCAAACTGGTTGGCAGATTTTCAAATAATTTTGTAGAAATGTTCCTTGGATGACCCTCTACCAGATTCCTTCAAGCCATGTTGATTGGTCAAAAAACATGGCCGCCAGGGGGGCGGGGCTATTTTGCCTTATATGGCTATAGTGAAAACTTAAAAAATCTTCTCCTCCGAAAGTGTCAGGCTGATTTTCAAATGATTTTGTAGAAATGTTCCTTGGGTGACCCTCTATCAGATTCCTTCAAGCCATGTTGATTGGTAAAAAAACATGGCCGCCAGGGGGGGGGGGGTCGGGGCTATTTTGCCTTATATGGCTATAGTGCAAACTTAAAAAATCTTCTTCTCCAAAAGTGTCGGCCTGATTTTCAAATAATTTTGTAGAAATGTTCCTTGGATGACCCACTTTCAGATTCCTTCAAGCCATGTTGATTGGTAAAAAAACATGGCCGCCAGTAGGCAGGGCTATTTTGCATTATATGGCTATAGTGAAAACTTAAAAAATCTTCTCCTCCAAAAGTATCTGGCCGATTTTCAAATAATTTTGTAGAAATGTTCCTTGGGTGACCCTCTATCAGATTCCTTCAAGCCAAGTTGATTGGTCGGAAACTATGGCTGCCAGGGGGCGAGGCTTATATAGCTAAAGTAAAAAATAAATAAAAAATCAGGTGAGCGATTCAAGGGCCATCATGGCCCTCTTGTTTATTATGTTTTATTCTGGTTTTATGCCATTATCAACATTATTTCAGTTACAGATATTACAGTAATAGAAAACCTTTTCATGATCCCTGGGTAACCAAACCAGTACTAGGCTAGGAAATGTGTCTTACTCACTAGCACCCTACCATTATTGGTGCAAGCGTGGATCAAACATGGGACATCTGGTTCCAAATTCCCCTGGTAAACCACTCGGCCATGACATTCCTAAAGATTCAGGGGCATATAGTAATTATGTCTCCCCTTCTCCGAAAGGGGGGACATGCTGTATTTGTAGTTATTCTTATTCTTCTTATTATTATTACGATTCCCCAACAGAGTTGGGAATCGTATTGTTTTTCTATTGTTTTTTCTTTTTATTATTATTATTATTATTCTCTTTCAGCTATCCAAATTTTTGTCCAGAGCAATACTCATAAACTACTTGATGGAATTGATCGAAACTTGCAACATAGATATATGGCATTGTGAACTTGTGTAGTTTTCAAGAATGATAACTCTGAGCCACTTTTTTGCAAAGTTATCTCCCCTTTTTCAATATTTTAATCAATTTTTGTCAGAGCGATATCTTGTGAACGAATGGTCAGATATTATTGAAACTTGGAACATAGATAGATGGCACTGTGCAGATGTACAACATGCAAGAATTATAACTCTGGGCCACTTTTTTGCAAAGTTATCTCCCCTTTTTCATTTTTTTAATAATTTGGTGATTTGAACTTGTATAACTCGATAACGAAAAGACATAGAGACTTGAAACTTAGTACGAATGTTCCAAATCAAGTGACCTACTTTCTCATGTGTATTTGAGCTTGACCGAATACTCGTTTCTGATTGGTCGATTTTTCGGACTTGTATAACTCGAAACTGACTAGTGATAGAGACTTGAAACTTAGTACATGTCATTCTAATCAAGTAGTACTACTTTCTCAAGTGTATTAGCGCATGACCGAATACTAGTTTCTGATTGGTCGATTTTTCTGACTTGTATAACTCAAAAACGACAAGTGATAGAGACTTGAAACTTAGTACATGTGTTTCTTATCAAGTAGTTCTACTTTTGCATGTGTATTAGCGCATGACCGAATACTCGTTTCTGATTGGTCGATTTTTCGGACTTGTATAACTCAAAAACGACAAGTGATAGAGACTTGAAACTTAGTACATGTGTTTCTAATCAAGTAGTACTACTTTCTCAAGTGAATTAGCGCATGACCGAATACTCGTTTCTGATTGGTCGATTTTTCGGACATGTATAACTCAAAAACGACAAGTGATAGAGACTTGAAACTTAGTACAAGTGTTCCCAATCAAGTGATACTACTTTCTCATGTGTATTTGCGCATGACCGAATACTCGCTTCTGATTGGTCGATTTTTCGGACTTGTATAACTCAAAAACGACAAGTGATCGAGACTTGAAACTTAGTACATGTGTTTCTAATCAAGTAGTACTACTTTCTCAAGTGTATTAGTGCATGACCGAATACTCGTGTCTGTTATCTCCCCTTGTTAAATAAAATGGCAAGGGAATCGTTCGTAACTGTTGCTACAGTTACAATCTCTAGTTCTTCTTCTTCTTCTTAACTTTTGTTTGTCCAGAGCAGAACTCGGAAACTACTTGAAGTAATTGATTGAAACTTGGAACATAGATAGATGGCAATGTGAAGTTGTGCACCTTGCAAGAATTATAACTCTGGGCCACTTTGTTGCAAAGTTATCTGCCCTTGTTCAATATTTTAATAGTGTAAACTTTGTCCAGAGCAGAACTCAGAAACTACTTGAAGGAATTTATTGAAACTTGGAACATAGATAGATGGCAATGAGAAGTTGTGCACCTTGCAATAATTATGAGTTATCTCCCCCTTGTTCAATATTTTAATTGTGAAAACTTTGTCCAGAGCAGAACTCAGAAACTACTTGAAGGAATTTATTGAAACTTGGAATATAGATAGATGGCAATGTGAAGTTGTGCACCTTGCAATAATTATGAGTTATCTCCCCCTTGTTCAATATTTTAATAGTGTAAACTTTGTCCAGAGCAGAACTCAGAAACTACTTGAAGGAATTTATTGAAACTTGAAACATAGATAGATGGCAATGTGAAGTTGTGCACCTTGCAATAATAATGAGTTATCTCCCCCTTGTTCAATATTTTAATAGTGTAAACTTTGTCCAGAGCAGAACTCAGAAACTACTTGAAGGAATTTATTGAAACTTGGAATTTAGATAGATGGCAATGTGAAGTTGTGCACCTTGCAATAATTATGATTTATCTCCCCTTGTTCAATATTTTAATAGTGTAAACTTTCTCCAGAGCAGAACTAAGAAAGTACTTAAAGGAATTTATTGAAACTTGGAATATAGATAGATGGCAATGTGAAGTTGTGCACCTTGCAAGAATTATAACTCTGGGCTACTTCGTTGCAAAGTTATCTCCCCTTGTTCAATATTTTAATAGTCATTGACAAACTGCAATGGGGAGACATATGTTTTTTCATAAAAACAACCTTTCTAGTTTCCCTGTGTGTCTGTCTGTGGCAAAAACTTTTACATTGGTCATGAGTTTTGACTGTTCAGAGAAACAGCTTTCACATTTGATATATATATATATGTTTCCTTATGACAAGATCTTTCTATTTGTACTTCAAGTGTTGATATTATGACATTGACATTGTCCTTTGACTAAGGTACTTAAAAAAAAACAACCCAGGCCAGGGCATTGAATTTCCACAAATATATGATCAGTGCTCTTCGAAAACCAATCTTAATCCTTTCCCACATACAAATAATCTGCAAAAGACGTCTTTGAAAATAATCTCTGTAAATGAAACAATAATCACAGATTTGAAAATAATCTCTGTAAATGAAACAATAATCACAGATTTGAAAATAATCTATGAAACAATAATCACAGATTTGAAAATGTTGTGGCAAAAAGAGAAATTGCTCATTATGAGCAATTTATCCTTTTGTCACAATGTTTTCAAAGGTTGTCTGCTGCAGAGGTGCGAATAGCTTCTGTATATGGGAAAGGGTTTAGGCATTTGCAACCAGTGTAGATTGAGATCAGCCAGCACAGTCTTATCCTGCTTTGCATTGTTATAGAAGTTTTCAAGAAAGGGGTGGTATCATTTTGGGTGTTTGTTGTGTGAATTACTATTGACTTACACATGCATAATATTGGCTTGCGTGCTTTGACCATTTTCAAGATATATGAGAAATATTATGGGGTAATTTACAAGTTTGAATTTTGGAAAAGTAATTTTGTTTTTGTTTCCAAATTTCAAAAGTTTAGCCTGATCAGAAAACATGAAGGATTTTTAGTGGCGTTCATTTGTGAAGCAATTTAACCCTTTCCCTCATATAGACGCTTTCTGACGCCTCTGCAGCAAACGGCTTTTTGAAAACATAGTGACAAAAGAAGAAATTGCACAAAACGTGCAATTTCTTCTTTTGCCAGAATGTTTTCCACTTTTTGTCATAGGTTATCCATTCAGTTTATGAGATTTTCTATTTTTTGACAAAATATGTTCAAAGTCGTCTGCTGCAAAATTGTCGTATGAAAGGGTTAACCGACTATAGTGGTCGAAATGGTTTCGAAGGATATTGACCGTACAGCCCCCAAAAAGTGTGTGCACTGTAATGTAGTTCACCAACTTTTATTGAATACTCAAAGAAGGCAAATGGCGTGTGTGAATAACTTCATAATTATGCAGTTGCTGTTTAAAACATGCCTCTGCAAACACAAATATTTATGGTTTTGATTTAGCAGATAATTTTGCATTTCAAATGAATTGGCCAAAGACACCGAGTCACATACATGTAATCTTGCTCAGTAATGGCGAAATAATCCGATTTCAAGCCTTGTTTATGCTCTATCTCTTGGGTCATTCAGCGGAGTAAAGCAATATAGATTTTCTTCTATGCAAGGTTTATTGTCCCATGTAAACACACAGAAACATTATAGTGTAAAATGGCTAGTTTAAGTTTAAATGGCGTGGATACTGTTGGCATTTTCTTGTTCTTGATTTGAAGATTTTTGTGCTTAAAGCCTCTAACAAATTCAATATACATTCTTTTAATTATTTTATCACAAGGAGCAAAACAATCATTACAGGTAACAGGTCACAATTGAAAACAACATGCTGTCATTAAACACTTTCCCACATAAAGATACATTTAAAGCATCTGCAGCAGACGACTTTTGAAAACATTGTGTTAACCCTTTCCCTCATATAGACGCTTTCTGACGCCTCTGCAGCAGAAGGCTTTTTGAAAACATAGTGACAAAAGAAGAAATTGCACAAAACGTGCAATTTCTCCTTTTGCCACAATGTTTTCCATTTTTCGTCATAGGTTATCCATACAATTAAGGAGATTTTCTATGATTTGACAAAATATGTTCAAAGTCGTCTGCTGCAGAATTGCCGTATGAGGGAAAGGGTTAAAAGAAGAAACTTATCAAGATGAGCAATTTCACCTTTTGCAACAATGTTTTCAATTTTTTGCAACGATTATACCTTTATTTATAAAGATTTTCTACATTCTTTGCCTTCATGTATTAATATTGTCTACTGTAGATTAGTTGTATGTTGGAGTCAGTCGGAGCCCCAAATAAGAACTGCTTGCATGTTGTAAAATCCTTATTTGAGACGTTAACCCTATGTCATGGGTACTTAAAAGAATCGTCTCAATCAGAGGATTCTTTTGATTAACCACATCATAGGGTTTGGTTGGATGATAAGAGAAATATTGTGGGGAAAAGATCTGTATACTCCTGCTTATCTCGACCTCTTCATTGTATTGCAGGTCCAGAGCATGACTTACTATGGATACCACCCAAACTACCACCCAGTGTATTCATGCTGCTGTCTACTCTTCCAGGCAGGGTAAGATTGTTTTCTGTTTATCCCTTTACCACATACAGATGTTTGCTGACGCCTCTGCAGCAGACAACTTTAAAAAACATAATGGCAAAAGGAGAAATTGTTCAAAACTTTTTAGATGGAATTATATTGATTGAATTTGAGTTGAAAACATCTACTGCAAAAGCTTCGACATGCATCTGCATGTGGGAAAGAATAAAACCTTTTTTGCATACATTACCAATTTGACAACAAACATCTTGGAAATGCATTCTAAGAAACGATAAATTGCTAACTGTTTTAGATCAAAGCAGATGACTCTAAAAGTATCATATCAGGTTATATTCATATATGACATCCTGGTAGCTTAACCCTTTCCCGCAGACGACTTTGAACATATTTTGTCAAAAAATAGAAAATCTCTATAACTGAATGGATAACCTATGACTTAAAGTGGAAAACATTGAGGCAAATAGAGAAATTGCTCGTTTTGAGCAATATCTTCTTTTGCCACTATGTTTTCGAAAAGCTGTCTGCTGCAGAGGCGTCAGAAAGCATCTTTATGAGGGAAAGGGTTACTGTTTTCTTCAGAAGTTTTCAAAGCAGACGACTCTAAAAGTATCATATCAGGTTATATTCATATATGACATCCCGGTAGCTTAAAGATAAAGGCACCGGCTTTAGGAGCCAGAGGTCCAAGGCGTGTCTTTTTGTGACAGTTCCATTGTATGAGCTCACAGCTAGTTGAATAATGGTACAAAAAACATACCCGGATACCTGCCTGGTGCCTGGCAAAAGAATGTTAGGGTACCAGAAGTAAACAAATTCAGGGTTCTCATCTGTTAGAAATGCCTGGCCCTTTCAATGATGACACTATAATGAACACACACTTTTACATAAATCTGTATTGTGACATTAAATACTCTTATCAGCTTATATAATATAATATATATACTATAATCAACTTATATGGTATGATATTTTTAGAGTCGTTCACTTTTAAAATATCTGCACGTTTTGAGTAATTTCCTTTTTCCCACAATGTATTTAAAAGTCTATGGCTACAGCAGCGTCAAATGTAGCACATATCAGGGAAAGGGTTAAACCGTAAGTTTTTTTCAGCGATAGCAGGACATTAGTTTACTTGTTATCTTCCTTTTACAAGGCTATGACGGCATGTGATAACAATGAATGGCCCTCTTGTTTCAGCGAAAGCAGGACATTAGTTTACTCGTTATTTTCCTTTTACAAGGCTATGACGGCATGTGATAACAATGAATGACCCTCTTGTTTCAGTGATAGCAGGACATAAGTTTACTCGTTATTTTCCTTTTACAAGACTATGACGGCATGTGATAACAACGAATGGCCCTCTTGTGTCAACGATAGCAGGACATTAGTTTACTTGTTATTTTCCTTTTACAAGGCTATGACGGCATGTGATAACAACAAATGGCCCTCTTGTGTCAACGATAGCAGGACATTAGTTTACTTGTTATTTTCCTTTTACAAGGCTATGACGGCATGTGATAACAATGAATGGCCCCACATGAGGGTTGAGCCCCTGGATGACTCGCAGAAGCTTCAGATCATTACAGACTATCTGACAGGAATCTACGGTAAAACACTCAGTACCGAACAGAAGGACCTCCTCATAGAGGCTAAGCAGACATCAAACGCCTTGTATCTGAAGTCCTTATTGGATGAGGTAAGTAGTTTAACCCCTCTTTCCAACATAGAATGATCTACAGCCACAATGTTGTCACAACTCATCTGCTGCAGATGAGTCAAAAAAATACTGCAGGTGGGAAAAGGTAAAAATGTAATATATGGAAAATTGCAAGCATAATTTTGAGTATTTTGAAGAATCTAAGAATCATCAGCATTATTTAAATGTGGTTGTGATAAAAGTACGGTAAGTAAAGACATTTTTAGAGAAAAACATTAAAATGGAAACTTTTATTGTAATCTATGAACATGTGTATCAAAATTTGTTTAAAAAGAAATTTAATAGAAATTCAAATTATGTGCCGTCTCTCTCACTTAATTGATTATGACTTTGTTTCTGTTTGAGGGATTCACTTTTAACTTGCAAACTTGATATGTTGTGATTAGGAGAGTGAAATCATATTAGGAACAGTCCTTTCTTAGCTTGTCTATTTTTCGAAGAAAAAACAGTTGCGGTATTGTGACACTCTTGGCATCGTCACAAAGCTTTAACCTTACCACATATCTAAAAAACTGTTCAACATTTTCTAATGAAACTTAGTACACATGTCCATAGGAACAATATGCATGTCTATACCCAGCTTTAATCATTTTTCGACTTAGAAAAAAGCAGACGAGCATTAGCGTTCCCTTTGTATATATTTTTGATTGGTATAAAGATTAATTGTTAATGCAGCTGATGTTCAGTGTACAAGAACCGTAACTTGAGCTTGTATGTTTTTGGAGTTATCCCCCTTTGTCAATTTTATTTCTTCAAACTTGGCATGCAGATAGTTATCACGTGCAGATGCCTAGTGAGCAAACCCCATTACTCTAGAATGCCATTTTTAAGTTATCTCCCTTGATCACTTTTTACTTATTCTGCCATTTTTAACTTGTCTGTGTTTTGAAGAAAAAAGGGCTTTTGTAATACCCTTGCTGTCATTGTCGGCTGCATCGTCTGCGTCACCAAACTCTGTCTTTTATAATTATTCACAAATGCATCTTTCTCGACTTAGAAAAAAACCCAGATGAGTGTTGGCGTTCGCTTGCGGCGCACTTGTCTCACTTGCTGTCCAACTTCCTGAAGACGACACCATGGGTTTCTTGGAACAGTCTTGTAATTTCTTCTTTTAACCCTTTCCCTCATATAGACGCTTTCTGACGCCTATGCAGCAGACGGCTTTTTGAAAACATAGTGACAAAAGAAGAAATTACACAGAACTTGCAATTTCTCCTTTTGCCACAATGTTTTCCACTTTTAGTCATAGGTTATCCATTCAATTGCAGAGATTTTCCATTTTTTGACAAAGTATGTTCAAAGTCGTCTGCTGCAGAATTTTTGTATGATGGAAAGGGTTAATTGGTCTTCCGCTGTGGATATCTATCCATGCTTATGTTGCTTTGTCAGTGTACTGCCTCAATTAATCATATACTGTATATGTGTTAAAATAAAATTCAATACACATATGATGTATTATGTATTTTCATAGGTCCGTATGTATGGGTCATTTAGGATGCTCACAGATAAGATCAAAGATTACCTATCGGCACAAAACCCCGGAGACTTGTTCTCTAAAATATTAGAGAGACTAGAATCGGACTTTGAGAAAGGAACTAATGCAAGGTAAATTTGATTAACAGTGGCGGAAGAAAAACAACTAAATATACAGCTGACTTGACATAAAGTCTCTTGACCCTTTCCCACATACGGACGCATTTTTTAATGTCTGCAGCAGATGACATTTGAAAACATTTGTGGAAAAATGAGAAATTGCCCTCGTTTGCCTCAATGTTTCCAAATCGAATCTATAACTAAACTTTCACTTATGGAGGTCTTCCAAGTATTGCCTAGATATTTGCAACTTTGTCTGCTGCAGAATTTTTGTATGAGGGAAAGGGTTAATATGGTCTATTATAAGGAAAGGGTGTACCTTGATAAGTGCGTTTATTTCTCATATGCTGTTCATATTTTCCCTCTTCTGTTACTATTCAGTTGTACTTGTTTCAATGTATTATTGAGATATATTTTCACTTAACCCTTTCCCTCATATAGACGCTTTCTGAGGCTTCTGCAACAGACAGCTTTTTGAAAACAAAGTGACAAAAGAAGAAATTGCTCAAAATGAGCAATTTCTCCTTTTGCCACAATGTTTTCTACTTTTAGTCATAGGTTATCCATTCAATTATAGAGATTTTCCAATTTTTGACAAAGTATGTTCTAAGTCATCTGCTGCAGAATTGTCGTATGAGGGAAAGGGTTAAGGGTGAAACAAAGGTTAATATTTTCACTTAATAAAATTTGAGGGCTTCATGCAAAACATGCTTCATGCTTGTTCAAGCTGTAGTTACAACCATTTTGCATGAAATTATCAATATGAATATGCCACGAGTGAAAATAGCCCTTTTGATGTTCAGGAATGGAAATTTAATATATTTCAATGTTATATTTAAACAAACACCTTTTATTACATGCTTTAACCCTTTCCAACATACAAAAATTCTGCAGCAGACGACCTTAAAAACATCCATGCAGAAAGATAAAAAAATCTCTATAATATATTATTACTATGAAAACATTGTGGCAAAGTGAGAAATTTTTAATTTTGCCACAATCCTTTCAAAGGTCGTCTGCTGCAAAGTTTTTTCCGAAAGCATCTGTATGTGGGAAAGGGTTAACTTGCTTTTGACATGAAGAGACTGGATAAAGACGGAGGAAACAGTGAACATTGATAAAACTGTTTTGAACAATGAGTTTATCATTCTATAAACCACTGGTTCTTATCAATAATCCAGTGAAAACCATGTAATAGGTTGGCTTTATTTTTCCTCTTTTGGTGCTGTCTATTTTTGTTTGTAGATACTTTTCCTTTTTATGAGGTGTAGTGGTAGAGCATCCGCCTCAGGTGTGGTGTAGTGGTAGAGCATCCGCCTCAGGTGTGGTGTAGTGGTAGAGCATCCGCCTCAGGTGCGGAAGGTTGCGGGTTCATACCAAAGACTTTAAAAATGGTAGTAGTGGCTGCTCTCCTTTGGTGCTCAGGGTTGTGGGGTCGGCATTACGACTGACTGGCTGGTGTCAGGATAAATGGACTGGTACTTACCCAGGAAACGCCGTGATATAACTGAAACATTGTTGACATCTGCGTAAAACACCCAACAATTGACAATCAATCCTCTCTGACTAGATCATCATGTGAACCATGGCACACAAAGATTGACCTTTGACCCTTTTCCACAACAAATATGCAGCAGAAGACTTTGAAAGAATCGATGCTAATATATGGAAATTTTCTGTAAATGAAAGTTACCTTATTAAATAAAGTTGAAAATATATTGTATTGAGGCAAGGGAGAAATTACTGCAATGTTTTCAAAAGCGGTGTGCTGCAGATGTGTCAGAATACATCTACAAGTGGGAAAAAGACTTTACACATTCCTATGCATCCGCAGCAGAAAACTGTTGATAACTTTGTGGCACAAGAAGAAATTGCTCGTAACATTTCCAACTACATTCAATAATATCTTCATTTTGAAAGAGTTTCAATATTTTTGTAAAGATGTTTTCAAAGTCATCGGCTGCAGATTTGTTGTGTGAGGCAAAGTGATAGGCCATAACATTTCTTGCACAAACCTAAAAAAAGGTTTAAATGACTAGTCTTCAAACAGGACAAAATTTTATCAGGCTGCATAGCTGTGTAGGCTGACAGGGGTCTGCACTGGTCACAGAGTCCCGACAGCTGATTTAAATGTGTTGTGACCTATTTTGATTAACCTTTATTCAGAAACTCGTCTTTTATCTATATAACTGACTGTCAAATATTTAGCTAAAGTGAAATGATAATTTTATCACTCATTTTGTTGATTAAAGTTTAGAAAGGCAAGTACATGTATGTCCCAATTGGTAGAGTAACCATAACAGATTTTGTGTGAAGTGCGTGATTGATCTAATTGTAATAAATTGCTTTATCAAAAGGTCTAGGAGAAAATATGTTGGATATAAATGATATGTATTATAGTATACACTATAATTAAATAAATCATTTTTAACTCCACTGGCTGAAAGCCAGTCAAGCTTATGTCATGGCGAATTGTCTATATGTGTGCGTGTGCAAACTGTTTTTGCTTCTAACAACTTCTTCTCACTAACCACTTGGCCAATAGGGGATGAAACTTCATAGGAAGCATCCTCTCAATGTCCTCTCCTAAATTCCTTCAAATTGTTGGGATCCATGCAAAATTCTGGTTTCCATGGCAATCGAAAGGAAAAAAAAGGTGAAAACTTAAAATATCTTCTCCTCCGAAAGTGTCAGGCCTCTATCAGATTCCTTCAAGCCATGTTAATTGGTTGAAAAACTCTGGCCGCAAGGGGGCGAGGATATTTTGCCTTATATGGCTATAGTGAAAACTTAAAAAATCTTTTTCTCCAAAAGTGTCGCGGTGATTTTCAAATTATTTTGTAGAAATTTTCCTAGGCTGACACTCTTATCAGATTCCTTCAAGCCATGTTGATTGGTAAAAAACATGGCCACCAGGGGGCGGGGCTGTTCGGAGATTTAATTTTGCCTAATGGCAGTGGAGGGTTACTCAGGCCCTCTTAAATGGGCCTCTTGTTTCTATTGCGTTGTCAGAGATGTCAAATAAAATCCATTTATCTTGTTGAAATCCAACCAAGTTAATGCATTGTGTTACTTACTGGTAGTGACAGATTATTTTGCGGTACAATACTGTAGACATGGATACTCTGGAATCAGTACATTAATTTTTAGCAAATATTTCAACGATTCATATGCTTTCATTGACATTATATACAATCTCGAATAGCAAGACATCTCACTCTGAACCCGAAATGGTGTTCAGTAATGGAGAGCTTCTGTAGAAAGAGATATTTGAAGTAATTCATTGCTTATATTGTTATAAGACTTAAACAATAGGGACTGATTTCAGCCTAGATTTCGATGAGTGTCTGAAAACAACAGCTCTTAACCCTTTCCCTCATACGACAATTCTGCAGCAGACAACTTTGAACATATTTTGTCAAAAAATAGAAAATCTCTATAATTGAATGGAAAACCTATGACTAAAAGTGGAAAACATTATGGCAAAATGAGAAATTGCATGTTTTGTGCAATTTCTTCTTTTGTCACTCTGTTTTCAAAAAGCCGTCTGCTGCAGAGGCGTCAGAAAACGTCTATATGAGGCAAAGGGTTAAACTTTAAAGTCGGGTATAGACTTAAACTAGAATAATGCAATCAGCCCAAATAGTTTCACCCTTTTCCGTATACAACATAATCTGCAGCTTCAAAACACATCTTGGCAAAAATGAGTTTTCTTGAAAAAATAGTGACATAAGAAGAAATTGCTCGAAACGACCAATTTTTCCTTTTGCCACAATGTTTACCACTTTTAGTCATAGGTTATCCATTCAATTATAGAGATTTTCCATTTTTTTACAAAATAGTCGTCTGCTGCATAATTGTCGTATGAGGGAAGGAGTCAAAATGCTTCTGTATTATGGTAAAGTGTTAATATAAATAAAGTTCTATTTTATTTATTTATTTATGTGTATCAACAAACTTTTTGTCCATTCTAACATTTACATTTCTCATAGAATTTTTATCTTAATCTTAACTGTTTAACCAATAATAAGGTTGTCTGCTTTAAAATCATATGTGGAAATAAATTATACACATGGAAAATTGTCAGTTCCAGTTTAATTGTGAAATATCATTGAAAACAGAGGAATGTATTATGGTAAAGTGTTAATATAAATAAAGTTCTATTTTATTTATTTATTTATGTGTATCAACAAACTTTTTGTCCATTCTAACATTTACATTTCTCATAAATTTTTTATCTTAATCTTAACTGTTTAACCAATAATAAGGTTGTCTGCTTTAAAATCATATGTGGAAATAAATTATACACATGGAAAATTGTCAGTTCCAGTTTAATTGTGAAATATCATTGAAAACAGAGGAATAACTTTTTTACGTTATTTCTCCTTCCCACAATGTTTTCAAAACTTGTCTGCTGTATTAATAAAGCCATCAAATGTCATCTGCACAATATAGAAGATTAAAGTAATGTATTGTTTCCAATTTTAATGTTGTTTTCTCTATTCTAGAGGTTTCGATGTTGTGTTTCTAACAAAACTAACCTTGTGTTTCGATGTTGTGTTTCTAACAAAACTAACCTTGTGTGTTTGTGAATCTTGTGTAGTTCTTGTAGTGTGAATATATTAACAGATATACCAGGTTACAGTTTCTAACACACCACTACACTAAGTTTGGGTAAGATCCTTAATCAACATTTTACCTGATAATGCCACATTTGGACCTCATTAAAATGGAAAACATCTTGAGAAATAAATTGGAAATTATTCCAAGTTATAGAAAAGTTGGAAGAGATTTCAAAACAATATTGGACAAGGTGAACATGCGTTCATTATAACCAATTTCACCTTTTTCCTAATTGTTTTCATAGAATTGTCTGATGCTGCAGACATGCTGTTATGCAGTTCTATCAGGGAAGGTGTTTATAACATCAGCAACTAACGTTTCCTTCATGTTTATCTACTATAATATGTTTGTAAATTTGATGTAACTTAATATTTAATTTCGATACAGAAATCAATTTGGAGAAAGGAGAAATTGCTGGGAAAAAAGGCAATTTCTCATTTTCCAATCATGTTTTCAAATATCTTCTGCATAAAAAATAAACTTAAGAATTTTTCTGCATCGGGGTAAACATTCTAAGCCCTTTTTTTAGCTCACTTGAGCATGAGGTGCCGATTGAGCTATTGTCCTGCTCACCTCCTGTTGTCATCTGTCTGTCCGTTCACATTTTCCTGCAAACAACTTCTCCTCCTAAACCAATGGACCAATTTCAAAATATTTTCACAGAAATATTCCTTAGGTGGTCCTCTTTCAAATTAATTCATAGAATTCAGTTCTATGGAAAACTCTGGTTTCCATGGCAATAGAAAGAAAAAAACTTTAGAAATATTCTTGTCAAAAAGTACTGGCATAATTTAAAATAATTTAACCCTCTACCAAGATTGTTAATTTTATTTTGATATGTTTTAAAAACATGGTCACTATATTATAAGTTGCCTAGCATATTTTCCATATATGTCCAAAAGTATTGGCCTGATTTGATGGAAATGTTCCTTTGGTGAACCCCTACCATCTGTTCAAATTATTCGGATCAGTTAAAAAACATGATCAGAGAGGGGACGGTGTTCATTTTCTTTGTATGAAAGTATAAACTTTGAAAACAATAGAAGTTCTATTGAATTAGGTGAGTAATATAGTCCTGACCCTCATGGTGTAAGTATTAAGACTTAAATTCAATCAAGCTTTGAAAACTGAACTGTAAAACTAAATGACCATCTAGAATAGCTGACACACTTTCCTTTAACTTTATTATATTTATTGTTTTTAGTATCACAGCTTTGTTCTTCTTTTTTGACTAATCGCATCTATATTATAAAACAATTCAATGAGGATCTTTCTCAGAAACCCTGACTTTAAGCCTGTTTTTTTGCGTCAAGTGCTTTAGTAGTGTGACACAAAGGGATCCCTTCTCATCTGTCTGTCCCTCCATCTGTCTGTCTATAACACATACTCTTACTGACATATAAGAAGGCGACATAATTATGTATATCTTAAATCACTTCTGTTTATTCTTAGAAAATGTTATGATTTTCTCTGTCACTTTATTACCAACAGGGATGCTCTTGTACATGATACGGTCACAGCTGTTTGGTGTTCACATAAAGGAATGTCTGAAGGAGAACTGGTGGAATTTTTACAGGTACCTTCTAGACATCTACTCTACCAATAACTGTATTCCCATCGGACTCTTCCGAATTGTACAAAGTTGAACAGAACGGTTGCTCGACTCAGATTAGGTTATAACTTTGATACAAACAGGAAGATCTTGTTCGAATAGAATTATTAGTATTATCATATATTTTTGTAGCTTACGAAAATGCTCATTTTTCAATTTATTACTTTGAAGTGTGTTTAAATGTCTAGAAAGATATCAAGATACCAAATATATTGGCGACTGAGATGACCTCCATCCAAATAGTCTGCAAGGAAACCCTGTTTTTGTCTTGAAATGCTTGTGTCGCTCAACCTCACTGCATCGAATATGTGAAAATGCCGCCTAACCCCTAAGCAGTAGATGATTTTAGAAAACATTGTGACAAACGGAGAAATTGCTCAAAACTAGCAATATTTCCCTTTGTCACAATGCTTTTTGATTCTAATCAATTATTAAGTTTTCATTTACAGAGAATTTTAATATTTTTGCCTAAATGTTTACTAAGTCATTTGCTGCACATTTGCTGTACATGGGAAAAGCTAGGTTAACAGGCTACTTGTATGTAAATGTGATGAAGTGAAATGGTTTGAAATGAAGATTTTGTTCAAAGTAAAAGTTGAAAAAGAGTGTACATACCAAACTAGGCCGTGCTCTTATGGATCCCATAAAGGGGTGACCACTCTTATGTGACACAGTCTTTCTTAGTTATGTGATAGGTGAACACCCCCCCCCCCCCCCCAAAACAAGCAATTTCTCCTTTTGCCAGTGTTTTCAATTCGCTTTCAATTATTATATAAATTTGTTTTTCGAGATTCACAACTTTGCAAATATTTTGGCAAAGTCCTCTGCTGAAGATTTGCTGTGTCTGGGAAAGGTTAACATTGCTACCAAAACAGTTTATCATATAACATACGAAGATATTTTAATCTTAATTTCGTTTTGCATCTTTATTTGTTTCCTCCACACTAACAGGTACCCAGTGCAGTTTGGTCTCCATTCTACCTTTCCCTGTATGAAAATCTGGTCAACAGAAATGGTGTGTTGAATTTCTCCCATGACCATCTGAGACAGGCAGTAGAGAGCAAATATCTGAACACCCCAGAGAAGAAGAAGGCTGGTTACATGCGAATGATAGAATTCTTCAGTGAACAGGAAACCAGTCACAGAACTGTAAGCATGAGTACCTACAGGAAATAATTAAGCTGTGCCGGTGATTTGGGGTCTTATGTTACATGGTGTTAAACATGTAGGGCTATAGGTAGTTTAGCTTCAAAAGTTGAATTTAGGACTACATGTTTATCTCATTTTGGCAGACAACTCTTTTGAGACTGTGCGCAGATGCTTTAATCCCTTCCCACCGGCAGACGCATTTTGACGCAATAGCAGCTGACGACTTTGGAAAATATTGTGTCCAAAGGTGAAATTGCTCATGATGAGCAATTTCACCTTTGGCCACATTGTTTTCAACTTTATTTAACAATTTAGCTATCTTTTATGGAGATTTTTCAGGTTTTTGTCACCATGTTCTCAAAGTCGTCGGCTGCAGATTTGTTGTATGTGGAAAAGTGTTAAGACCCAAATCGTCAGATGCAGCTCATATGTATCTAGAGCAAGTTATTGTGAATTAGTATTGTTTTTCTGATATGATGTTGTAGGTGTCTTTAATACTGAAAACAATTAAGAAAATCGAGTAAATAATTGACAAAAGTTTAAACCCTTTTCCTCATGCAACGTCTGCAGCAGACGACTTTGAATATATCTAAGCAAAAACATGGAAATTCTCTATAAATGAAAGCATAGGTATTAAAAAAGTGTTGAAACAATTATGGCAAAAGAAGAAATTGCTCATTATGACTAATTTAAGCTTTTGCTACAAATTGTTCAAAAAGTCGTCTGCTCCAGATGCACCACCATGGGTCTTCGAGTGTTTAACAAATTTACTTTTCAAATCTTCTTTATTAAATAATGAATAGGATTAGGGATGAATACTGATATTAATTTTCGAATATTATTTTCTCTCATGGCAATATATTCAAAAAATCTATTTCCTTGTTTTAATATATTTAAATAATTGTTTTTATTTATTTTAATTTCCAAAATCATGTTGTGTTACAGGTGGAGGAGTTACCTTTCTTGCTGATGCGGGCAGGACAGCTTGACAGGTTAAAGGACTATTTAAAGAACTTGGATGTGTTCTACAGGCTGTCTAGTAGTGATGATGGACATTTTGAATTGATCAAAGCATGGAGAACCGTATGTAAACTTGATTTATAAATAGACATTTAAACCGTAATCTTTTAAGTCCGACATGATTTCACTGACTGACTTACTGGCAGCCAACATGTGTAATCTTTTGAATACTCTTGTTCTCATGTGTGTTCCTTTTAACACTCTTGTTCTCATGTGTTTGCCTTTGAACACTGTTGTGCTGCAGAGGCATCAGAAAGCGTTTATATGAGGGAAAGGGTTAACTTGCTTGTAAAATACTTTTCACATCCAAGTTGCATTGGTCTAATGACAAGTGTGTAATATCTGTATAAATGTTTGTATTATTTTGAAACTTCCGAGAAAACAGTATGAGAAAGGAGAAACTATTCATAATGAGCAATTTCTCCTTTTCCTACAATATTGTTTAACTTAACCCTTTCCCAGGTGTAGACGCATTATGATGCCTAGGAAGCAGATGACTTTTGAAATCATGGTGGCAAAAGGAGAAATTGCTCATTACCACAATGATTTCAACCCTATTCAATAATAATTTTTAGCTCTACTGGCCAGAAGAGCTTATGCTGTGGTGTGGTGTCCGTCGTCCGTGTGTCCGTGCGTGCATCCGTCCGTCTGTAAACAATTGCTTGTGAACGCGATACTGTCTTCAGTTTTGATTGTATCTCAATCAAACTTATACAGTAGTTAGATATTCATGAGAGCTCGGTTCTGATCTTTACCAAAATAACACAGAAGTTAGGTATCCATGAGAACTTGGTTCCTTTCGCAAACCAGCCAGATGTGCCCTTGCATGACTGGATTATGGCCCTTGAAATTGTCAAAATTGCTATAATACAGCTTGTAAACCCAATAGAGCCTCCATTTACTATCCGATCTTCACCAAACTTAGATAGTAGTTGAATATTGATGAGAGCTCGGTTCCTTTCGCAAACCAGCCAGATCCGCCAATGCAAGACTGGATTATGGCCCTTGAAATTGTCAAAATTGCTATAATACAGCTTGTGAACACAATAGAGGCTCCATTTACTATCTGATCTTCACCAAACTTAGATAATAGTTAAATATTGATGAAAGCTTGGTTCCTTTTGAAAACCAGCCAGATGTGCCCTTGCATGACTGGATTATGGCCCTTGAAATTGTCAAAATTGCTATAATACAGCTTGTAAACACAATAGAGCCTCCATTTACTATCCGATCTTCACCAAACTTAGATAGTAGTTGAATATTGACGAGAGCTCGGTTCCTTTCGCAAACCAGCCAGATCCGCCAATGCAAGACTGGATTATGGACCTTGTAATTGTCAAAATTGCTATAATAGAGCTTGTGAACACAATAGAGGCTCCATTTACTATCTGATCTTCACCAAACTTAGATAATAGTTAAATATTGATGAAAGCTTGGTTCCTTTTGAAAACCAGCCAGATGTGCCCTTGCATGACTGGATTATGGCCCTTGAAATTGTCAAAATTGCTATAATACAGCTTGTAAACACAATAGAGCCTCCATTTACTATCCGATCTTCACCAAACTTAGATAGTAGTTGAATATTGACGAGAGCTCGGTTCCTTTCGCAAACCAGCCAGATCCGCCAATGCAAGACTGGATTATGGCCCTTGAAATTGTCAAAATTGCTATAATACAGCTTGTGAACACAAAAGAGCCTCCATTTACTATCCGATCTACACCATACATACATGCTCTGGATTGAAAATGACCAAAGAACCATACCAGTAGAGCATAGGCCCTCATGGGCCTCTTGTTTCTATATTTTTGCCTAGATGTTTTAAAACTCGTCTGCTATAGATTTGTCTTATGTGGGAAAGGGTAAAAGTCATTTGTTTCACTTTAGTGGTGTCGATTAATGTAATACAACTGTTTCTTTTTTGTAGGTGGGAGAGTTTAGTTTGGCAGAAAAAGCTTATTTAGGAGAGTTAGAGAAAGTGTCTATGAAGGATATTCAGAAAAGTCCAGAGTATTACTGCACATTATACAGGTAGGTTTACCTTTATACCCAATTTAATAACCTTACCCTCTCATAGATGATTGTTGATGCCATTAGCAGCAGATGACTTTCAAAAACACTTTGGGAAATTGAGAAATTGCTCAAATTTGCCAATTCTCCTTTTCCATCAATGTTTTCATATCTTTTTCAAATAGATTTTTACCATTTTTTTCTGAAGTAAAATATACGTATATGTTATTGCTCTGTCTTAAGACAGTGCATTAGAAATAGCATATCGGGAACAAAGTTAATAACAATTTAAATAAAACTCTTGAAATAATTTTGGTAACTAACAGTTGACGTTTTGTAAGGCAGAAATGCTGGTGATGCAAAATTTCTGCTTTTCCCTCAATGTACACTACTCTGTCTCAAAAGATTCTTTCATTGATCAGAATTTTCTTTTCTCTGGTCGTTTTTCAGTTTGGAAGAGTCTTAAAAGTTGCTTATCTGTCAAAACCATCTGGAAATTGTTTGTATTTACAGTATGTATCTTTCCTTCTTTTCCAACAGCAATTTAGGAAAGTTCCTCTCTTCTGTTGGATTGCTCGAAGCAGCTAAGACGGTGTATATTACCTTAATCAAACATTTGGAAGTGAGCTATGGGGAGTCACACGGCACTATAGTATTTGACCATGTTACGCAGAGTTACAAATACAGGTGTAAGCACCCTGACGTCATCAAGGTTTGTGTCTTATGTTATCTATTGTCTTGGTCAGTGTTCAGAATTAACTTTTTTGGCAGGTAGCGAGTACTTGTTACCTGCTTTGAAAGTAGGTAGCAAATTGATCTTTCAGGTAGCATTTAATTTAGTAAAATAAATTACATAAGCATGCTTATACCTTTAAATTATTTTATCTTAAGACTTTAGTTTACTTGTTTCAAATCAATTATTAATATGCATTTACTAAAACGGTTGGTGGAATTCTTATTGTCTGATGTAATGTTATTTGTAGACCAATCATCTCGACAATGTGTTTGTTTAAACAAATTGATATAAGAGTATGTAATTTATTTTGATTACGCACAGATGGGATAGAAACATTGAGCAAAAAGGAAACTGGTCCGTTTTTGTTTTGTTTTTTGCTTCTGCATTTTTTGGGCTTGTGGCAAGTTCTCATTTTAAGTAGAAAATTTGCTACTTGCTACTGCTAATTTCGAACCCTGGACTTTTGGTATTTTAATAGTTAAACTTTTGATTCGAGAGTGGGAGACAAGACTGTGACCCAGATATAGGTAGTACCGAGAGAGAGAAAAAAGAATTCTAGCTTCCCTCCTTTGCTCTTATGATTGCTTGAATGGTATTACAACTGATGCATAATTTTATAACAGCATACACTTACTTCAAGAACTGGTAATTTAAACTTTTCCCACATACAACAAATCTGCAGCAGACAGGTTTGAAAATTTCTTGGCAAACATATGGAAAATCCATATAAATGAAAGTACAAGAGAAAGTTGATGCAAGGCATCAATGTCGCCGGAAAAGACTGCATTGATTTATTTTTTAACACACATGTATTCTTGACTTTCATTAGTCTAAACATACACATAATGTTTTCATAAGGACTAATTCCAGGATTTTTGAAATTCCACATAGATCTACAAATTTCAGGATTTCTTTTGGTCAGGATTTTGGATGTTTTGTATTTGTCAATAAAACCACAACAAATTAATACTTTTTGGGATTTAAATCTACATGCAATAAAAAGCTATTAAATATTTCCATGTCTGAAGCAACAATGAAAACCTTTAAACATTGAGAAAACGGTTAAATTGCTGAAGACATGAACTTCCTCCTTTTTAATAATAATTATAATAAATATTTCACAGATGTTAAAATTTATCCTCGTATGTTTAAAAAGTAGACCACACTTGAAACAACATATCAGCTAAATTGTTTATCTAAATCGTTGATGCATACAATATATGTTTGGCGCAAGAGAAATGCCAGTTGCGAGTCCCATTACTATTTAATAGGTGGCAAGTATGAAATTAATTGGGTGCGAAAGAGCAGATTTTCTTTATTTCTAAATCTATTGTTTATCAGAGTTTGTTCTTCTCTTAATTTGTTTCAAGCCAAATAATCATTTAATATCACATATATTTAAACATTTAAGTGTGTAATATTAGCTATCTATCTGTTATAAGGTGTTTGAGCATTCTTTCGAAATGTTGACCCTGAGGGACGTTTCAAAATCCGAGTCGTAGTGTCAAACATCGAAGAAAGTGAATAAAAAATCAGGCAAAGCTTTAGTGCATTCGAGAGAAAAAAGGATTTCTATAGTATCTGCCTTTCTCCTATATTCGACCCATGCACTCGTTTCGTGACGTTTAAGAAATCAATTTGTCGTGCGACATTTTTTGTATGCATAAAAAAGTCACTTTTCTAAGTTTACATTTTACAGGGACCGTGTATAACAGGGATACGCGTCGACGAAAATATCGATTAAATCTCGGACTTCGCGAGATTTCGCGAGAACTCTAGCGGTGGCCTCATTTTACCGTCGCCATCTTTACGAATACATTGGGCAAAAGGTATGATATTTTATTTCACTTGATTGACTTTAATAGAGTACAAAAACATAATTTTTAATTTAATGAATGTCAGCATTAAGAATCATAGGATATATAATTGAGAAAATCTTTTTAAAAATGATCGTTTTAAGGCTAAGTTTGGTTGCGACAATCATTGGAAAATTGTAAACAAAGGAAGTTGATAAATTTCAATCGATGGCGAAGCGAGAAACATCACATTGTTACGGACGATTAATGGTTGGAATAAGGTTCAAATTTCATGGTTAATTGCTCAAAAGATAAATAGATTATATAACTGTGTATCTTAATCATTTATAATGTCCCACTTGTCATTTTTATTGTTTTATTTGTGTCCTGAATTTGCCTCGTTTTGCTCGTTTTGCTCTATTGCATCAATTTGTAATCAAAACTTCTCGGCCATCAAGAAAAACTTGTCTACATTGAAAAACACTTTTCATGTCCTAACTGCATAAACAAATGATAAAGTATTATTTTCCAAGAAGTTGAGATGCTATAAAGTGTACGTTTATCATTAATAATGTATAACTTGTCTTTTTAAATGTTTTATTCATGTTTTGAATTTGCCCTATTTTGCTCTATTGCATCAATTTGTAATCAATCTTCTCAGCCATCAAGAAAAACTTGTCTACTTCGAAAAATAGTTTTCATGTCCTAACTGCATAAACAAATGATAAAGTATTATTTTCCAAGAAGTTGAGATGCTATAAAGTGTAACTTTATCATTAATAATGTATAACTTGTCTTTTTAAATGTTTTATTCATGTTTTGAATTTGCCCTATTTTGCTCTATTGCATCAATTTGTAATCAAACTTCTCAGCCATCAAGAAAAACTTGTCTACTTCGAAAAATAGTTTTCAAGTATCTACTGCATCAAAAACTGTTAAAGTATTATTTTACAAGAAGTTGAGATGCTATAAAGTGTACCTTTATCATTAATAATGTATAACTTGTCTTTTTAAATGTTTTATTCATGTTCTGAATTTGCCCTATTTTGCTATTTTACATCAGTTCTTAATAATCAAGGAAAACATGTCTATTTTGAGACACAGTTTTCAAGTCTCTACTGCATCACAAAAGGATAAAGTATTATTTTACAAGAAATGTTTTATTCATGTTCTGGATTTGCCCTATTTTGCTATTTTACATCAATTCATAATCACAGCCAACTAAGGAAAACATGTCTACTTTGAGACACAGTTTTCATGTCTTTACTGCATCAAATAAGGATTTAATATCAATTTACAAGAAGTGCAGCTGTTATCTATTGTGAATAGAAACTAAAACCATTTATACATATTTATCTAAAAACTAATACACATTTTGTATTCATGAACAGCATACATGCATTATAAAATTCCAAGCCCACACATTCTATAAGAACATTTGGTGAACATACACATAACAATGACAACAAGGCGAGTATTGTTTTGTGAAATGGCTAAATAAATTTATTTTTCCTTTTAGATCAAATAAATATAATCCAGCCTC
Source organism: Serripes groenlandicus (assembly GCA_031761405.1). Lineage (NCBI taxonomy): Eukaryota > Metazoa > Mollusca > Bivalvia > Cardiida > Cardiidae > Serripes > Serripes groenlandicus. Next base: position 1,059,419 of record JASEVX010000034.1, on the reverse strand, counting down.
AAAAGGAAAATGGGTCGAATTAGTCATAGAAAAAGGATTGGACGTAGAAAACGCACCAAAAAGCACCCCTCTCAGCCTCAAGGTTCAGTCAAAGACACATTTCAAGAGCTTAACTATACAAACCAAGGTATTTCAAACAGATTTCTTTCATTTCCCCATAACTCATTAACTGCAGTGCATAGTGTCATCCTCTTGCGGTGACATCGATATATCTGTCACAGTGTATGCATATGCTTGTGTCTGTCAGCAGTTCTCATTACTTGTGTTATATTATGAGTACAAGTATCCGCCGTGGTCGAGTGGTTAGCGTCAGGGATTTGAAACCTGATGTCACAGGTTCAATCCCCAGTCGCTGCACATTTTCTAGCCTTTTTCGTGATATAACTGAAATAATGTTGAAAACGGCTTAAACCCCCAAATAAAACACTTAAATACTTTGAGTTTTGAGTACTTAAGCAAAATGGTCAGTACGAGTACTTTCTGTGTACTCTATTAGTACTTCCACACATGATAATGATGAGTGTAAAACATTAATTCATATTAACAACAAATAGGACAGGCTTTTGTAGAAATACCGAACTGTAATCTACAGTACAATCAACCAGTATCTTTTGTATTGTAAATGTAAACAGATATACCTGTATACAAATTATGCATAGTGATAATAGCAATCAATTATTGGATTATCACTTTTTCAAACAGGCATATTTTATTTTCACAAATTGGTGAATAGAGTCATACTTTAATTGGTGTTTTAGCTAAAGCAAGCTTACAGAACTTGATTTGTAGACCACTTTGTAGTTTCATTTGTAAATATGAACTTTAATGTATCAGACTATCAGTCATGTCAAAACAGGGACAATATAATACACGGTTCCTGGTCAAAATAAGCTGATTTCTGAAAGCCACTGCAGCAGACGGCTTTTAAAAACAGCAATTTTCTCTTTTGTCAAAATAGTTTAAACTTTTTTCAGAAAATATATCTGAGATTTTCTGTGATTTTGCCTAGATCTTTTCAAAGTCGTCTGCTGCAAATTTGCTTTATGTGGGAAGGCTTAAATGTTTGACAAATTGACGGAAATACAAACATTTGTGAATTTTTGAAAATTCTTCAAATTGCAGGAGTTGAGTGTCACTTAGTATGTTGATGATTACTAGTGAGCTTAAAGTAAGTAACTTACCAGGAAACTATGCGATATAATCAGAAAATTGTTAAAGGCTGCATAAACACAATATCAAAATGTGTACAAAATGTGTACAACACACACCTGATCAGAAACGGTTTAAAAAGTCGAAACATCTTACTTTTGATTGGTGGAAACTAACTTTTAATGTTAAATACTGTTCATTATTTTCAGAGTCATATGAAAGTGATGAGTACTTCAGATGTTGTTTTGAATCACTTGGAGAAATAGATGGGGAAATAGATGGGAAAAACCATGAGGGGAAAAACACAGATGGTTCTGACTATGCTGATGAGTACTACATAATTCTGGACAGAGTGTATGAGGATTTCACTCATCCTGCTGTGAAGATAATGACGTACCAGGACGTTAGACATTACTTTTTCAACTAAGACAGCCTTGTTCAGAGTATCTTTACAAACATGAGTCTCGTCAATTCCTTCACGGCAGATGTTTTCAAACTGTCTTACGAGTAAGAAAAAATTGTCACTTGCAAACTTTAACCCACCGCGATTCACTTTTTCAGTCCATTCATTGTATTTAGTGACAAAGGTTTTTTCACTGTTGTTTTCATTGCGCATTGCATTTTCAATTGCCTCATGAAAGGCTTCTTGTATTGATAAATTTTTCTCTTTCGCACATTTTCTTGCAAGAACATTCATCAAATATCCACTTATATAATAGAGAACTTGCTGATCATTATGGGAAATGTTAATCTCACAGTTTTCCTTCTTTTCTTCATATGAGTTAGACTTGTTTTTCACTATTACATTCATTAGGCCATGACACAGAACACCATAAAACTGCCTAGTCTTAATGGATATTGGTTGAACTATATCGCTGAAGGCAGACAGAGTATCTTGATCTGCTGATAGGCTATATAAGTTTGAAAATAGCACTTCATTGTCAAAGTCTGCTGTAGCATCAACCTCCTCCATGATGTTCTTAAATTGTGGCAGTAATAGAGACTGAACCTTCTCATATATATGTGAGCTTGCTAAAATTCCTTCCGAAATATCAATAATGTTTTTACCATGAACTGATGACGTCTTTCTTAGTGAATTGCTGCTGATAATTTCTAAGCTTGTACCTAATGCACTGTGAAAGTTTTTATCAAAATCACTGTCCACTTGAAATGGTCTTGCATTCAAATGTTCAGAGGGGGACTTTATTCTGTAGTCTGAAACTGTAAATATATCCAGTTTAAATAAATGTGTATATATGTATATTACTATCCCAATTTAGCAGTAGCCTACTTTGAAAACACACAGAGGTCACCAATGTTTTCAACACTATTCAAGACTTACACTTGAATGTATACAGGTTTCCCATATTTTTTCAAAGTTGTTTGTTGTAAATTTGTTGTAGTGGGAAAGGGTTAAGTTAAGCAGAGGTATAGATAAAGCGCGTTTTGCATGTTCTAAAATCCTTATTTGACCATCAAACCCTATGTTGTTGGTGCTTAGACGATGATTTTGAGTACTACAACATATGGCTTGCTTTGTCAATACCAGATAAAATATGGGGAAAGAGCTCCTTATCTGGACCTGGTTAGTTTTAAGAAATTATAAAATAATATTTTAAGAATTGTTTGAAATGATTGCTGGGAAACAACTGTGAGCAACTTTATAAAATTTAGCTTTAATATAATGATTATTGTGAAGAATATATTGGAACCTTTTCTCATTGAGAGGTATTTATCTAAGGATTACCTTGCAAATTATAAATAAAAGTATGTCACTGTATACTGTATGGGTTATTTCTTGTCCTGGTGTTAAGTATATTGATTGATTTGGGTTTAACGCTGTTTTCAACAAATTTTCAGTCATATCACACAGCCAATTCACCTATTCATGTGTTTCCTGTTTTCTCACACCAGTTATCCACAAAACAATCCTTCCAAGCTACTGGCTGCTTTTCCACATATACGGTTAGACCACGAATGACGCTTGTCACAATGACTATTGTCAAATTGGCCGAGCTGGGGTTCGAACTCACAAACCCTGGATTGACAGGCTGTGTCGCTACCGACTGAGCTATCGGGGCTCGGCTGGTGTTATATATAAGTTTATGAATTGAATCAGCAGTTAGTTGTAAGGCTTGATTTACCTTGAATGAATCCTATCCTGCTATTAGTTATGATTCTACATTTGCAACCGGAAGTGTAGATCATGCACTCTGATCAACATCTGCTGTCTTTGCTTTTAAGTTTTACCAAGAAAAAAAAGCATTTACCTCGTATATTGGTTGCGCCATGTTTTGCTTTTAAATGTCCTCGTATTCCTGACATGGATACATATTTCTTGTCACAGCTGTCACAAGTATACACATAAGTTTTATCCTGCTTTAATTTTTTACACTTTGGCAGTCCCTCATTATCGGAACATTCAATGTCACTACAAGTATATTCTCCAAGCAAAGTTTCTAAATCAAGATCATGAAAATTAATGAAGTCGTGTTTACTGTAAGCCATTTTGACTAATAAGTGAATGGCGAAGAGATCTTGCCTTAATCTTTATACTTAATTTGTGGCAATCAAATTTTAATTATGTCGTTATTTCTTTGGGAAAATTAAAACATAAATGAAAATAATAATAGATCAAAGGCGAAAAGTAAAACATCTTGTAATTAAGGTCAATCAACAAATTAATATAAAACTTAACAAGCTTTTAGGATTAACACCTCCCTCCCGCTATCGGATCAACAGCAACCAAACTGCGAAACTCGGAACTTTGGGAAAATGAAAATATAAATGAAAACAATAATAGATCAAGGGCGAAAGGAAAAAACATCTTGTAATTAAGGTCAATGAACAAAATTATTATAAAACTAACAATGCCTCCCTCCCGCTATCGGATCAACAGCAACCAAACTGCGAAAACTCGCTGACTCATGTTGGATCATGGGAGACCGCATACTAAACCTTACTGCTTACAGATAATAAAAAAGAGACCGCATACTTAACAAAATCGCCGATTGTATTAAAAACACATCCAAAGGAAGACAATAGTTATCGCCGATTATCGTTTATTTTTGGTAATTCATAGAGTTTCCCCTTATCTTTTTCCGTGTCGCTCATTCATTATCTGATAGTTAGGCACGGCACTGATAATCGATAAAATATTGATAAATGATAAGCCGTTACCTATCCCTGTATATATTGTCCCTGCATTTTACTTCCGGTTACTTCGCTTTGTTTACATTTTGGCAATATGAAACTAGGTCACAAACTGAGGAAAAGGCGTTTCACGAGTTCACGACCGATAAACAGGCTTATATTTGAGACATATTTTCACCAATTATTCTTATTTTTGTTTCTGTTACCAGTTTATGTTGATACTTATCATTCTATTAAAAGGAGAATTCGACGTTATTTTAATATCGATAATCGGCTGCAAGCAGGTGCGCGTATGTAATCAAATTAGACTGTGCGACGTAAAGGTTTGTAGTTATCGCCTTTTGATTACATAGTTTATGAAAATAAAGTATCCCAGTCTAGCTAATAGGGACTATTTGTCTTCGTAAATAAAACACAAAAACGTAAATGCCAGTCAAAATAAAGAAACTGCACATACTTAAAACATCGGAATATTTATTTCATTTTAGATGTGTCATAACTTAGTGTTTTTAAACAAACGCAATTGTAATATGTTCAAGACATTTAAAAAAAAAAAAAAATCTAATAATAACCCCCCCTCCCATGTCATTTCCGAAAACCTATTAAAAATAGAAGTCGCGGGCTTCAGCCCGGCGACTAATAATTATGGATTATTTTCTCCTTTTACCGCAATGATTTCAAAAATCATCCTGCTTCATAGGCATTAGTTTAGTTTTTTTAGTTTAAACTTATTTATTTTACATCGATTGCGAAACAAGCCTTTGGCTTAGATTAATCACTCTCGATGTCTGCTTCCTGGAGACTTAACCAGTACTCGCGCCGTTTGTGTGGAAAAATCCCAAAGTCAGGACCCGCTCATCACGGGACTCGAACCAGGGACCTTTGATACGAGAGGCCGACGCTCTACCTCTGCACCACTGTCTTCCACAAGGCATAAGAAAGCAACTGCAATTGGGAGAGGGTTACTACAGAAGACTCCTGTGATATCCTGAAATTATGATGAAAGTGGCTTACCATTCATGTAATCCATCTAAAAATATTTGATGAAGACAGTGGTGCAGCGGTAGAGCTTCAGCCTCTTGTACCAACGGTCCCGGGTTTAATTCCCTGATGAGCTGGTTCTGACTTTTTGATTTTTCCACACTAACGGCGCAAGTACTGGTTAAGCTTTCTGGAAACAGACATTGAGCATGTTTAATAGAAGCTGAAAGTTTGTTTTGCAATCAATGTAAAATAAATAAGTTTAAATCAAAAAAGATTTCTGTCTAAAATAATCTACCTTTGATGATCAGCTGCTGGCAGGTTTTGAAAGCATTGCTGAATAAATGGAAAAATAACACATGTAAAGACAAAGTAGAAGATAATTATTTAACCTTTTCCCTCATATAGACACTTTCTGAAGCCTCTGCAGCAGACGGCTATTTAAAAACATAGTGACAAAAGAAGAAATTGCACAAAATGTGCAATTTCTCCTTTTGCCACAATGTTTTCCACTTTTAGTCATAGGTTATCCATTCAATTATAGAGATTTCCTATTTTTTGGCAAAACATGTTCAAAGTCGTCTGCTGGAGAATTGTCGTATGTGGGAAAGGGTTAAAAGGAAAAGAGCTGATTTTTTTTTTTTTTCCAACATATTTTCATGAAGCGTTGCAGCCCCAAAATATTGAATGAGTCTTTGCACATCAAATGTTTCTTGTGATATTAAATCTGTACAATTATAAATCCATTTCAGAGTTTACAAGAACTGGCAGGTGTATATCGCGGTTTAAGTGACCTTGACATGGCGGTCAAGGTCTTCAAGGATGCTATAAATAGACAGAACAGAATTAAAACACCAACGCAATCTTTACAGGTAAAGTGACCTTGGACAATTGTTATCTTTGTGTGATGCTTACTTCCGATTTGTTACATGTATATAATAAATATTACCAACTTATATCTTTTCCACTTTCACATAAAAACTGTTTGTCCTCTATTCTGATTCTGATAGAATCTGTTTTGAATTTCACAGTAACATTGATTGGATGTTATTTTCTCATCATATTAATAGCTTGTCTATTGTGATACCCTTGGTGTAGTCGGCGTCGTCCCAAAACTTTAACCTTACCTCATAACTCAAATACCATTTCACATGAAACTTGCTACAAATCTTACTGGAGACAATATGCATGTATATACCAGGTCACATAACTCGGGCTTTAAAAATTATTCATGCAAAAATTTAACCTTGCCCATAACTCAAAAAACGTCCATCACTTTCAAATGAAACTTGGTACACATGTTACTCGAGACAATACACATGTAAAAACCAATTCTCGTAACTCTGGCATTAGTTTTTACTCCGTTATGCCCCTTATTCGACAAAGAAAAAAAAGACAACCGTTGGCTTTCGCTCCACAGCGTTCTTGTTGATTACTCTATTGCCAAATATGCCTATTTTACTCATTAAATTGGAAGCATCTGAAGAATATAATAGGAACACTTAACAGAGGTAGTAAAAATTCAAATAGTTCAGATTTGTTCATTAACCCTTTCCAACATATAATAAATCTGCAGCAGATGCCTTTGAAAACACTTAGCCAAAGATTTGGAAAATCTCTATGAATGATTGAATAGAGTAGAGCAAATTGTGGCAAAAGGCGAAATTTCTCCTTTTTTGTCCCAATGATTTAAAAAGTTGTCTTCTACAGATGCGTGAAAAATGTATCTGCATGTGGGACGGGGTTAGATTCTCTATGTTGTATTACACAGCTGTGCCATGTGTGGGACGGGGTTAAATTATCTATGTTGAATTACACTGCTGTGCCATGTGGGACGGGGTTAGATTCTCTATGTTGTATTACACAGCTGTGCCATGTGGGATGTGGTTAATTCTCTATGTTGTATTACACAGCTGTGCCATGTGGGATGGGTTAAATTCTCTATGTTGTATTACACAGCTGTGCCATGTGGGACTGGGTTTAATTCTCTATATTGTATTACATAGCTATGCCATGTGGGATGGGTTAAATTCTCTATGTTGTATTACACAGCTGTGCCATGTGGGATGGGTTAAATTCTCTATGTTGTATTACACAGCTGTGTCATGTGGGAACGGGGTTTAATTTTCTATATTGTATTACACAGCTGTGCCATGTGGGACTGGGTTTAATTTTCTATGTTGTATTACACAGCTATGCCATGTGGGAACGGGGTTTAATTCTCTATATTGTATTATACAGCTGTGCCATGTGGGACGGTGTTTAATTCTCTATATTGTATTACACAGCTGTGCCATGTGGGATGGGGTTTAATTATCTATGTTGTATTACACAGCTGTGCCATGTGGAACGGGGTTAAATTCTCTATGTTGTATTACACAGCTGTGCCATGTGGGATGGGTTAAATTCTCTATGTTGTATTATACAGTTGTGCCATGTGGGACAGGGTTTAATTCTCTATGTAGTAGTACACAGCTGTGCCATGTGGGTCGGGGTTAAATTCTCTATGTTGTATTACACAGCTGTGCCATGTGGGATGGGTTAAATTCTCTATGTTGTATTATACAGCTGTGCCATGTGGGACTGGGTTTAATTCTCTATGTTGTATTACACAGCTGTGCCATGTTGGTCGGGGTTAAATTCTCTATGTTGTATTATACATGTGGGACTGGGTTTAATTCTCTATGTTGTATTACACAGCTGCTGTGCCATGTGGGACGGGGTTTAATTCTCTATGTTGTATTACACAGCTGTGCCATGTGGGACGGGGTTTAATTCTCTATGTTGTATTACACAGCTGTGCCATGGGTTATTGGGTCTGGCTGTTGTCTATATCATGAAGGAGAAGATGCCTGAAGCTAAGTCACTCATGACTAAGGCTCTAGAACTCTCCACTGAGGTTTTGGGAAAGAGGCATCATTATGTGGCAGCCATCTTTACACAGGTTAGTGATTTCTATAACCCTTTTTTACATACAACAAATCCGCAGCAGATCTAGAAAACAATATGGAAAACCTCTATAAATGAAGGAATAATTACTGAAAAAAGTTGAAAACGTTCTGGCAAAAGTTGAAATTTCTTTTTTTGAGCAATTTCTTCTTATTGTCACAATATTTTTAAAAGTTGTCTGCTGCATGGCATCTGTTTGTGGGAAAGGGTTAATATGTTGTGCTTTACTTGCTAAAGATGTCTTTCGATGTCGTTTGCAGTCTACAACTTTTGAAACATTCAGGAAAAATGAGATTGCTTAATATTTAATAGCCATTTTTAGCTCAACTGAAAGTGCAGTTCATTAGCAATTTCTTCTTGCCATAATATTTTCAAAGTCGTCTGCTGCAAAGTCGTACCAGAAGCGTTATTAGCACAGATTCTCGAAATCTAATAGGTAAATTTAACTCGATTTCCAAGGATAGATTTCTGCACACCTGCTCTTACTTTGCTCTTGGCCATCTCGTAAAAAACGCACCTAAGCTAAACGGTTTAGCCCTTTCAGATGTGCAGCAAACAACTTTTAAAAAAATCTATGCAATAATAAATCCATTGAAATGAAATTTTAACTATTGAATATATGAGTTATTTCACTATTTGCCATAATGTTTTCAAAAGTCATCTGTTGCAAAGGCATCAAAAAGCTTCTGTTTGTGGGAAAGGGTTTTTAAACTACTGTTTCTGTTTTCAGCTAGGGCAACTCAGTTACAAACAAGGACGACTGGATGAAGCCCTTGGATATTATCTACAGGATCTTAAAGTCACAAGGGGTGAAGTCGGAAACAGTCATCCCAGAATGGCCACAGTCCTTAATGAAATCGCCCTCGTCTATGACGACAAAAATGATGAAATGGCAGGAATATTATACGAGACAGCCCTGATGATTATTCTGGAGACGTTTGGACCTAACTATCTTGGCACAGGAACTATTAGGTAATTGGACCCTTAAGCATTATTCAGCAGGCGACTTTTGAAAAGCAGTATAGCAAAAAGAGAAATAGCTCATAATGCTTTCAACTGTGTAATTGTACTTTCATAGATTGAGATTTCCATTTTGTTAGTGTGTATGAGTATGTATGTGGTGAGAAATCCATCCTTAATGACTAAAGGACTGAATTATTTAATTCACACATCTGAAATTCAGATCCTTGATCTACAAGCAAATCATTCAAAAATTATATCAAATCTTTATTAACCTTTTTGCACATACAGACACCTGCTCCATAAACCGTTAAAATCATTGTGAAAAAGGGTGAAATTTCTTAAAATGAGCTATTTATCCTTTCGTTATAGTGTTTTCACTTCTATTTTTTCTTTTGATTTGTTTTCTTGAGGTAAGTATCAAACAAAGAGATCTTGTACATTGTTGTCTATTCCATTTCATGAGTAAGATTTCATTTAGAATTGTAGTTAAAACTTTGCAAATATAAATATATCTGATCAGTGAAAACAGTTTTGATACCAATCTGCCTTATGTGTTGTTCAAAAATAAAGGTCACTAACTTTCCCTGTGATTTGTGGCATCATTTTCAACTGATCCAATTTTTCTTTATTTAACCTTTTCCCACACACAACATATTTGCTGCAGTATGCAACTTTGAAACATGATTTTACATCTAGTCAAAAATATGTAAAATCTCTACAAAATTAGTGAAGGTATAATAATCGAAATAAATTGAAACACTGTTGTGAAATGAGAAATTGTTCATCATGAGCAATTTCTCCTTTTGCCATAATGTTTTGAAAATGACTCTGCATTTGGGAAGGTTTTAATAGAAATTCTTTAGAAACATAATATGAGTCAGTGCATGGAAAAGGTACATTAACCCTTTCCCTCATATAGACGCTTTCTGACGCCTCTGCAGCAGACGGCTTTTTGAAAACATAGTGACAAAAGAAGAAATTGCTCAAAATGAGCAATTTCTCCTTTTGCCACAATGTTTTCAACTTTTAGTCATAGGTTATCCATTCAATTATAGAGATTTTCAATTATTTGACAGAATACGTTCAAAGTCGTCTGCTGCAGAATTGTCGTATGAGGGAAAGGGTTAAGTTGTTATTTCTGATGAATGTACATGTAGGTTCGGATCAGCCTGTACATCTGCTCTGTCTTATAAGAATCTTCACAAATTGACCGAAGCTTCAAACAAGCTTTTCTAAATAATATGTACCAGTGGAGATTTAGATCAGATTATTACACTGTTCCCAAAAGTCAGCTTGTACCTTTTCCCATGCACAGGATCATGATATATACTAAACAAAACTTCCAAAGCCCATATGTACATAAGTATCAATATTTCATTTAATATTATACCAAATACACTGCAATTTGACAAGAGTATCACATAATTATCCTGTAACAGAATGAAAAACAAAACTTAACAAAATACCACAGTACATTACAATAAAATGCATTAATTGATTGAAGGGTGCATTTTTAAAGTTCGCAGGATAAGTCAGTAGCGGGAGTGACCACCAGCAGCATTCACCACAGCTAAACATCTTCTTCACGATCCGCCAGCGTTTGAGACAGCCTGGAAACCTACAACAACTAACCAATGCGATTATCCAGGAGTGGTGTAACTGTGTGCGTTGCTTGATCGCATCAATGCGAAGAAGATGTTTAGCTGTGGTGAATGCTGCTGGTGGTCACACCCGCTACTGACTTATCCTGCAAACTTTAAAAATGCACCCTTCAATCAATTAATGCATTTTATGAAAATTGAAATATTGATACTTATGTACATATGGGCGTTGGAAGTTTTGTCTAGTATATGTACCATAGAAGGTAGCAGTGCATGCATGTATATAGATCAAATATTTTGTTTTACAGGTACAATCTGGGAACATTTTACCTCGCAAACAATCACTTTGCTAAGAGTAAATATCAGATGGAGGAATCTTACAAGGTCCATGTGAATTTCCTTGGTGAAGACCATCCATCATCGAAAAGTGTGAAATCAGCATTAGAGACTATCACTAAAATGGTGTGAATACACAATACTTAACTCTTATTAAAAAATAGAAGAAAAAATGTTGATTTGTATATAAGTATATTTTTTCTAACATTTGGAAAAACTTTGAAACAGATGAATTACCATTTCTGAATGATTGCATTTTTTTTTATCCGAGACAATGTGACTGGACAGGTTATTTATTTGAAGGAACACACTATAAGAAGATCTTAACTTTTTTAACCCTTTCCCACATACAACCAATCTGCAGCAGATGACTTTAAAAACAGCATGGCAAGAATATGTAAAAACCCTTTTAATGCAAGTATAATAGTTGAATATTAAAAGTTGAAAACATTTTGGCAAAAGCAGAAATTACTCATGAATATTTCAAAAGTCACCTGCTGCAAAGGTGTGAAAAATTGTCTGTATTAGGGTAAGGGTTAAAGGACGATTCCTTGATATTTTTTGAAAACATCTGGATAAAGGTGTATTTGTTCAATTTATAACTTTATTAGCCACGTGCATTGGTATGGGCAGGTCGTGGAACACACCAGTACTTGCTAGGATACATATTTTGATGAAGGACACTCCACCATGACCACTTCGACAGTGTATCAAAGCGATAAAGGTGTGAAAAAAACATTGTGAGAAAAGGAGAAATTGAAATTGATTGTATTGGCAATGTCAATTTTTCCTCTTTCCAATGTGTTTTTGTAAGTTGTCTCCTGTAGAAGCAACAGAAGTTGTACATACCAGGTAAGATCAAGATCCTTATGGCTTTCTTCTAAAACATTTTTTGGAGGATTTTGATCTGTAAATACTGAATAGACTTTTGATAACAAATTTGTTTATGTCATTTATTTATTCTATAGCCCTCCATTTGTATTGTGCATATATTTTGTTTAATTTTATTTTGAGAAGGTTTATGAAGAATTGTTATGCAGATTTTACGCAATCACTATAGTTTATATGATTATGATAGTTTACATGAGAAAATCAACAATTTCCCACAAACAACAAGTTATTTACCATGTAATGACACTTACCGGTACTCGAAATAATTTGTTTATTGAAGAAATAAAGTTGGGGTATTGTGATACCCTTGGTGACGTCCTCAGTGCCTGCCTCTGCATTGTCACAAAACTTTAATCTTAACTCATAACTCAAACCCGGTACTAGAAATAATTTGATACAATTTGGAAAACATCAAGATGGTGTCTGCTGCATAATTTGTGTATGTGGGAAAGAGTTAAAGCTTGAAGGTCAAGGTTCAGCTACCTTTTCAAACTTAACATTCTGTTACTATTCTGTTTTTTGAAGAAATAAAGTTGGGGTATTATGATACCCATAGCCTGCCTCTGCATTGCCACACAACTTTAACATAAACCAGGGACACTATATTACAATATTGTAATAAAGTGTCCCTGCCTTAACTCAATACTCAAAAACCATTCAACATTTTACAAAGTGAAACTTGGTACACATGTTCCTAAGAACAAAACACATTTCAATACCAAGTCACATAACTGTGGCTTCAATAATTATTCAGTCATGCCCCTTTTTCTACTCAGAAACAAACAGATAAGTGTTTGCTCCGCAGCACTCTTGTTTTGTTATAGCTTCGCCATTCATTTTACATAGTATTTGCAAGACAATCTTTCTTATTATAAATGTGCATACACTGAATTCACAATATTTTCTCATTTAACCAGAGACCTGATTATGATATCAAATACAGTTATTGGCTCTAACCTTTTTCACTTGCAGAGGGATTTTGACACATCTGCAGCAGATGTTTGTACATGTGAAATGGTTTATCTACTGTATAACTTCAATGTTCTTGCTTTAATCAACCACAATTGTCTTCCTTTCAGTGAAACTGTGAGAAGCTTAGATAGAAATATCAGATGTGCATAGTGAAAGTCTGTTCATAATTGACAATAACGACACTTTCTGATGCTTTTGCAGCAGACGACTTTTGAAAACATTGTCATGATAGTGGCATTTTTGTCACAATTCTTTCAAATCCTTTGAAAGTCTATCCTTTCATTTACAGACTTTTTCCTAGATGTTTACAAAAATTTGCTGTATGTCGTTAAAGGTAACAAGAAATATCTTTAAAAAAGATAAACGGCGATCAATATGAGAAAACACTAAGAAATGGAACATGCGCATATTATTTGACTTGAATATCAGAATGGTTTACCAAAGGCTAATCGGCCATCTCCACCCAGCTTCAGTTTCTATAAATAGATTATCAAGGCCGAGAATAAGCCACATGACTGGAGATTATGCGAGGCCCCCAAGAGGTGTATAAGTTTCAATTGACGATAAATAACTGAAAACTTATCATGTTTCAAAAATAATTAATATTTTAGTCTTAAATATTATATTTCATACGTTTTCACTGATTTTTTTCACTGAAATTTATGCTTATTAAAGGAGAACAATTAAAAGTTAGTATGCAGAACATTTCATTTTAAAACTTCATCTTATTGATGCCTCTTGTAGGATCGCCAACTTAGCTATGAACCAATCAAAACGTTTCATTTCCTTTATTTCTTCGACATTATTCATTAAATACAAGATTTGATTGGTCTACAATCTAGATCATTTGTTTAACATCTAGGTCAAAACTTAGGTAAGACAGCTGCATAATCGCTGAAAAATAAGCTTTATATGGGTTATCGCCAGTTACGGTTTGAAATTCATATAGCACGAATGTATCAAGATTGTTCTAACACATTGATCAATCTATATTACCATATCAACCAATCAAATTACAGCTTTTGACTATCACTCATCATAAAAAATCTGTAACAGCAGTTTTTAGATAAATATCCAGGCAAATATATCGAAAATATCTGAAAATGAAAGTATAATTCTTGACTAAATAAGTTGAAAACATTGTGACAAAATTTGACTGCTACAAATACATCTTCTTCAAAAAAAAAATCAAAAATTTATTATTTTAGGGACAATTTTAATGGATAGATAAATGTGGAATATACTTTCATATATATACCTTTTTAATAGTTTTTGCCAAGATGTTTTCAAAGTCGACTATAGCATATTTTTAGTATGTTGGTTAAAGATAACATTTTGTAGTCGATGTAACTTTTTGTTATACATTTGTCTCATTTATTAATGCCTCTTGTTAATAATTTAGTTCTATTTACATAATTTACATTCCTCTTTATTTTTAATAAACTTTTCCATAGTATTAATGTTTGCGTAGACTATTGTGTTTGATTAGAACTTGTCAGTTGTGTAAAGGTAGAGCATCCAACTCAGGTGCAGGTATTCAAATGTTTGATCCCAGGCCGGGTCATAAATAAGACACTTTCATTCCCTGGTACTCAAGATTGTTGGGTTAGCATTGTGACAAGGATAAATGAACAAGTAGTACTGGTTACCTACCCAGAAAAATCATGATATAACTGAAGAATTGTTAAAAGTGGCGTAAAACAAAACCATGAAAAATCACTGTGTTCATCACAGGTATCCTTTCCCTAATATGACAACAGATGAAAGCCTTCGAGTAATGAGCCTATATTATGAAAGGTAACTGATAACACTTTCAAAAACGTGTCTGCTAGAGCTAGGCATGTTAAAATGTATCTGCAAAGGGGGAAGTGGATAACCCACTCACTACCGAATGCACTCTTGGTGTTTCGCCAATCTTAGTAGTGTAATAATTAGTCTGAAGTAACCTGCCCCTACCAGTACATTATAGGGTCAGCATAAACAGCCTTCGAGTAATGAGCCTATATTATGAAAGGTAACTGATAACACTTTCAAAAACGTGTCTGCTAGAGCTAGGCATGTTAAAATGTATCTGCAAAGGGGGAAGTGGATAACCCACTCACTACCGAATGCACTCTTGGTGTTTCGCCAATCTTAGTAGTGTAATAATTAGTCTGAAGTAACCTGCCCCTACCAGTACATTATAGGGTCAGCATAAACAAATTTAGTTTAGTTTAAACTTTTTTATTTTAACCAGTACTCGCGCCGTTTGTGTGAAAAAATCCCAAAGTCAGGACCCGCTCATCACGGGACTCGAACCAGGGACCTTTGATACGTCTACATAAACTAATGACTGTAGTCTGGATTAACCTGCCCCTACCAGTAGGTACATTATAGGGTCAGCAGAATTCAATTATGGTAGACTGGAGAAACCTGTCCGTACCAGTACATTAAAGGGTCAGCATAAACCAATAATGGTAGTCTGGAGTAACCTGTCCATACCAGTACATTATAGGGTCAGCAGAATTCAATAATGGTAGTCTGGAGTAACCTGTCCCTACCAGTACATTATAGGGTCATCATAAACAAATAATAGTAGTCTGGAGTAACCTGCCCCTACCAGAACATTAGGGTCAGCATAAACCATTATGGTAGTCTGGAGTAACCTGCCCCTACCAGTACATAGAGTCAGCATAAACCAATAATGGTAGTCTGGAGTAACCTGCCCCTACCAGTACATTATAGGGTCAGCATAAACCAATTATGGTAGTCTGTAGTAACCTGCCCCTACCAGTACATTATAGGGTCAGCATAAACCAATAATGGTAGTCTTGAGTAACCTGTACCTACCAGTACATTATAGGGTCAGCATAAACCATTATGGTAGTTTAGAGTAACCTGCCCCTACCAGTACATAGGGTCAGCATAAACCAATACATAGTTTGGAATAACCTGCACCTACCAGTACATTATATGGTCAGCATAAAACAATAACTAGTATGGAGTAACCTGCCCCTACTAGTGCATTATAGGGTCGGACATAAACTAATAACGGTAGTCTGGAGTAACCTGCACCTATCAGTACATTATAGGGTCAGCATAAACCAATAAAAGCAGTCTAGAGTAACCTGCCCCTATCAGTACATTATAGGGTCAGCATAAACCAATAATAGTAGTCTGGAGTAACCTGCCCATACCAGTACATTATAGGCTCAGCATAAACCATTTATGGTAGTCTGGAGTAACCTGCCAATTATAGGGTCAGCATAAACCAATAACTAGTCTGGAGTAACCTGCACATACCAGTACATTATAGGGTCAGCATAAACCAATAATGGTAGTCTGCAGTAACCTGCACATACCAGTACATTATAGGGTCAGCATAAACCAATTATGGTAGTCTGGAGTAACCTGCCCCTACCAGTACATTATAGGGTCAGCATAAACCAATAATGGTAGTCTTGAGTAACCTGTACCTACCAGTACATTATAGGGTCAGCATAAACCATTATGGTAGTTTGGAGTAACCTGCCCCTACCAGTACATAGGGTCAGCATAAACCAATACATAGTTTGGAATAACCTGCACCTACCAGTACATTATATGGTCAGCATAAAACAATAACTAGTATGGAGTAACCTGCCCCTACTAGTACATTATAGGGTCGGACATAAACTAATAACGGTAGTCTGGAGTAACCTGCACCTATCAGTACATTATAGGGTCAGCATAAACCAATAAAAGCAGTCTAGAGTAACCTGCCCCTATCAGTACATTATAGGGTCAGCATAAACCAATAATAGTAGTCTGGAGTAACCTGCCCATACCAGTACATTATAGGCTCAGCATAAACCATTTATGGTAGTCTGGAGTAACCTGCCAATTATAGGGTCAGCATAAACCAATAACTAGTCTGGAGTAACCTGCACATACCAGTACATTATAGGGTCAGCATAAACCAATAATGGTAGTCTGCAGTAACCTGCACATACCAGTACATTATAGGGTCAGCATAAACCAATTATGGTAGTCTGGAGTAACCTGCCCCTACCAATACATTATAGGGTCAGCATAAACCAATAACTAGTCTGGAGTAACCTGCCCCTACCAGTACATTATAGGCTCAGCATAAACCAATAACTAGTCTGGAGTAACCTGCTCCTACCAGTACATTATAGGCTCAGCATAAATTAATAATTGTAGTCTGGAGTAACCTGCACCTACCAGTACATTATAGGATCAGCATAAACCAATAATGGTAGTCTGGAAAAACCTGCCCCTACCAGTACAGTATAGGGTAAGATGCCCCTACAATTACATTATAGGGTCAGCATAAACTCATAATGGTAGTCGTGAGTATCTGCCCCTACCAGTACATAGCTTCAGCATAAACCAATAACTAGTCTTGAGTAACCTGCCCCTTCCGGTACATTATAGGGACATAACACATAAAATACATAAGAATCAAATAAGATGAGAGAGTTCTCCGGACACTTTAATAATTGTATGGGCTATTTGTACTGGGCGCAGAGTTTTTCCGGTGCAGTAACTCGCTTTAAATTATGGCAATAAACGAAATGTATCAAGGATATTCTCTCCGCGAGAGAGGCAAATCCAAAATAAACAAAACAATCACGTGATGTGAGAGTAATGGATGTAAGAAATAGACAAGTCTGGTTTTCCCCTCTCGCTAAGAAGAGACAATGAATGCGTTGGTAAATAATTACCACCTTTGTCTGGAAAACATATCCAGCTTTTTAAAGCTAAATTTAATTTAGCCTTTTGGATTAATGAGACACAATTATTCTACGACTGCATATATTTAATTTTCAAAAAACACACGAGTTAATGTCCGGAGTTCAGTACATGAACATGCAGCAGCTGTGGTTTAACCCCATTCTACATACAACAAAACCTGCAGCATACGAATTTTAAATCATCATCGCAAAAACATGATTTTTGCTCTACAATTGAAAGAACAGTTATTGAATACATTTGAAAACATTTTGGCAAAAAGAGAATTTGATCTTAATAAGCAATTTCTCCTCTTGCCACAATGTTGTCAGACGTCGTCTGCTGCAGAAGCATCAGAAAGCGTCTGTCGAGGAAAAGGGTTTAAATAATTATATCCAACAGCCACGATAAAGACGACAACGTATTGTAATAAATGTATGAATTGTTCTAAAAGTCACTCATACATCCTGTCCGTGTAATGAGAAAAAATGAACAGCCATGTATTTGCATAATGCGACTAGATGTCATAATTGAATTGCGACTAAGGAGAACCAACCTTCTAGTTTTAACCAGACTCGTTGAGCCAGTGCATGATAACATGTGCTTTTCTAAACGGTGTAGCTTCAGATCATCTTGTCCATTTGCTCAGTCTGATCTGAATCTATTCAAATTAGTTGAATCGTCTATCAAACTTGGTAAATTATATACGAACAGTGTATATAGTTATATATTAATCAGACTGCAAAGGTTGATTTGGAGCTATACTGTTCTCAAAAGTCAATTGGACATGTTCCCATGAACGGTCCCAGATGAGCCTGTGCCAACGCAGAGTTTGATTAGAAACCTTCGCTGTTTTACATCTATTCAAACACGCACCCCTAAAACATCCGGAAGATTGATAGGGATTAACTATTTCCCACCTGCATACGCAATTTGACGCAATAGCAGCAGACGACTTTTGAAAACATTGTGGCCAAAGGTGAACTTGCTCATGATGAGCAATTTCACCTTTGGCCACAATATTTACACCTTTATTTATCTATTAAGCCATCTTTTGTGGAGATTTTTCAGGTTTTTGTCACTATGTTTTCAAAGTCGTCTACTGCAGATTTGTTGTATTCGGGAAAGGGTCTTATGCCGTTTCAAACATTTTTTCAGTCTCATCACAGCGACCAGTTTAACTACCCATTCGTATTACGACACCAATTCTCTACACAACAGTATTTCAAAGCAACTGGCTACTTTTCACATATATTGTGCCCATTGGTGGTAGCTGATAGGTAAACTATATGGCTTCTGTCAAACATTGGCCATTGTGATCAGAGTGCACGAGGATGTGTAGGAAGATATTAAACACTTGTCGTAAATGCATTCTCCTGGAAAACGACTCAAATATTAACCCAAGTTTCAAGTATTAAATGTGTGCATTAATATTACAAGACTAATTAACTTCCACTCATCTGAATGTCGGTTTCGTGTTGTCTGGCTCACACTTAAGCGACGCCATCGAATACAAAGGTATCAAATAGGCGACAAGCGAACATCCATGTCAGAATTTAGCCGAGAGACAGCATGATCATCGCATTCGCTTTACATGAACAATCAGTGAACATCAATGTGATAAGTTTTAGATCGAAATGCACACATGCCTAGATTGAAATGGTTTTGTACACCGTAAACTCATTTTCTCGTGGTGGTGTGGTTGATGCGCATAGGTAGGTCATATACATTTTCAGAAATTTACTGTCGTACTTTCGATTTTATTCATTTCCTTGATATAAGCGGGTTTTGACTTCTCCGTAGCAGACGATTTGTTTACAACAATAATTGAAATGGGTTAACATATTCATGTGTCTTTACACTTTTTCAAATCTTTACTTACATTTTAACCAGCTTTGTTTTCAGGACAGGGAGTCGAAGATTTTCCGTATTTTCGCCTCAAAGTATTCAAAGTCGTCTAATGCAGTTTTGTTGTATGTATAAAAGGGTTAACAACATCATGTTGCAAGCCATAGTTACAACCATTATGTACGAAGTCATCAATAACTAACTTCAAAGGAGGAGGAAGCAAAACCACCCATTGTGTGTATACCACTATATGGTTTGTAATCTGTTTACCCACTGTTTAATTAAGTTTATTTTATTTGAAGCTATATTGCTTGACTTGTCTTTTTTACCAATCCTCTGTTATGCCTTATCTGGACTCGTCCAATTGGAAATGTTGTTGTGGTTTAAATGCTGGACTTTCAATCCAGATGTCGAGAATCGAAATCCGTGCCTAGGTACTAGAAATATCTGAGATGCTTTGATGTGTCTCCGAACTCAATTACTGTTAAAATACTGGTTCTTTCCGGAAAATATGCCTCATATATATCAGTGATACAGTATACAGAACCAAGTGATCTTTTCAGAGAGGGTTGTTGCATCCATACTTACATATATTCAACAGTATCTTGACATACTGTGCAACTGTCAGATGCTAGTACATGGGGGTACATGATGAAAAAGGCATATAAAAGTACCAAAGACTCCCTGTGATGAGCGATTTCTGCCTTTGCGATTTTGTCCACACAAACAGCGCACGTACTGGTTATGTCTCCAGGAAGCAGACTTCGGGTGTGATTTATATTAATATAGCAACCCCGGCTAATTTTTAAAAGTCAAAATAAATAAGAGTTATGGAAGGCATTGCATAGATCTCAAGAAGAGCTTTCCCCAAATCAATTCATCATTTGAAAATATCTCAATTTTTTTTTATTTTTTTTTCTAGAAATATTACTATTTATTATACCGGGGAATCCCATGAGCCGCCTATTAATATCCGTACGCTACGGAATTTTCCGAGGCGCGTTCCGAATGACCACGGAAACTTCCGAAGCTAGTTCGGATGATCATGACAATATGATAAATTGAGGGTTATATAATAAAACAGTTATGGACTTTTCAGCTGTTATACATGATGTTGATATGCACCAAAAAAATCATTATTGATTTTTTTTTGGTGCATTTCACATGAGTGTCACGGAACAGTAAAGTTGTCATAAACGTATAAAACGCACCAAAATAAATGTTGACAAACATCACAGCACATTCTTGTTCAGTTGAATAGATAAATACCTAGGATTTAGTTGATGACGTAATTGTATTCTGGGGTTAGTCCACGCATGAAATTATCATATATAAACTCATACTGGTGAACGGAAGATACATGAATATATTATATGAAAATCGGTCCTGATTTTGGACTCTGACATATACAGGTTCTCGTTGATGACTTTCTGGATTGGGACAATTATTTTGAGGCGCACTCACGTATCGAATTATCACATACACACGAACTGGTGAACAGACCTGTAAAGCAAACCATGCATTAAAATGAGCCCTGATGTTTTCAAGAAATAAAACACAACGAAATATACATTGACAAACATCACAGCATATTCTTCTTCAGTTGAATCTCTTCATACACAGGTTCTTGCTAATAACTTTCACAACTACACATCAGAATCAGAATCAGAATCTTTATTTTCATTTGACTTGAACAAAATGTTCATCGTCATATACATAATTATAATTATTTACATACATGTAAAAAAAAGCAATTGTTTAATATATATTCATAGAATAACAAATTTGAATATTAATTTGATTATAGATAAAGATGTTGTAGGCGGAAGTAACCATAATGTGTTAATGTTTTTTATTTAAAAAATGTTTTATAAATAGATAGACTTTTCCGTTTCTTTAATTTTCAAAAAAATAACAAACCACACGCGCATGTCAGCTTTGTTGTATCTGTTGACGATCCTAGATATATTTAAAATTGGGGCCTTATTTGCCCCTACTACCTCTAAGTGAGCTAACCAATCTTCTATTTTTTCCCGGGGGTGTATGTGTATAACCCCTTCCACAGTTGAGCATTCCTCTGGTAAGAAAGATTTGCAAGAATTCTTACATATGATCAGAGGAGTGAGAGTTCTAACCTGGTTCAGGGTTTCGGCCGATTTGGGTTTAACCAGTAGTGTCCCGTTTTTAAGTGGAATAATGCAGTCCACCATCCCGGCCAAAGTTCTGTCTCGTGCGAGGGCTAAGGGAGAAACTCCCCCAAAGTCCCTCTCACCCACAGATTTGATATATAACTTAAACGGCCATGTATTTTTTTGGATAACATGCATTTGGCCGGGATTGGTGGCCGCACCAAACCCTTCTAAATTTAATGACATGTTGATTGGTATAGTGAATAAGCCCAGAGAAAATTATATAAAACACACTATATACTACACTAGATAACTTAAAATTATTGTGCTGAGAGTCCAGCCTGTATCCGCCTATGGCAAATATAAAAAGAAAGCTTTCACTGACTTTTTGAAGAACCTTTTAGAAAGAGCACCGAACTAGAACTAGAACGCTACTCTTTAGTTTAGGCGTAGAAGCAATCTCGCTGTTATTGAGCTAAAAAGAAAGACACGATTAATAATCTATTCTAAGTTTACAATTTTCCTCTGGGGCAGATAATAGATACTATGTATAATATAGATATATATAAATATAAGTGTATAATACGCTGTGTAAAGAGCAGTGTATTAAAAGTTAGTTAATGGGTTGTGAAAAGGGGAGGGTCGTTTTTATAGTCTACTTTGAATTATTGCAATTTGTTTTACTTTAAGTACGACTTTTATATAAGATTTTCAAATATTACGATAGTAGTCAAACGATAGCTATTCGTCAGCGATAGTATTTCTAATATGAACTTTAGGTTCATTTGTTGGTGGTCTTCCTCTTCCGTCTGGTTGGATGCTATTTTGTTAATTATAATAAAGTAATATTTCTAAATACCGTTTATACTACATTTTTCCAAAGTCCGATTATTATTTTTTATAGTATTCCTTTTGTATTCACAGAGTTCACAGAGTTCGAATCACACATTTTCCTAATTTTAATGTTTCACTGAGAGATTCTAAAGAACACGTCCTTCCACCTTGGAACCCGGATGAATGAATGATGTATGATGATGTCACCAGTTACAATATTAAGTTGATTTGAGGCTAATCTGATTTTTGCTAAAGCGTTTCTGCGTCTAGTGTTAAACATTTTGAGTAGGTATGGAGATATTTCAAATCTATCTTTTAATGATATGTACAAAGTTAACGATGTCTTAGTTTTCATATCTTGATTCCAATCATTTATAAAGAGGTCAATAAGTCTATTTCTAAGCAGTGGTATAAATATGTTAATGTTTACAGATGCAGGGAACAACCAAACATCGTGAAAGCCACACTTTTCTAGTAATGTTTTAACTTTATTAGCCCAGTTAAGGGTTCTACTATTCAGGTCAATGTTTTTTCTCATTGTTTGTATATAAGATACAATTATCGCTTTTTACACTATGTAGGCTGAGAAAATATTTGATAATTCTTGTTTTTATATTAATTGACAATGGAAACCTCCCCAATTCTCCGTATATAGCACTATTACTAGATGACTGTTTAACATTTAATATTATTTTAAGAAATTTACGGTGTACTCTTTCAACGGCTTCTGACTGGAAGAAACCCCACACTTCACAAGAATAGTTTAGTATTGAGGCTACAAACGAATCAAATAAAGACAACATTACTTTAATTGGGATTTCTTTTCCTCTAGTAATTGAGAACAGTGCGTACATTGCTTTAAGCGCTTTACCCGCAAGTGTTTTATTCGCATTCATAAATGACCCTCCGTTAGCAAAGACTACTCCAAGAGAGTTGAAGCAATGAACAGTTTCTATTTCAACTACGGCATATGTAAATTTCGGTTGCTCAGTTGCAATACAATCAGCAAGCAAAGTTACACAGGGAGATTGCGGCATGGATTAAACTCGCTGAGGTATATAGCTATTCTAATAACTGGTCTTATTTATAATGTACTAACAATATAAAGAAAGGAGCATTCAAAAATATAATAAACAAGAGATTGCCTCTACCCTTTTGGAATATCATTACTTTTGTTTTTTCTGTATTAACCTCTAGTTTCCACTTTTTGCAATACGATTCGAAACTGAATAGCAATTGTTGTAATCCCTCAGCCGTTTCCGATAAAATGACTGAGTCATCTGCGAATAGTATTTAAGATAAAAAGCAGCATTGATGTTTGTCAACGTATAAAACGCAACCAAATAAAAGATGAAAGAAAAACATCACAGCACATTTTTCTTCAGTTGATGACTTTCTGTATTTAGAAAATGTATTCTGGTGCTCGTCCACGCATAAAATTATCACAGATACACTCATACTGTTGAGCG
Source organism: Serripes groenlandicus (assembly GCA_031761405.1). Classification (NCBI taxonomy): domain Eukaryota; kingdom Metazoa; phylum Mollusca; class Bivalvia; order Cardiida; family Cardiidae; genus Serripes; species Serripes groenlandicus. The sequence continues at coordinate 1,035,431 of JASEVX010000034.1, read as the reverse complement.
AAGCCCTGAAGTTTAACAACGTTTATAGCTATCATTAGTACAATTAAAACTGATCATTTCAAAAATATAAATTCCGTTCAATCAAGAAATGAGCACATTCGGATATTAAGTGTCCCTGGATATTTGTATTAATATGTTGGCATTACACACACCACTGACTGACAGTTTCCCTTAAGTGTTTGCAAATAACTAATAATTGTATAGCATTTTATGCATTATGCATATATAGTTTTGCGCGTTTTGGCAAATATCAAATATACCGACGGAAGGCTGTTTTTGTGAACAGACACAAAACGGTCGAAGCCATGGTGGAGGTTCATTCTTTCCTGATGCTCGCATTCAAACTTCCGTTCAACGACCCTAACAACTTTCCTTTTGTAAGAACATTTTCTCAGGGAATGTGCCAGTAGTTATACGAGTGCACATACAATGTATGCAGGTGGCCACCCATATTTTTTGCAATAAATTGAAAGTATCGGAAATAAAACAATTTTTGTCGATTACATTGAATTGTTTTTAAACCAATTTAGACGATAAGTGAAAATCTGGGTTGTGAGACAATTCGTAGGTATTTTACACAGTCTTTGAAGGAAAGTTGTTTTGCGTTTGTCAATTTAACACTGTATGTTGTACTGACCTAGCAGACTAAATACCATACGTGTTCTACAGTGCAATTGCTGTGATTTTTTGGGTAACATCCCAGTTCGTCTAATCCCATTTCGTCTACAGTTTTTTGTCCCATTTCGTCTACACTCTTGTTCCCATGTCGTCTACTGTCCATAAAATGAATATACATAGATATGTCTACGGAGATTTCCATTTCATCTTACATTGACCTTTCTTAAATCAATTATAAATCTTGGTGTGAAAACTTTAAGCAATTACTGCTTTTAATTATTGTTAATTAATTTTTGAACAAACTGCTGATCATCTTTTAATTAAGAAGTTTAAAACTTTAAGCAATTACCTTTGATCTGTATTGTTAATTGTTATGAACTTTGTGTTTCTTTTGTTTACAGCCTTCGGACTTTGTACATAATGTAGACTAAGACTGGCTGAATGCCATGAGTCCCTTAAAGTAATTGCGACATTCCAATATAATCATATAAAAATTATCAAAAATAGAACGATAAAAACACGATGTATGTATAACCCACATATTTTAAACAAAATATGTCCGTCTTATTGAATTTGTCTGTCTGTCTCATTAATCTAAGTGTAGACGAAATGGCACCGGGGTGTAAATTGGTTGTAGACGAAATGGGACAAATTGCAAAAAGTGTAGACGAAATGGGATTAGACGAATTGGGATTAGACGAAATGGGATTAAACCGATTTTTTGCCACATAAATGATAATTACCAAAATGTACAACGTTCTGGATATCTAAAGAAGACATAGAATGCCATAGCTCACATCCGTACAGTGTAGACGAAATTGGTATTGTTTTCATTAGTGAACCCATTGTAATAAGGTTATCATATCAAATGATGTGTACTGCTAGTAAAGAGAATATAAAGGCCCGTACTTTGCTGATACCAAGATGTACAAAACCGTGAAGTTTGGCAAAAATTTGGTTGCAATACAATCAGCAAGCAAAGTTACAAAGGGAGATTGCGGCATGGATTAAACTCGCTGAGGTATATAGCTATTCTAATAACTGGTCTTATTTATAATGTACTAACAATATATAGAAAGGAGCATTCCAAAATATAATAAACAAGGGATTGCCTCTCCAGTTTCTACTAGATTCCTCATCACAGGAGTTAGTTTTAATCAAAGGACTCAGAAAAAACTATCATATTTGTTTCGTCAATTCGTCAACAAAATTGACAAATTAACGAACTTGACAAAGGTCTTCTGAATGACTGATGGCCATGACATTTGACATAGGGTCAAAGTTGCATTCAATACGCTCAGATACATTATCTAAAAGACAGAAATAAAGTTTTTAGAAAATTGTGTTCGTCAATTCGTCAACAAAATTGACGAGTTGACGAACTTGATGTAGCTCTTCTGAATGACTGATGACCAGGAGAATTGGAATAGGGTCTAATTTGCATTCAATACGTTCAGATTCAGTATCTAAAATACAGAATTCGTCAACAAAATTGACGCGTTGACGAATTAACGAACTTAACGTAGCTCTTCTGATTGACTGATCGCCATGGAACATGAAATAGAGCCTAATTTGCATTCAATACGTCCAGATACATTATCTAAAGGAAAGAAATAAAGATTTTAGAAAAATACATTTTTCGTCAATTTCGTCAACTGAATTGACGAACTTAACGAAGCTCTTCTGATTGACTGAAGGCCATGAAACATGAAATAGGGCATAATTTGCATACAATACGTCCAGATACATTATCTAAAGGAAAGAAATAAAGTTTTTAGAAAAATATTTTGTTCGTCAATTTCGTCAACTAAATTGACGAGTTGACGAATTGACGAACTTGACGAAGCTCTTCTGAATGACTGATCGCCATGAAACATGAAATAGGGCCTAACTTGCATTTAATACATTATCTTAAAGAAAGAAATAAAGTTTTTAGAAAAAATGTCACAGTTCGTCACTCGTCAACCTATCTTCACGGACCTGAACAAAATGTCACAATTCGTCACTCGTCAATCTAACTTCACGGACCTTTATGATAAAAGGATTAAAAAAGTATTAATGTAGACCTGATGCTGGGCCTTCAGCAGTCCGGACACGATATAGCAAAAAAACGACCCTTTCAGGAACCGCAAGGAATCCGCTGTGGTCGAGTGGTTAGCGTCGGGGATTTCGAAACAGGGTGTCCCGGGTTCGATCCCCAGTCGCGGCACTACGGTCATGGTGGAGTGCCCTTGGGCAAGGCACATTTTCTAGCCTAGTACTGGTTTGTTTACCCAGGGATCATGAATAATTACATTTAATTGCGCGCTAAATGACCTTAGCTGTCGATGCGCCATAAAACAATATACATTCATTCAGGAACCGCAAAAAATTATAGTTATATACATATAATGGCAGATACTCAATAATGGCAGATGCTCAAATGCAGACGATATTTTAGATTATGACATGTACTTAGATAATGACAACTAGCTGTCAAACTATGTTTATCTACCACCTCGTGCTAGTAAAGACCACGTGACTGATGCGTATGGTAAGCGCTTGATTGATTTGTGTATATCGACTTCTTCTATTATTGGAAATGGTCGTCTGCATAGTGACCTCAATATTGGACAGTACACCCTTCACTAGTATAGGTGTGTTCCCGGAACGCCTACTCGACTTAAAGTGTATTAGGGAATTAGGGGGCCTTGTAAAGGGTAAATTATAGATATATTTTGTAGATGACTTTGGAACTCTTTATTAAACAAATAATTAAATATCTTTATTACAATCTTAGAGAGTAAATTTTGTAAATAAAATTATCATGTTTTATGTTCTTACAGTTTGATAGCTATTAATTAATTAATAATTAACTTAAATTTAATCCTTTATTAATTTGTAATTAATTTGTTATAAACATGTAGCACAAACAAATTATCATTCAAACCAGGGACACTTTATTATGTAATTTGAAATTGTTGTGGGGAAATAAAAGTAGCCTTCGCTTTTAACATGCATTGGCCCTTTTTCAACAATACGTTTCAATCACATTTCATCCAAATACCATTGTTATCAACTGCATAAATTTGGAAGCGTTTAAATTCAGATTAAAGCGTATACATACCAAATAATATTTTTTGTTTATAAAAGAAAAAATCTGACCATGTTCAATTATTTTGTCATAATGATAATCAATTAAGTCCACATAAATCTATCACTTATAACTGCCCTTTAAAAGGCCCCCTAATCCTCAATGTTGACCAGGTAGAGACTAAATCGAGTAGGCGTTCCGGGAACAAACCTTAGTATAGTAGACTATTTACTGTTAAATTATAATGATATTGATATTGTTTCACACTTTGATCTGTTTTCGTTAACAAGTCGTTTAAACATTCGAATTTACATTATCCCATATTTTGAAAGGTATCTTCTTGTTATCATTGATATTCGTTGAATGATTATTTATGTCATATATTTGTTTTCTATTTAAACTAAATAAGATAGCAGAATGGATATTCGTTGAATGAAATTTATCATTATGACGTATGGGGGCAATGGGGAACATTCAAAACCCATATGGTCAAAACCCATATGGTCACTTTTTGTCATAGTAGTCAAAACCCATATGGTAAAAAAAACAGGGTAGTCAAAACCCATACGATAGAAAATGCAGGTTAGTCAAAACCCATACGATAGAAAAAACAGGGTAGTCAAAACCCATATGGTTGAAAATGCAGAGTAGTAATAATTCAGTCACAGATGATAATTACTTTAAGTATTTAGTATAGGGTTGCCATTTATCTTAGATGTAGGTTACTTGTATAAAGAAAAGGCTAAACAATTATAATTAATAACTGTCCAAAGCGAAGGGTTCTTGTGTCCAACAAGATGTTTAAAGGCGTTATTCCATGATTCACACTGATTGTTAGTCCGGTCTTGGTTGGCGATAGTAACATTGTGAAAGTTACAAACAAACTGCAGTATTAGTTAATGTAGGTCTTCAATTGTTGAAATCAGTTAACAATAGACAATATTTTAACAAAGGACATTTTAAGATAGTAATTACTAATAGCATAGTAATTATGATTAACACAATCAATAACAAAACAAACATTAATAAATCTTATGTCATCATCTTCAGACGTCGTTATAAATAATTTAGCTAAATATATTTATTATGCAAATAACATGAGAAGCTAAATATGTCTTATTTTAGTTTAACTTAAATTTAAGAATAGAACAAATATAGTGTCTTCATTGTGAGTAAATATATAAATATGATAATATTTATTTTGGGTTACATACATGTATGTACGGTTAATTTTCTACAGTTGTATATGCTCTTCGGAAAACATTGTCTATGTTATGTAAGGAATTTGTTTAAATTGTATAATTTGCTATAAAACTTGTAGTTTTTATGCATTAAAATATATTGTATTGTAAACAAAAAACAACTGTGAGAGCATAAAAGCATATAACCTATTGTTATCATTTATAGAAAATATCACTTTAAAGTAATTATCACCTTAATTCAATTACATGTATGTGATCTGAAATTGGACAGGCCCCACAGAAGCGTGTAAAGAGAGGAACTCTCATCCATCAGAAAAGACTTCAGTCTCCATTTAAGTGGGCTATGCCAATTGATTATATTTTGCTTTTCTCTTTTTTAATTAATATTTATAAATTGTGTAATGTTTAAATAAAAAGACTTAGTATTTGGCATCCATATACTAATTACTTAAACTAACTATCATCTGTGACTGAATTATTACTACTCTGCATTTTCAACCATATGGGTTTTGACTACCCTGTTTTTTCTATTGTATGGGTTTTGACTACCCTGCATTTTCTATCGTATGGGTTTTGACTACCCCGTTTTTTTTACCATATGGGTTTTGACTACTATGACAAAAAGGAACCATATGGGTTTTGACCATATGGGTTTTGACATACACTCTGACGTATGATCAAATTGCCACACTGTTTTAAAAATGTGTCTGCATGTGGGAAATGGTTGTGAAAGGTCATTTAAATTCTAAGTAGCAAAGGAGGTGCACTGCAGGTTGTAAATACCATATGACCAGCTAGTGGTATACAATACAATACAATACAATACAATACAAAATATTGTATTTGCAATCATGTACAAGCAGTACAAATAACAAAATACAGAGAATATAATGTAATAAGTATACACATCTGGCTAAGTGTCATATGACCCCATCTGGATTGTACAATACTCTCTCCAACAAGAGAAAGTTGATGCAAGGCATCAATGTCGCCGGAAAAGACTGCATTGATTTATTTATGTATTCTTGACTTTCCTTAGTCTATTCAAACATTAGGAACGTTGAAATGAAAACATTTGCTTATAAATTTTATATACATACCTATACATTAGGGTATCTATAAAAAATTAACGAAATGTGTACACATTTATCTTGGCTTAAATTTAATTTTGCTGTTGTTACTTATTTAAATAATAGTATTCATTCATATAATTTCAATGTGTGTCAATCTTATTCGAATCACAAGGTAAATATCCTGGTATTGCTTTAAAGGGAGGTAATTTGAAGAAAACAAAAGTCTTCAAAAGGAGAAATATATCGGCATTACCGTCTACAGTTTAAATTGTTCTATTGTTTGTGGATTTAAAAATGTTCTTTTTTTCTTATTTCTACATGTACAACGAAATATTGCGGCTTCTCTTTGACGCTTTGCGTCAAACATTCGTCTTGTACTTGTCTAAAATAAAATAATATCATTCGCTTTTTCATATCGAAATGCGCATGCGCGAAAATCAATGTTAAAGGTCACGAAACTACACAACAGATAGATAGATAGATAGATAGATAATTTTAATGACGTAAACTACATAGTTTCTAGTCAAACAACACATCATATTACTATATACAATACAAAAAAAACATATTATTAATAACAAATACATGAAATATACACAAAAACGAATGTTTATCATTCAAAATAGAAGAAAATAAAAACTAAATAATAATTATAAAAGCAAATATGAAAATAATAATAGTAGGAAAGTATTTCCACAAATTAAGTCAATTCGCTTGACCTCCTTGGTGTAATAGGAGTATTCTCTTAAGTCTTAAGTTTATCTTACATTATCAATTGTTAAAGAATATTATTAATTAAACTACTTCTCCAGGTAAAGGCTTCCTTGATATATTTTGCAAGGTGTAACAGTTTTTTCTTATTATTGCTGTTTAGTAATTTAATAAATTTGTACATGTTTGGACGAATGGTGAAATAACGCTTAAAGTGGATAGCTCTAATATCTGAGTATGACGGACACACTAGAAGAAAATGGAATTCGTCCTCAATTTCGCTTTTATTACAAAAAATACATAAACGCTCATGTCTTTCTATCCTCTCATTTCCATATCTACCTGTTTCAATTCTTAGAGAATGTGAAGACAGTCTAAATTTAGAAATGTAAATTTTCCATTTATAAGGTAAAATATTTAAATAATTTTCCATAATCGGACCATTATTAATATATTTGTAGATGCACAATATCCGGCTATTATTTACATAACTATGTAAAGTTTGTTTAAAATCATCAATTAATCTTTGTTTAAAAATCTTGTGAAAATTCTGATGGTTCACAGAATTTGGATTGAGCCAAATATATCCAAAACCATATTAAAATAAGAGATTTTTCACATTTCTGCAGCAATTATTTGCTCCTTTTTCAATGTTTTCTTCTGACCAATGATACAATGTAACCATTATAATGTTATCTGAGGATAAAAGTTTACCCCAGTATTTTATTATTCTCGCGTATCTGTTAATATATAATGGATATCTGCCTAATTCACAATAAATGGCAAAGTTACAAGTAGATCTTTTAACACTTAAAACCTTTTTACAAAACTTAAGATGTATCCTCTCTATTTCCTTCGACTTGGAGAATCCCCAAATTTCGCTAGAAAAACCTAGGATAGAACCTACAAATGCATCATATAATTGGAATAAGGTCAAAGTATTAAAGTCAAAACAACGAACTTTGCTGTGTAAAATATTCAGCGCTTTTAAACCTTTATCTGCTAATGTTTTCTGGTTTAAAATGAATGATCCAGTATAATTAAATATTGTACCAAGATAATTAAAATCGTTTACAAGTTCTATGCTTGCGTTGTTATATGTCCAACACTCATTAACCCTTAAACCACCTCTTTTTCTAAATACAACGATTTTTGTTTTGTCAATGTTAACCTCCAATCCCCATTTGTTACAGTATTTATACAAATTATTTAAACTAGTTTGCAAATCTACTGGATCGTCACTCAAAACAGCCATGTCGTCTGCAAAAAGTAAAAGTAAAATGTTAATATCTCCAATATTCAATCCAGACGAATTATTTCCCATCAAATATAGTTCAAGATCGTCTACAAATAGAGCAAAAAGTAGAGGTGAGAGTATTTCCCCTTGTTTAAGTCCAACATGGGAAAAGAAGCAACCGGAGGTCGTATTATTGACTTTAACAAAAGATTTAACCTTAGCATACATATCTCGAATGATTCGTAACATTTTACCCTTAACTCCCAAATTGAACAACTTAAGCCATAACCCATTTCGATAAACACTATCAAATGCCTTTTTTAAATCAACAAATGCAACATAGAGACGTTTATTTTCAGAGAGCATTTTTTGTATAACTGAATTAAGGACAAAGCATGCATCTGTTGTAGAGCGATTTGGTCTGAACCCAAATTGAGCGTCTGATAAAATATCATTGTTTTCACAAAATAAGCTCAGTCGTCTATTTAAAATGGCCGTGAATATTTTAGATAAACAACTCACAAGGGTGATCAACAGAATAGGGTCTATATTTAGCTTAGAAACAGTTCCTACTTTAGATATTCATGGATTAACATTATTAAATGAATTCTACACAAATCAAGACATCTCTTTGAACATGAAAACAACATTTAGTAAGTTAAAATTGCTATTAAAAGGAGAATCCGAAATTGACCTCAATAATGACACATAAGAGTCTGCATTAGGGGGTGTTGGTTCACGTCTTGAAGGGACCACTTTTGTCTTCGTAAATAAGACAAAAAACTTAAATGCGAGTGAAATAAAAAAAAATGCAAACATTAAAAAATCGGAATATTTATTTCATTTTAGATGTGTCATTTATTAGTGTTCGTAAACAACCACAATTGTAATATGTTCAAATCATCTAGATTTGTTTCTTTCTAATAATAAGCCGCCCTCCCATGTGATTTCCGAAAAGCTATTAAAAATAGAAGTCGCGGGCTTCTGCCCGGCGACTAATTAACAACTATGGTAGACCTCAAAGAAGTTAACGATAACCCTTTATCTGCAGCAGATGATTTTTAAAAACATACTGTCAAAAATGACTGACACTCCTTTCGATTAAATACTATTTTTGAAAACATTGTGGAAAAGGAGAACTGGTCATGATGAACAATTTCTCCTTTTTTCAAAATGTTTTCAATGAAATCTCGTGCAGAATAATTGTATGTGGGAAAATGTTTAACAATGCAATAAGTAGAAGATTGATTTGAGGGCGCGGACGTGATAGCAAGCACCCCCAATAAGACAATCATTGGCGAAAAGGAAAGTAAAAATAAGGAAAAAATTGCACTGAATAAGGAAAAATAAAAATTGAAAAAAAAAATTGTAAACTTTAGACCAATAAAATGTTGTATTTAATGAATAATGTCGAAGAAATAAAGGAAATGAGACGTTTTGATTGGTTCATAGTTAAGTTGGCGATCCTACGAGTGGCACTCAGAAGATGAAGTTTTAAAATGAAATGTTCTGCATACTAACTTTTAATTGTTTACCCTATTAAGAAATAAATTTCAGCGAAAAAAAATCAGTGAAAACGTATGAAAATAATTTAAGAGCAAAATATTATTATTTTTGAAACATGATAGGTTTTCAGTTATTTATCGTCAATTGAAACGTATACACCTCTTGGGAGCCTCGCGTAATCTCCAGCCATGTGGCATATTCAATCAATCTTATGGGGTTGTTTACCCTCGCCTATCGGCATAAAGCCATTTGGCGAGCAGCTATTGTTCTCTCTCCAATTTCTTTTTATTATTGGGGGTAGACTATACATGTTTGGTTTTTTTTCAATGTTTTTATTATAATATATATAATAATAATAATAATAATACTTTATTTAATGAGGGTAACACAGTTAGTTACACTAATCTTCCCTGTGGCCCTCAACAATCATACATTGAACATGAAATTCAACAATGTAATTAAACATTAAAATATAAAACAAGCATTCAAATAATGTTTATAAATGCAATGACAGAAACTTTTCCATTCGTCTGTAACCTAGCCCCAGAAATTCCCCCATAATTGATGAGAGCTATTATCTTATCTCCAAATCACCATGAAATCAATTAGGGGTCTGCATGGCTATTTTCACAGCATGCATGCCACCAATTAATATCTGAAAAGGTGTATCAGTCAACACACCATGAAGAATTTAAGGGCCATTTATGTTCACACCAGGGTGATAATTACAGACCCTGCTGAGATAAACAGACAGTCAATTTCAAGGAATTCCTGGGAAATGTGGGGCCAAGTCACAGACTGTATTGAATACTCACAATCATTCGTCAATCAAACAGTTTATTTCCAACTAACAATTAAGGTTCAGAAGATAATTTTTTAGATTATTTTTGAAGCTGTATAGACTTGGTGATGATCTAATATCGGTAGGCAGATTGTTCCATATGACTTTTGACACTGTCTGCTTATATTTCATTGTTGCATATCCCGCTTTCTGTTTATAGGTACATTATTGTATGTGGGTATATAGGTGTGTGTGTTTATAAGATATTTTGTCAAACAATTGATAAACAAATTAATGTAAAAGAAAAAGTGCAAAAAAAAGCACTACCTAACAGACCTCCACAACGGCGCTCCTGATTGGATCTGGTCAAGCTCAACTTTCACACACAAATCTATGGTGACAGACGACTTGACCAGATTTAGCGTCCAGCCAATCACAGGCCCCGTTGTACAGGTAACTGTTTTACCCTTTAGCCGATGTAGATGGGCAAATGGCGAATATATATAACTATATAATATATATAAGATAACTTTTTAAAGAGAAAAATCATTTTTTGCTATTATTTAAAAGTAGAGTATTAAGATGAAAAATATAAAACAAAAAATATATAGAAAGAAAATGTGCAAAAAAAGCACTCCCAAACCCTCCTCCACAACGGTGTCCCTGATTGGCCGAATTTCAATCCGCTTTTCTGGCCAAGCTCGACCTTCACTCATAATTCTATGTTGAAGGACGAGTCGACCAGATCTAGCGTGCAGCCAATCACAGGCCCCGTTGTGGGCAAAGGGCGAACTTGTTATATAAATAATCACTAAAAAAATGAAGAACTAAGACTGATTTTTAAAAGACAAAATACATATGAAAAATAACATAAAACAAATGCTACAGCGTAGTGGCACAGTGTGGTTAAAACATTTGGCTTAAAAAATACCTCCAGCAATATGCGCACCATCCAGCAAAAACGACCCTTGAGGACCCATTAAAACTAGTGCTATATACATATATCCCACACTGTGCCAGCCCTGTAGAATAAAATATTTACATAATTTAAAAATTTATGACTTGATTGCAACACTGGTGCATATTGATGAGTGGGCTCCTTTGTCATATCTAGTCCCACCAACCAGCCGCCTGATGGATTTCGCAGCTATGCTCCCTGTACACTTGCTCATGCGAGCCCCCGACCATGCGCGCACCCCCAACAAAAGCTGACGGGGAGGACATCTTTCGTAAATGACCCAGATATCGCCATCCCCCCGTCACGCAAATGAAGGGTGCCGCACACGCGCAGACGGGTACCCACATGTAGCAAACTCCATCCACCAGACAGCTCAGTCCGCGAGACCATTGCAACAGCACACGGAAAAAGTGTGTGCCATTGTCGACTTATGACTCGGGAGCCCATTTTATTGATGCTATATCCCATGTAGTACCGGCCAGGGCAGAAAACAGTGCAATTTCAAGGTAAATCAAAGCGCCAATGGCACTGTAGTGGCGATCGTATGGAAAATCCTGCAAAGTAACAAGCAGTATATCGGTGTAGGGCTTGCGATGACTCTGGTGCGGGTATATTTGAGAATGTATCACCCCTGCAGTAGAATAATGTTAGTTTGCCAGAATGTTGTCTTGGTGATTATTAATTACGTTCTGAAATTGGTCATGATGTGTTCAAAATTAGGCCATTCCAAAGTTATGAAAAATCTAGTTGGTATTCGATAGACTACCGTTTTAGCTCATTAGAATGGCTATTTGTAATCTAAATTGTTCGGGTAATCACATGTTTATCACCAGGTCGCTAGGCCATATTAAGATAAAATATATTTTAGAAATGACTAAATTATCAAGAAAGGAGAGAAAACAGTATCCATTAGTTTGGTGTTTGTTTCAATGATGTCCGATATTAAACAGGTCTGTTCAATTTAGTCCCTTCACATTGCATGATTGAGGGTTGTCAGAGACATATAAACACAGTGTATTTATATGTCTCTGAGGTTGTTAAACTGCTTCGAATAATACGAGTGCAAAAACAAACACAAAACATGCTCCAAAAGCACAATTTCACTATTTGCCAAACTGTTCAATTTATAAAAATATAGGCATATATTATAATGCTCGATCTCCAAACTAAATTAGGCTACACTGTCAGCATTGATTGCTAATTGACTCTAGAACGTGCAGACGTGTATACATAACGTGTGTATACACTGACATCGTGTGTCCTTTAAACCTTTGTAAACCAGTCTTATCATCTAGACGCTTTCATATATTTAAAGAAATACAAAATAAAGCGTTTATAATATTGAGATTTACAAGCTCTTCTGGTTTTTGGTCTCGCGAGCTATTTATAGAACCTTTTGGAATTTCCAGATTTGAGTATCATCAGAGTTGCCGTTATTTGCAAGGCAGAACGCGCAATGATATTTATTATCTGCCAAATCATGACGAAGATAATATTTACATATTTTAACTCTATGTAGATAATGTCTCGATAAATATTAGTAACAATCCGGTACCAAAGTAGCACTGACATAATTATTATTAATCACGTCTCTGCATCAATGATGGAACTATAACGGATGTGAGTAAATTAGTTTGCAGTAAGGTAACAAAATATCAACCGATTGTTCAAAACCGACTATATAAATATTTTTCGTTGTTGTTGTTTCTGTTAGCATTGTGGCGATTGTCAAACCAATCGCCACAAAAATTAAAAAGACTTGGAAGAAAACCTACATCTGAGCGTAGATTTGTTTTCAATGGTTTGATGCATTGGGCTTTTTGTCCGCTCTGTCAAATTTCATTAAATAGTTAATTTATCTATGTAAAGTATTAAAAAAAAAACACCTGTAAGGGTATGTAGATAGTATCCCTTTGATGAATATAAAATATAATGTAAACAATGTGAAAAAGGATAAGATGAGACAGATCTAAAGCCCCAGTCTTGGGTAATTTAGAGATGTAGGTCAGTAATTAAGAAAGTGGGTCATACTTCAACCAATGTAGGTGTAGGACGAGTTAAGTCAATCCTTAAATATTTAAGGGCGCGGACGCGATGGAACGCATCCCCAAACAGACAAACATTGGCGAAAAGGAAGTAAAATAAATGGAAAAATTGCACTGAATTCGGAAAAATAAAAAATGGACAGAAAAAGATTATGCAGATGACACCTATATCTTGGCATATTCTCGGCCTTGATAATCTATGTATAGAAACTGAAGCCGGATGGAGATGGCCGATTAGCCTTTGGTAAACACATAGAACCTTTCTGATATTCAAGTCAAATAATATGCGCATGTTCCATTTCTTAGTGTTTTCTCATATTGATCGCCGTTTATCTTTTTTAAAGACATTTTTTGTTTTAAATATCATAAAATGGTCACCAAATGAACATTTCTGCAAAATTATTTGCAAAATGGGCAAGATCTTTAGGACAAGAACATTTTAAAAATTGTTTTCTATAAACATTTTAGGAAAAAGAGCTCCGCCCCCCGGATGGCCATGTATTTTTTAAACGGTTTAGAATAAGTTGAACAATCTTGGTAACTAGTAACCCCAGGAACATTTGTGTGCCAAATTATTTTCAAATCATGTCGGTACTTTTGGACAAGAAGATTTTTGAAGTTTCCAGATATAAAATATACTTTTTAGCTCCCGTGTCCAAGTTATACAATGGACCAAAACTGTTTGAACAACTTTGAAAGAGGACGACCAAAGGAGCATTCATTTCTGCCAAGTTTGTTCAAAATCCAAACAGACGGACATCAGGTCATCACACTAGATCAGCATGATCACTTTATGCTTGGTGAGCTATAAACCAGCATACCAACCAAAGAGCATGTGTGATTAGTGTAGATCCAGAATTTCCAGACCCTGAAATATAAATGAACAAGTAACTGTAGGATTGCAAGCAATACCATAATCCCCTACCGGTTTGCACGTTTTGACTTATTAATATTCTAAGTCCAAAAAGGGGCATTCATTTCTGCCAAGTTTGTTCAAAATCCAAACAGACGGACATCAGGTCATCACACTAGATCAGCATGATCACTTTATGCTTGGTGAGCTATAAACCAGCATACCAACCAAAGAGCATGTGTGATTAGTGTAGATCCAGAATTTCCAGACCCTGAAATATAAATGAACAAGTAACTGTAGGATTGCAAGCAATACCATAATCCCCTACCGGTTTGCACGTTTTGACTTATTAATATTCTAAGTCCAAAAAGGGGTATAACTCATAAAAAAATTGACGAAATCCCATGAAACGCGAACTTGATCTGTGACACATGATTACAAAGGCATATACAAATTTCAGCTCAATACCTCAAAGCATGTAGAAAAAAAGTGCGGAAAACTGATTTGCCGGACTGACTGACTGACTGACAGATGGACTGACTGACGGACTGACGGACGGAGTGCAAACCTAAGAGTCCCCTTCGGCAAGCCGGTAGGGGACTAATAAAATCTAAATTAACTGTTTACCGGATATGATAGTTTAAGAGGTATACATTTTGGAAATACATACAGAAAACATTGTTACAACTGTAAACAATTGGAGTATGACTATGATACAAAGTTATAAAAACGTTGTAGGGAAAGAAGAAATTGCTCTGTTTTTGACAATGTAGCAAATTGAAGATAATAACATGTTGATTTGACGAAATATAAGGATTTTAGTTTTTGAAGAACTCAATAGTCGTCTGATGGGAAAGGGATAAATTGAACACAGGTGTCCGAGTTTTCATTTGAATAAAAAGGGGAAAAACACACAAAACATCGTTCAGAGAATACAAATTGTCTCTCTATTTTTTCCATATGCTATACTAATAATAACCGTAATGATTTCGTATGAGAAAATGTTGGGAATACCACCCAGGACCGTGTTACTATAAATAGCATCTATATGGTTCATATAGTATAATAATAATAGTTTTTATATAATACCATATAGAGAGGCTATTTATAGTAACACTGTCCTGTGTGGGATTCCCCGAATTAACATTACGGTCATTATTATTACAGCATAAGGGACCATATAGAGAGACAATTTGTAGTAATTTAACGAGGTATTGATTATTGGTTTTTTTCATTTTTTTCTCAAATGAAAACACGGACGCCTGTAAATTGATGACGACATAAAGAATAGACTCTACCTGATGTGTGCCCTGTTTCTGTCACTTTCTTGGTATACAGGATCTTTTCTTTCCATTGTACGGCGACATGTAAATCCAACATGGTTTCATTCCTATCACATATGAATGTTATCTTGTCGCTGGTCGCCGAATCTTCCTTTGTAACATCTAACGGGATAGTGTTTTGTGGATGGGAACAGCTTAACCTCATGTCTGAGAGATGATTGGTGGTGTCCCCCGACAATACGAAAGTAACGTCATCGTCATTCCTTATCATCTTCAAACCTTGTGGGAGAACGTATGAATTGTTAAAGAAAGTTATTAATTGCTATTAATGAGCAATTTCACCATTTGCTACACTTTTTTTCAACTCTGTTCAATAATCTAACTTTCATTTACAGAGGCTTATATGCAGATGCAGATGACTTTTTATAACAATGAGGCAAAAGGATAAATTGACCTTCCCCCGATACAGATGACTTTTGATAACAATGAGGCAAAAGGATAACTTGACCTTCCCTCCCCGCCCCCCCCCCCCCCCCACCGATGCAGATGACTTTTGATAACAATGAGGCAAAGGGATAAATTGACATTCCCCCGATACAGTTGACTTTTGATAACAATGAGGCATAAATTTACCTTCCCCCCTATGCAGATGACTTTTATAACAATGAGGCAAAAGGATAAATTGACCTTTTCCCCGATGCAGATGACTTTTTATAACAATGAGGAAAAAGGATAAATTGACCTTTCACCCGATACAGATGACTTTTGATAACAATGCGGCAAAAGGATAAATTTACCTACCCCCCTATGCAGATGACTTTTGATAACAATGATGCAAAAGGATAAATTGACCTTTCCCGCGATGCAGATGACTTTTATAACAATGAGGCAAAAGGATAAATTGACCTTTTCCCCGATGCAGATGACTTTTTATAACAATGAGGCAAAATGATAAATTGACCTTTCCCCTGATGCAGATGACTTTTGATAACAATGAGGCAAAAGGATAAATTTACCGTCCCCTCTATGCAAATGACTTTTGATAACAATGAGGCAAAAGGATAAATTTATCTTCCACCCTATGCAGATGACTTTTGATAACAATGAGGCAAAAGGATAAATTTACCTTTCCCCCGATGCAGGTGACTTTTGATAACAATGCGGCAAAAGGATAAATTTACCTTTCCCCCGATGCAGATGACTTTTGATAACAATGAGGCAAAAGGATAACTTGACCTTTCCCCCGATGCATGTGACTTTTGATAACAATGAGGCAAAAGGATAAATGGACCTTTTCCCCGATACAGATGACTTTTGATAACAATGAGACAAAAGGATAAATTGACCTTCCACCCTATGCAGATGACTTTTGATAACAATGAGGCAAAATGATAAATTGACCTTTCCCCCGATGCAGATGACTTTTGATAACAATGAGGCAAAATGATAAATTGACCTTTCCCCCGATGCAGATGACTTTTGATATTAATGAGGCAAAAGGATAAATTGACCTTCCACCCTATGCAGATGACTTTTGATAACAATGAGGCAAAAGGATAAATTGACCTTTCCCCCGATGCAGGTGACTTTTGATAACAATGAGGCAAAAGGATAAATTGACCTTTCCCTCGATGCAGATAGATTTAGGAGTCAATGACTTTTGAAAACATTCTCTGAATGGATAAACATTTCTTTTACACACTGTTTACAACTATCGTATCTTTCTTCCAACAATGTTCTTGCTGGCATATTCTCAAAACAAAACATTGTTTGGATTTTCAATTACATGTTATGTCTTTCGGTCTTTAAGCAATCGGCTTGGGATGGCATAGAAATAGCACATCAAGAAATGTAATGTGTAAACTCCTCACAACATGCATCTTCAGCGGAGGTCTTTTGAAATCTTTTGGACAAATTATTTCAACTCTATTCAATAATTATACTTCCATCCGTAGAGATGTTCCATATCTTTGTCCTAGATGTTTTAAAAGTTGACTGCATCATATTTGCTTACTGTGGGAATACTCTTTAAGAATAGGTTATGACTCTCTATTTCAATAATGAGGTTTTGAAAAAGGAGTACTGTATAAGATGTTTATATAAGATTATGAATACAATACCTATCAACGGTTTTGTCAGGTTAAATGTCACTTGCTTTTCTACGGCCTTTTCAAGTGTTTTGTAATACAGCAAGGCATCAGTTGAGACTATTACGAACTCATGGTAACCAGCATGCGTTTCTGTAGAAAGAAAGTTCCTGCGAACTATTTACCTCGTACAGACATATTCGCAGCAGATATATTTTCTGTCTTATGCATGGAAAATATTGTATCATCATCAAAATTGGAAGTCTAATTGTTATACACTGTTTTCTAATTCAGGGAAAGGGTTTTATTACAGGCACTTAATGTACTGGCATAAAGTGTAACCCTTTATCAACTGCAGAGGCACTTTGACACATCTGTAGCAGACGACTTTTGAAATAATAGTGGCATGGAAAATATTGTATCATCATCAAAATTGGAAGCCTAATTGTTATACACTATTTTCTAATTCAGGGAAAGGGTTTATTTAAAGGCACTTAATGTACTGGCATTAAGTGTAACCCTTTATCAACTGCAGAGGCACTTTGAAGAATATGCAGCAGACGACTTTTGAAAATAATAATATTGTCATTAATGTTAACCCTTTCCCACATACATACGCTTTTCTGATGCCTCTGCAGCAGACAACTTTTGAAACCATAGTTGCAAAAGGAGAAATTGCTCATGATAAGCAATTTCTCCATTTGCCACAATGATTTCAACTCTATTCAATAATCATACTATCATTTATACAAATTTTCTAAATTGTGAACATGATAATTTAAAAGCCGTCTGCTGCTGATTTTTCTGCACCAAAATTGCCCTAACAAAAGCGTTGACTTTCCCACATACAACAAAACTGCAGCAGACGACTTTAAAAACAAAGTGACAAAAACCTGAAAAATCTCCATAAAAGATAGTTTAATAAAGTTGAAAACATTGTGGCCAAAGGAGAAATTGCTCATTATCTGCTGCTATTCCGTCAAAATGCATCTGCAGGTGAAGAAGGATTAAGAACCATTGTCTCTAGGGAGCCTATCCTGTGTCAAAAATCCAGCCTTGTATGTCTGCATGTTTAGGTTTGTCAAAACTAGAAATACGTTTGTATGATGGTCACTTTACTTTTTCAACTATACTTTTCCGGTTTAACAAACGCATGTCGAAAATCCAGCCTCGTATATCTGCATTTGTAGGTTTGTCAAATATCGAAATGATTATGTAGATGGTAGATTTACTTTTTAAACCATACTTTTCCGGTTTAACAAACGCATCTTTACACTTCTAGAACCAGATTTACGCTAAAAATAAAAGTCTATATTTAAATAAGCCCCGCCTATTATACTTAAAAAATCGACCGTTTCCGTTAAAGTTCGGTATTTACGATTGATGTGATACCAGGCTTAGGTTTCCTAACACTTGGTTGAGATACTGTAGTATGTGTGTATTGTTCACACTTGATGCTTGGTGTGAGACAAGTGTGAACAATACACAAATCCTACAGTATCTCAACCTGCTCTCACACCGCGCATTAAGTGTGAACAATACACACATATACTAGAGTGTCTCAACCTGCTCTCACACCAAGCATCAAATGCACACAAATAATTCATAGAAGATAAAAATATTTTGAAAACATCTATAAATATTGTAGCAAATAATGAGAATAGGCTCATTATGAACTATTTCTCCTTTCTCCACAATGTTTTCATAAGTCATCTGCTATGAATGTCAGAAAGTGTCTGTATGTGGGAAACGGTTAATTAATTATATAAAAAAAAAAACATTTATAAAAAATATATTTTATCACAAGTTTACTTTCCAGTTGACGATAATGGACTATAATTAGACGGAAATTGTTGAATCATCAGTTCGCCAACAGTCGTCAATAGGCTCCGCCCATTTTTCTTCGTTAGTTTCCGTATATCGCCCATATATGGAGTGACAAAATCGGCTACACATGTAATTCTAGTTTTGTAAATCGACTTTTGTAAAGCGGCACTTTCCATTGTACAGTCGTAAAGCGCGACTTTCCATTGTACATTCGTACCTTGACTTCTTAACATTTGTCTCGTAAAGTGTTTTTTGTTCAATTGAAAATGTACATTCGTGGAATTTGATTTGCAAACACGGATTTATTAACTAGAAATTAACGGATTTAAAAGTAACTTTTACAACAATACATCTGCATTTCAACATGTTACTATCTAAAACGTACAGACATACAGAGTTGAAATTTTGAAACAGGATCTAGACTTGCAAACATGAGTTTGTTAAACCGGAAAAGTATAGTTTAAAAAGTAAATTAACCATCATACAAACGTATTTCTAGTTTCGACAAACCTAAACATGCAGACATACAAGGCTGGATATTTGACACAGGATAGGCTCCATATGTCTCTAGCACTGCCATCTCTTGCAAATAATTGAATATGAGCCGTACACGAGAAAACCAACATTGTGGATAAACACTTTTCGCCTCCTGTTGATTTTCTGTTTCAGGAATAATTACTCTATACCTCTATCCCCTGAGACGAAATGTGTCGGTCTTGATTAGCATGCACGGACTGTGCAGGCTGATATTGGTCGATACATTTACTCAGATCCCATAATGATTGTTTTCTCGTTGAACCGCTTGTATGTTGTTAAAGCCTACAGTGAACCAAACCAGGTTCCCTTTCTAGATACTTGGGAATTTCCTGTTTATTTTTGAGAGTCGTCTGCTTTGAAAAGAATATTAGAACAAGAGGGTCATCATGGCCCTAGTGCGCTCACCTTAAATATATAATGTACTGCAATGCAAAACACATCAAGACAATTATTCTGAATGCAACCTCCACAGTGGTAACAAGACTTTCCTTCATTTGGCCTAGTGATCTATATTGTTTTACCTGTCAGATATGACCCATATTCAAACATGGACTAGATATCATCAAGACAACATTCTGGCAAAGTTTCAGCTTGCTCAAAGTAAAAATGCGGCCTCCGGAGTATTTTCCTTTATTGACCTTATTTCTGACACAATATGACCCATATTCGAACTTGACCTAGATATAATTCAGGCAAACATTCTCACAACATTTCAAGCTGCTGAAGCGAAAAATGCAGCATCCAAAGTGTTAACAAGATTTTCCTTCAATTTGGCCTAGTGGCCTACTTTTTGACCCAACATGACCCATGTTCAAACTTGACTTACATATCATCAAGACAAACATTCTGATAAAGTTTCATCATGCTCAAGTTAAAAATGAAGTATCCAGAGTGTTAACAAGATTTCCCTTCAATTTGGCCTAGTGACCTATTTTTTAATCGAGCATGACCCATATTCAAACTTGGCTTAGATATCATTTAGATAAACATTCTCATCAAATGTCAAGCTACTGTAGCCAAAAAAGCGGCTTTTACAGAGTTAACAAGATTTTCCTTTAATTTGGCCTAGTGACCTAGATTCTGACCAAATATGACCCATATTCAAACTTGACCTAAATATCTTTAAGACAAACATTCTGACAAAATTTCAAACTGCTGAAACAAAAATTGCGACCTCTGGAGCGTTAAAAATACTTTCCGTAAATTTGACCTAGTGACCTACTTTTTGACCCGACATGACCCATGTTCAAACTTGCCTTACATATCATCAAGACAAACATTCTAATAAAGTTTCAGAATGCTCAAGTTGAAAATGTGGCCTCCAGAGTGTTAACAAGATTTCCCTTCAATTTGACCTAGTGACCTAGTGTTTTACCTCATATGGCCCAGTTTCGAACTTGTCCAAGATTTGATATAGATGAATGTTCTGATAAACTTTCATGAAGATTGGATGCAAAATGTAGCCTGTAGAGTGTTAACAAGCCCAAATGTTGACGACGCACGCCGGACGGACGACGGACAAAATGTAATCACAATAGCTCACCTTGCACTTCGTGCTTAGGTGAGCTAAAAATAATGTCTAGAAATTAAAACATACAGCTTTGATAAAAAGTTGATAACATTGTATGAAAATGAGACATCGCTGCAGAAGCGTGTCATCAGAACCGGCAGGGATGTAGATATCTACGTCCCCGTTGGCGTTGAAAGGATTAAAATGCTGTAAAATTACAAAACAGTTAGTTCAATCCCTCATGGATTACTTATATCTACAACCAATAAAGTTGCGGCAGACGACTTTGATAACATCTTAGAACAAATCTTAAAATGATATATACATCGTATTATTATTATTGACAATAGTTGAAAACATGGTGGCAAATGGAGAAATTGCTTATCAAGAGCAATTTCTCCTTTTGCCAAAATGTTTTCAAATGTCGTCAGCTGCAGAGGCATCAAAAAGCGATGTATGTGGTAAAGGGTTTCAACCATTTCCTTTCTAAATGATAACAAAATCTGTCTGCTGCAAGACTTACAACTTCAAAAAGACAGAATGCAAATCATTGTGTGAAAAGGAGAAATATCTCCCTTTTTTTCAAACTTTCAGTCACCTACATGTATACCAGGAGACTCACCAGTAACTTTGATGTTCATCTTACAACCTAGAGCCTCTTTGAAAGGTTTGTGTGCTGTGAAACATCGAACATCCGGGTTCGGACTACTCAGAAGGTTTAATTCCAGGCTCGAATTAATTTCTCCTACAGCTGGGTTGTCGTCAACTAAAGATAAAGAAATATTTTGTAAATCGAATTTTTTCTTGTGAAAAAGAAACTCCCTATGTATATTCTACATAAAATCAAAGCTTGGGAATGGGAACATAGATAAATGACAACCCATCCTTTCCCACATACAAAAGAAATCTGCAGCAGACGACTTTGAAATAATCTGGAGAAAAATATGGAACATCATCTCATCATGTAAAACCTTATTTTAAGAATAAAAATTTAAAAATGTGGCAAAAGGATAAATGACTCATTACGAAAAAAAATCACATTATTGCCTGGTTATTTTCAAGGTCGTCTGCTGCAGATGTGTTGTATGTGGAAAAGGGTTAGTTCTTTTAGCAATTGATCTGGTATGCTATTTATAAAGTCTTCAATAGAAAGAATAGTCCCATATTGTAACGGTCCTTAAAAATCCAACCATACCATGGCTCGCTTAGAAAGTGAATTAAATCAAACTAATAAACAATCTGTCGTTATACCTGATACTTCCGTCAGGGTAGTGGAGACAACCGACGGATTTCCTTCAACGTTACAGCAGTATCTGCCCGAATCATTCCTACTGGCTTTATCAATTATCAACTGGTATGTGAAACGTTGGTTGGAATCATACTGTAAAGTCGGGGGTCCAATTACCAGTGGTTTCTGGTTGTCGTTATGGTGCAATATGAGGTTGATGTCCGGTGGAGGTTCATTATCGATGAAACTGCAGGACAATGTTACTGTTGTATTCGTCCTGTACACTACGTCCTTGGAGATCGTCAAATTCTGTAGTACACATCTAGCTCCTGGTACTAAAAAGAAACCAAATTATAAGATCAAATGATCATTATACAGGGAACTACAAAGAAGTAATAAATGTGTTTTTTCACCACAATATCTCTCTTATTGCTCAACGAAGACGATTCTTTTTAGTACCAACAACAACGGGTTTGAGTGTTTAAGCAGGATTGCAGAATGTGTAAAATGGCTCTTTTGTAAGCCTCGGTATTCATATCAGGAATAAAAAAAGGTACCGGCACAAAATGTCTCTTCTCGTGTTACTCAATATTAATTATATAAACCTGGTCAAAAGTTATGCACCTTACACTTTTCTTTTTCATACGTTCAATTGTATTAATCTACTACAGTTTGACTACAGATTAATGACTTTTTAAAGTTTAGTTTTTTGATGCAACTACAATTACAATGTTTACCTGGTAGCCATTTTGATAGGCAAATGGACTATATGCTGAATCAGGGTCTTTCAAATAGTATAGTTACTATTTGAAAGACCCTGGCTGAATAGAGAAATATCAAATATAAAATTAAACAATTCCATGTGCAAAAATAATTAAATCAAGAAGTCGATATAATCAGTTCATAAACAAGAGTACCGCAAACGGTACATAATACGCCCGTCAGGAACTTGTAAGTTTCCTCTTTGTTTTGATATATTGTTTGTTTGTAAAAAGTTAATAAAGTTGTTCAGGAATAAGTTGTTAAAGAATAATGGGAAACTATGAAAAATGCATAACTCATGCAGAAATTGACAAATATTCTAAGTCCAAAAAGGGGCATAACTCATTCAAAAATTGACGAAATCCGAGGAAATGTGAACTTGATCTGTGACACATGATTACAAAGCCATATACATAATTTCAGCTCAATACATCAAAGCATGTAGAAAAAAAATGCCAGGAAATCTGAACTTGATCTGTGACACATCAACTCATTGAAACATTGTGAACTTGATCTGTGACACTTGATTACAAAGCCATATACATAATTTCAGCTCAATACATCAAAGCATGTAGAAAAAAAATGCCAGGAAATCTGAACTTGATCTGTGACACATCACTACAAAGCCTAATACACAATTTCAGGTCAATAGCTCAAAGTATGTAAGAAAAAAGTGCGGAAAACCAATATTCTAAGTCCAAAAAGGGGCATAACTCATTCAAAAATTGACGAAATTCAAGGAAATGTGAACTTGATCTGTGACTCATGATTACAAAGTCATATACAAAATTTCAGGTCAATAGCTGAAAGTATGTAGGAAAAAAGTTCGGAAAACCAATATTCTAAGTCCAAAAAGGGGCATAACTCATTCAAAAATTTACGAAATTCGAGGAAATGTGAAATTGATCTGTGACACTTGATTACAAAGACATATACAAAATTTCAGGTCAATAGCTCAAAGGATGTAGGAAAAAAGTGCGGAAATCCAATATTCTAAGTCCAAAAAGGGGCATAACTCATTTAAAAATTGATGAAATTCGAGGAAATGTGAACTTGATCTGTGACACTTGATTACAAAGACATATACAAAATTTCAGGTCAATAGCTCAAAGGATGTAGGAAAAAAGTGCGGAAATCCAATATTCCAAGTCCAAAAAGGGGCATAACTCATTTAAAAATTGATGAAATTCGAGGAAATGTGAACTTGATCTGTGACACTTGATTACAAAGATATATACATAATTTCAGCTCAATACATCAAAGCATGTAGAAAAAAAGTGCGGAAAACAAATATTCTAAGTCCAAAAAGGGGCATAACTCATTCAAAAATTGACGAAATCCCAGGAAATATGAACTTGATCTGTGACACATCACTACAAAGCCGTATACAAAATTTCAGCCCAATAGCTCAAAGTATGTAAGAAAAAAGTGCGGAAAACCCGAACGGACGGACGGAGGGATGGACGGACGGACGGACGGACGGAGGGACGGACATGACCATACCATAATACGTACCGTTTTTAAAAAACGGTCGTATAAAAAGGCATCAACGACATATGGTTGTCGAACTCAAATAGACCCTGATAAATACAGCCTACAAAGATAAATATTCGCGCAAATGCAATGAAAAGTATAATAAAATGCAGGTTTAACAAAACTAATTAACCAACAATTATGCTGGTGTTGTCATTTATTATGTATTACACGCTTAAATCTTTTCAATTTCTATAAAGACAAGTGTTATCTAGAAAGGAACGGTCTTGCGTGACGTCACACCCGTATTTGTCACGGGACAAAGAGAAGATAAATATTCGCGCAAACGCAATGAAAAGTATAATAAAATGCTTTTATAAAATGCAGGTTTAACAAAACTAATTAACCAAAAATTATGCTGGTGTTGTCATTTATTATGTATTACACGTTTAAATCTTTTCAATTTCTATAAAGACAAGTGTAATCCAGAAAGGAACGGTCTGACGTGACGTCACACCCGAATTTGTCACAGGACAAAAACAATTTGAGTTTGCCTCTCGACTGTGGTAAGTTTAAAGCCTTATAAAAGCATAAAAACAAAGAGTTTATTTTGTTCAATGATAAATGGAATAATTTTATGCCGCAAATCTGAAAAAGAAAAGAAAAAGGAAAAAGGAACGAGTAACCAACTTCACATTTGAATGAGGACCAAGGAATAAGTAACCAACTTCACATTTGAATAAGGAATAAGGGATAGGGAATGAAATTCACGGAGGTAATTATTCTATGCTTAATATCTGGTTCGTGAAGTATTTACGACATGTTGAAACGGTTGCAAGTCCGCTTTAAATTACACGGTAGTATGTGCCAACAACACTCTCGCTAATGTTAATAAGACATTCTGCTTGGTGACTTACGTGAGATGATTTTTTTTTGCTAAATTTAAGAACTGTTTCTTAAACTACATGGCCAAATTTCTTTTAATTAGACATAACACAACACAACACAAACTTTATTTAGAAATTAAGCATTATAGCTCGTAGCCAAAGAATACAAATATAACAAGTGCTGATTGTGATTGCAAGCAAGTCACATATATATCCCCAACCAGTAAATTGCCAAATTTACATTTACTTGAAAACATAAATTTCATAGAAATTTTAGCATTTTTAAGTTTTAGCGGCCATTTTTAATAAAAAATGGCTCCCGGGGGATAACATTTGGATGCCGGAAATGAACTCGCCAGACCTATATCTACTTGAAAACCAAATATCATCAAAATCTGAACATTTTTAGTATAAGGCGGCCATTTTGAATATAAAATCGACACCGTGGGATAAAAATTCGATATCGGAAATGAACTCGCCACACATATATGTAGTTGAAAACCAAATTTCATAAAAATCGGAGGATTTTTAGTTGAAGGCGGCCATTTTGAATCTAAAATGGCTGCCGCGAGATAACATTTTGAAACCCGAATGAACTAGACACACACATATCTACCTGAAAACCAATTTACATCGAAATTGGAGAATTTTTAGTTTTAAGCGGCCATTTTGAATAAAAAATGGCAGCCTCGGGATAAAATTTCGATACCGGTAATGATCTCACCACACCTATATGTACTTGAAAACCAAATTTCATAGAAATCGGTGCATTTTTAGGCCGCCATTTTGAATAACAAATGGGCGTCGCGTGATAAAATGTGAATACCGCGAGTGAACTCGCCACAGATATATGTACTTGAAAACCAAATTTCATCAAAATCGGAGCATTTTAAGGTTTTAGGATTTGGCGGCCATTTTGAATAAAAAATGGCCATAGCGGAATAAAATTTTCATTTACTTGAAAACATAAATTTCATTGAAATTTGAGAATTTTTAAGTTTGAGCGGCCATTTTTAATAAAAAATGGCCCCCGGGGGATAAAATTTGGATGCCGGAAATGAACTCGCCAGACCTATATCTACTTCAAAACCAAATATCATCAAAATCTGAACATTTTTAGTATAAGGCGGCCATTTTGAATATACAATCGACACCGCGGGATAAAAATTCTATATCGGAAATGAACTCGCCACACCTATATCTACTTGAAAACCAAATTTCATCAAAATCGGAGGATTTTTAGTTGAAGGCGGCCATTTTGAATCTAAAATGGCTGCCGCGGGATAAAATTTTGAAACCCGAATGAACTCGACACACCCATATCTACCTGAAAACCAAATTACATCGAAATTGGAGAATTTTTAGTTTTAGGCGGCCATTTTGAATAAAAAATGGCAGCCTCGGGATAACATTTCGATACCGGAAATGATCTTACCACACCTATATGTACTTGAAAACCAAATTTCATAGAAATCGAAGCATTTTTAGTTTTAGGCGGCCATTTTGAATTTAAAATGGCCACCGCGGGATAAAATTTGGATAGCGTGAATGAACTCGCCACACCTATATGTACTTAATAACCAAATTTCATCAAAATCGGAGCATTTTAAGGTTTTAGGTTTTGGCGGCCATTTTGAATAAAAAATGGCCATAGCGGAATAAAATTTACATTTACTTGAAAACATAAATTTCATTGAAATTTTAGCATTTTTAAGTTTAAGCGGCCATTTTTTAAAAAAAATGGCCCCCGGGGGATAAAATTTGGATGCCGGAAATGAACTCGCCAGACCTATATCTACTTGAAAACCAAATATCATCAAAATCTGAACATTTTTAGTATAAGGCGGCCATTTTGAATATACAATCGACACCGCTGGATAAAAATTCGATATCGGAAATGAACTCGCCACACCTATATCTACTTGAAAACCAAATTTCATCAAAATCGGAGGAGTTTTAGTTGAAGGCGGCCATTTTGAATAAAAAATGGCAGCCTCGGGATAAAATTTCGATACCGGAAATGATCTCACCACACCTATATGTACTTGAAAACCAAATTTCATAGAAATCGGTGCATTTTTAGTTTTAGGCGGCCATTTTGAATTTAAAATGGCCACCGCGGGATAAAATTTGGATAGCGGGAATGAACTCGCCACACCTATATGTACTTGGAAACCAAATTTCATCGAAATCGTAGCATTTTTAGGTTTGGGCTGCCATTTTGAATAAAAAATGGCCGCCGCGGGATAAAAGTTGGATACCGGAAATGAAGTCGCCACACCTATATCTACTTGAAAACAAAATTTCATAGAAATCGGAGCATTTTAAGGTTTGTTGAGGTTTCGAATATATTTTAAGTATAAAAAGGGGCATAACTCCGGGAAATACGAACGGAGTTACCTGTTTTTGGGGCGCACACAATATCATGTGCTGCTGATTATTTCTACCAAGTTTGGCATCAATATCTTATACGGTGTAGGAGAAGTAGGCCGGACAATACGGACGGAAATTTCTTGATGTTTGATGGCGGTTGTCTAAAAATGGGCATAACTCTGGTAAAAAGGAACGGAGTTACCTCCTGTTTTGGCACACACAATATCATGTGGTGTCGATTCTTTCTACTAAGTTTGGCATCAATATGTTATACATTGTAGGAGAACTAGGCCGGACAAATGACGGACTGAAATTTTTTGATTTTTGACGGCTTCCCGTTCGAAAATGGCGGCCATCTTGAAAATTCTAAAACCCACCTGCGCAACTTCAGGCAGAAACCTATGTTTGTGCCAATTTTCATAAAGATCCCGCCATACATCTCCTAGAAAAACTCCGGACAAATTGGAGGTAAAGAAGAAGAAAAATAACAAGTGCTGATTGTGATTGCAAGCAAGTCACATATATATCCCCAACCGGCAAATTGTCACCACAGGATAACATTTCGATACCGGAACTGAACTCCCCACACCTATATCTACTTGAAAGCCAAATTTCATCGAAATTGGAGCATTTTTAGGTTTTGGCGGCCATTTTAAATCTAAAATCGCCACCGCGGCATTAAATTTATATTTGCTTGAAAACCAAATTTCATCGAATCGGAGTATTTTTTTGTTTTGGCGGCCATTTTGAATAAAAAATGATAAAATTTCCTATTGCGGAAAACTAAATTTCATCGAAATCGAGGCATTTTTAGGTTTCGGCAGCCATTTTGAATAAAATATGGCCGCCGCGGGATAACATTGTTGATACCGTAAATGAACTCGCCACACTTATATTTACTTGAAAACCAAATTTCATCAAAATCGGAGCATTTTTAGGTTTCGGCGGCCATTTTGAATAAAATATAGCCGCCACGGGATAAAAATTCGATACCGGAAATGAACTTGCCACACCCATATCAACTTGAAAACCAAATTTCATCGAAATCGGAGCGTTTTTAGTTTTAGGCAGCCATTTTGAATTTAAAATGGCTGTCGTGGAATAAAATTTCGATACCAGGAATGAACTCACCACACTTATATGTACTTGAAAACCAAATTTCATCGAAATCGGAGCATTTTTATGTTTCGGCGGCCATTTTGAATAAAAAATAGGAACCACGGGATAAAATTTCGATACCGGAAATGAACTCGCCACACCTATGTCTACTTGAAAACAAAATTTCAATGAAATCGGAGCGTTTAAAGGTTTATTGAGGTTTTGAACATTTTTTAAGTATAAAAAGGGGCATAACTCCGGGAAAAAGGAACGGAGTTACATCTGTTTTAAGTGCAAACAATATAATATGGTGGAAATGAACTCGCCACACCTATATCTACTTAAAAACCAAATTTCATCGAAATTTGAGCATTTTTGGTTTCAGGCAGCCATTTTGAATTTAAAATGGCCACCGCGGCATAAAATTTGGATACCAGGAATGAACTCGCCACACCTATATGTACTTGAAAACCAAATTTCATCGAAATCGTAGTATTTTTATGTTTTGGCGGCCATTTTGGATAAAAAATGGCCGCCACTGGATAAAATTTCCTATTGCGGAAGACTAAATTTCATCGAAATCGAGGCATTTTTAGGTTTCGGCAGCCATTTTGAATAAAATATGGCCGCCGCGGGATAACATTTTTAATACCGTAAATGAACTCGCCACACTTATATTTACTTGAAAACCAAATTTCATCAAAATCGGAGCATTTTTAGGTTTCGGCGGCCATTTTAAATAAAATATAGCCGCCACGGGATAAAAATTCGATACCGGAAATGAACTCGCCACAACCATATCAACTTGAAAATCAAATTTCATCGAAATCTGAGCATTTTTAGTTTTAGGCAGCCATTTTGAATTTAAAATGGCCGTCGCGGAATAAAATTTCGATATCGGGAATGAACTCACCACACTTATATGTACTTGAAAACCAAATTTCATCGAAATCGGAGCATTTTTAGGTTTCGGCGGCCATTTTGAATAAAAAATAGCAACCGCGGGATAAAATATCGATACCGGAAATGAACTCGACACACCTATGTCTACTTGAAAACAAAATTTCAATGAAATCGGAGCGTTTTAAGGTTTATTGATGTTTTGAACATTTTTTAACTATAAAAAGGGGCATAACTCCGGGAAATAGGAACGGAGTTACCTCTGTTTTAAGCGCAAACAATATGATGTGGTGGTGATTATTTCTACTAAGTTTGGCATCAATATCTTATACGGTGTAGGAGAAGTAGGCCGGACAATACGGACGCAAATTTCTTGATGTTTGATGGCGGTTGTCTAAAAATGGGCATAACTCTGGGAAAAAGGAACGGAGTTACCTCCTTTTTTGGCACACACAATATCATGTGGTGTCGATTCTTTCTACTAAGTTTGGCATCAATATGTTATACATTGTAGGAGAACTAGGCCGGACAAATGACGGACTGAATTTTTTTTTGATTTTTGACGGCTTCCCGTTCGAAAATGGCGGCCATCTTAAAAATTCTAAAACCCACCTGCGCAACTTCAGGCCGAAACCTATGTTTGTGCCAATTTTCATAACGATCCCGCCATACATCTCCTAGAAAAACTCCGGACAAATTGGAGGTAAAGAAGAAGAAAAATAATAATAATAATAAGAAACGGTGCAAAAACAATATATCCCCCAACTTTGTTGTTGGGGATATAATAATAATAATAAGAAACGGTGCGAAAACAATATATCCCCCAACTTTGTTGTTGGGGATATAATAATAATAATAAGAAACGGTGCAAAAACAATATATCCCCCAACTTTGTTGTTGGGGATATAATAATAATAATAAGAAACGGTGCAAAAACAATATATCCCCCAACTTTGTTGTTGGGGATATAATAAGAAACGGTGCAAAAACAATATATCCCCCAACTTTGTTGTTGGGGATATAATAATACAACATGTAATCAATTAATTAGTGAAGTGCTAAGGCACTGTATTCCTGATCGTGAAGAAAATATGTCTCATTAATATTATGATTAAAGAAATCGGTTTACATAAGATACTCGTGCGTTCATTTTCAGTTTATGAATTTGACTGATGAATATATGTTAGTGTGTCAGCGTTAATTTCATTGCTTTCATTTGTTTGTGTAACTTGTAAACCAAGCTAGTCATAATGCAATTCGACATAATATAAGCTAAAGGAACCATTCAAATGTAATTGACTTGGCTTGTTTTGGAAATTTTTACTTTAAACTTTTCAAGATGTTATAAGTCTATGATTGGAACCTCAGAAATCAGTATCCTTTTCAGCTGGCATTGAGCAAAGGAAGCTTTAGTGATCATACTGTGTCCGTCATCTGTCACCGTGCATTGTTTGTTTTTTCTAAACAATATCCACTCCACAGGGTCAATTTCAACCAAACTTGACAGGATCAAGCCTTTCACGGACATCTTAGCCGTCGCGCGGAAATACCAACATTGTGGTCATTGCGTAAAGTATCGACCCGGATCAGCCTAAGCATGCCGCACAGGATCAAGCCTTTCACGGACATCTTAGCCGTCGCGCGGAAATACCAACATTGTGGTCATTGCGTAAAGTATCGACCCGGATCAGCCTAAGCATGCCGCACAGGCTAACCGGATAGACACTTTTCGTCTCCTGTGGATTTTCTGTTTTATGAATCATTACTCTATATCTCTATCCCCCTGAGACGAAATGTGTCAGACGGATCAGTCTGCGCGAACTGCGCAGGCTGATCTTGGTCGATACATTTCACAGATGCCATAATGTTGGTTTTATCGCGGGACGGCTCATCTGTTTTACGTGCCAAGTATTGAATATGGTTGCTGCGGCATAAGAAAGATGGTAAAATGACAAATATATATATCCTGTGTTTATTGAGGTCTGATTCCAAGATAATTTGGTAGAAATGTTACTAAGTCTAAATAACTGCTCAGAAAATGCTTGCCTTAATTGTCATTTTCTGAAAAGTTCCCCATGAGAGCATGTACAAATGTTGTCCAAAGCATTGAGATTTGTTTAAAACCATGGATTTAGAATAAGGTGTATACTGTAAAAACGGTAAAAATGCTTCCGCTCTGAAAGTCTTTGTTTGAATGAAAGATAAAGTGGTGACACGGTATGTTAACACATCTTGATGGGAGGAAAAACATGGCATAGTGTAACATAGTGCCAATAGTGTAACAGTTAAACGTCTTCTCGTCTTATGGTGCTTGTCTGATTTTAAATTAATTTTGCAAAAATGTCCCCTGGATACACTCTATAAAATGTGTTTCATATAAGTTTTGATTGGTTAAAATCTGATTTCACTTATGTACTTTATTGCAGATTATTCCATGGGGAAAAGGGCTTAACCCTTTCCCTTATATAGACGCTTTCTGACGCCTCTGCTGCAGACAGCTTTTTGAAAACATTGTGACAAAAGAAGAAATTGCTCAAAACCAGCAATTTCTACTTTTGCCACAATGTTTTTCATTTTTAGTCGGGGGAAGGTTATTCATTCAATTATAGAGGTTTTTCTATTTTTTGACAAAATATGCTCAAAGTCGTCTTCTGCAGAATGGTCGTATGAGAGACAGGCTCAAATGCTTAAATATATAATCAGTTGAGCGAAACTTTTTGTATAATAAACCCCACTGTGCACCTACTGCTCAACCTCATGCTCTTCGTTTTTACCATCGTGGATCTCAGCTTTAACAAATCACAATTTCACTTTCAGTACTTTTAAAATGTAGCTACTACACGAATATTGACCCTCTGTAACAGGAAACTTCTGAAAACTTCGTGGTAAAAGAAGAATAACAAAGCAATTCTTTATCCACGATATGTAAAACTATTATAATAATGTTCGCAGTTTTCTAGATATTTTACTCAGTTTTAAATCTCTATAAATGAAAGTATATTCATAAAATGGAGTTGAAAACATGGCGACCATAGGAGAAATTGCTCATTGTGAACAACTTCTACTTCTTTCACAATGTTTAAAAATGCGCTCTGCTGCAGAGGCGTCAAATGTCGTCTGTATGAGGTAAAGGGTTAACTCTTACTATGAGATAAGGCTAAACACCTTTCTTTTAACCCTTTCCCACATACATGTACAACAAATCTGCAGCATGCGACTTTGAAAGAACAATTATTGAACTAACTTGAACACTTGTGTCATAAGGAGAAATTGCTCATGATGAGCGATTTCTCCTTTCGTCACAATTTATTTGGAGATGCGTTGGAAAGCGTGCGTCTGTATTTTGGAAAACA
The DNA here is from genome assembly GCA_031761405.1 of Serripes groenlandicus. Lineage (NCBI taxonomy): Eukaryota > Metazoa > Mollusca > Bivalvia > Cardiida > Cardiidae > Serripes > Serripes groenlandicus. The sequence continues at coordinate 1,002,056 of JASEVX010000034.1, read as the reverse complement.
ACATGAGTCACATTGAGGGAAATGGAGTCTTAGTTTTCTTACTTTTGGAAATTATATAAAAGTACAAGGCTATAAGGGTTACACTTCTAGCTAGTGTATTTGATCCGTTCCACGAGAAAACCAACATTGTGGACATTGTAAAGTATCGACCCGGATTAGCATAATGGCCCTGTCACACTATTGCGTATCGTACTAGCGTATGCAAACGTATGAAAAATATCACTCATACGCTGAAATACGCTAGGGGTACGTTAGGCATAGGTTTTATACGTTTCAAGCACGGTCGCATACGCTGGCATACGCTTGCTTACGCTGGCATACGGCAAGGCAGATTTGTTTTTAAAGCATTGTGTGCGTATTCGGACGTATGGTTTATACGCAAAGCAGACGCTAGAGGTACGTTACTCATACGTCGAGTACGCTGGTCATACGCTGACATGAAGGTGTACCGTACAGCTAGCGTATTGATGGCGCATGAGGAACGTAATTCTAACGTATGTCTAACGTATCTGCAGCGTATATAGACATCTTGTCGTATGCCTGACGATTGAGTAACGTATACATAAAGTACAACTAGCGTATGATTTGCAGGCGTATCCCCTGCGTATTGCCTGCGTTTTGATAAAGTGCATATATAAGATATTTTACAGCTCTTCGTGGACCTTTATATGGGAACATTTTCACGTGATAGCGGTACTCTGGACATGCGCAGTTCGTACGCTACTCATTTGCTAGCCATACGCAGACTACGCTGGTAATACGCTGGACATACGCTGGCGATAAGCTTATTATAGGTTCAATACGGTAAGTATACAAACAATTCTGTATTTTCAAGGACTTTATTGCGTAGAACAATAATTTATGAATGTTCATACGCAACTAATACGTTTCTCTCATACGCAATAGTGTGACAGGGCAATAAGCAAGCCGTGCAGGCTAACCCGGACATATATGTTTCGCCTTCTGATGATTTTCTGTTTCAGGAATCATTACTCTATACCTTTCTCCCCATGAGACGGAATGTGTCGGCCCGGATTAGCCTGTGCGGACTACGCACATTACGCAGAGTCCATAATATTGGTTTTCTCATGGAACGGCTCATTTATATACAATTTGGTCCATGTCACAAATGGACAGACAGTGAAGATCCTAGTTAGACTGCACATAGTCAACATGTTCGCTGATGTCAAAAGCATCAAAACTCCAGATTCTGCCAGATCTATGCAGCTTAACATTTTTCACATGGTTAGAATTGACTAATATATTGATTCATATAATTACAACTTCACTGTCTGTGACTCAGTTATATAGTTAGCATAACCACGTATTCCCTGGTTTCATTGCGCCCGTGTTCACGCAAATTCTTTCCAGGCAACCGACTACATTCCCACATCTAGTTTTAGCCCATAGGTAGTCACAGTGAATTTAAACAATTATCGGATAGAATGGATGGCTGAGTAGCTATGGAAAAATCTCTATACACTGAACGAACAATTACTGACTAAAAGATGAAAACATTGGGGGAAAAGGGGAAAGTGCTCCTTTTGTGCAATTTCTCCTTTTGTCACAATGCTTCCTAAAATCGGCTACTGCATAGTCATCAGAAAGTGTATGTATGTGAGAACATTATAAGTGACTGATTTTCATATTGAAATACACAGACACGACCCGGCCCCACTCATGCAAAGTCAGAAGAAATGGTGCAACATCTTTAACATCAATAACTCTTTCTCATCTGATCTAGTTCTGGGTTGTTCGCCAATTAGTCATAGATAGGTTTAAAGAATCTTCTATAAAGCAGTATCTATCAATCGTTTTAGTATTCTTTAGGATGGATGTGCAGGCAGTTTTTTTCCCAATAATTACGTTAGCCTCCCATATACACAAAATCGGCAGCAGACGACTTTGAAATCATATAGGCAAAACTAGGGAATATCTCTTTAAATATAAAATATTGTTAATTATTGAATAGATTTGAAACAGTTGTGTAAAAGGCGAAACTGCTCGTTACGAGCAATTTCATCTTTTGTCTCAATGTTTTCAAAAGTCGAATGATGCAGATACGACATAAAGCACCTGTTTTTGGGAAAGGACTTAAGTGGTTTTCCTGGAGCTCAACTAAAATTGACCATTGTTGTAGTTAAACCGACAGTCACACGTCCCACACAAACAAAGAACTTGAACTTGAATTAAACATGTCACACTTGGAATGAAAATATGTGTAAGTCATGATAAATAGTCACGGAGACTTTTTTTCGTTTTTCAGATTTCACATGAGATGATAAGTTGTAATTAAGATAAATGCCTCGAAAAGATTACGGTTGCGATTGTTTAAAAACACTTAGTTATTATACATTTAAAAAGAAATTCATGTTTCCAATGTTTGAAGTTTGTGTTTCATTAACCTTTCAGTACGTTTTATTTCACGCTAATTACGATTATTATGCATTTTGCCTGCGCTCTGCATGTTTGTAAGCAATGGCACAAAAACGCTCACCTTAATAGGATTTAAAACATGAATAGTTTGCTATTTTCATTACAAACAAGAGTGTCATGAGGCCCTGGATCGCTCACCTTAGAATGGGCTATTTAAGACTTAACATTTACAGCGCCAATGGCAATATCATCAAGACAAACTTTCTGACAAAATTTCAAGCTGCTCAAGTAATAAATGCGATCTCTATAGTGTTAACAGGATTTTTCTACAATATGGCCTAGTGACCTAGTTTTTGACCTGACCTAATCCATATTCCAAGTATGCCTAGATATCATCAAGACAAATATTCTGACAACAATTTCAGAGTGTTAACAATATTTTCCTAGTTTTTGACCCGACGTGACCCATATTCGAACTTGGCCTAGATATCACTAAGACAATCATTCTGACAAAGTTTCAACATGCTCAAGCCTAAGATGTGGCTTCCAGAGTGTTAACAAGATATTCCTTAAATTTGGCCTAGTGACCTAGTTTCAAACCGGGCATGACCCATATTTCGAAGCTGACCTAGATATCATCAAGACGAACTTTCTGACAAAGTTTCAACATGCTCAAGTTTAAAAATGTGGCTTCCAGTGTGTTAACAATATTTTCCTTAAATTTGGCCTATTGACCTAGTTTTTAATCCGACATGACCTTTACTCGAACTTGGCCTAGATATCACTAAGACAAACATCCTGACAAGGTTTCAATATGCTTAAGCCAAATATGACTGCCAGAGTGTTAACAAGATTTTCCTTAAATTTGGCCTAGTGACCTAGTTTTTAACACGACATGACCTATGTTCAAACGTGGCCTAGGTATCTCTAAGACAAACATTCTGACAAAGTTTCAACATGCTCAAGTTTAAAATGCGTCTTCAAGAGTGTTAACAAGATTTTCATTTAATTTGATCTAGTGACCTAGTTTGTGACCCCACATGATCCAGTATCTAACTTGGCCTACATTCATGGAGATATATGTTTTGATAAACTTTTATGAAGATTACAAGCAACTGTTGACGACGAACGACTGACGACGAACGACGGACGAAAGGCGATCACAAAAACTCACCTTGAGCACTTCGTGCTCTGGTGAGCTAAAAAGTAATGAAAGAATAATAATGAATTTCCATGTTATAGATTAGTGGTATGGTACGGTTTATGTTCAAAGAAAAGTTTGAAATTATACAATAACTTCAATGAAAAATAACTTGATATGGTATTTCAAGGGTAGACCAATTTGTAAACATATTTAGATTACATTTTAACATCTGTGAAATTGAAATTATATTTATGATGTAAAGTTTTAATCAAAACTTTTTGAGAAAAGGAGACTGCTACAAATGTGTCAAATGTTGCCCTTAACAGAGAAAGGGGTTAAATGACTTTTCATTGTCTATTTTGTGGTTTTATTGACAATATCTGATAAAAAACTTCTGAAATTTGTATGTGGAATTTTACAAATTCTGAAATTAGTTCTTAATGAAAGCACTATTTTTTGTTTTGTTAAGACTAATGAATGTCGAGATGACTAAATTTCACTACTGTTTATGATAAATATCTGATTAACAGCTGGCTTTATGTGTGATCAACCTAGCTTAGATTGGAGATTGGTCATAAACAGTGAAATGCTTCAATTCTATTTCAATGAAGGACATTCGCATTGATAAAAGAAATATAATTTAAGATTATATTTAACTTGATCCAACCCAAATGTCCTAATATGCATCGCAGTTGTTTTGCTGTTTCTTAAACTTCAATTATTTAACTGGTTACATTATTACAGTCTGATTTTTCGGCGACTTTGACGCCTTGCGTCAAACTTCTTCTGTATACATATTCAACTGTAGAGCGACCACTTCACCTAACAGTCTACACTTGAACACGCCGTTCTATAGTTGACCTTATTAACATTGAAATTCGTCTGCCTACATGTTTATCTAGGTTGTGTATCTGCAGCAGACGACTTTAAAAAGGCATCTCCGCTAAAATATGGAAACAGTCCGTGAATGAGCCGTGTCTAGCGATTTAGCGTCTTAATACATCTGCTTACAGTGAAGACTTAGCATAAGTTAGGCATTGTCTCACCATAACCTTCAGTGTCCGTATACAGGTTATTAAGTCATAGATGCATCTTTTGAAAAAAGGCTATAACTGTAACCCATTAGTTTTCTGCAATTGTAAATGTATAAGATTCTGTTTATGAGAGTCAAGAAGACCCCCATTTCGCTAAATACAGTTACTGAATATTCCCATATGCAACAAATATGCAGCAGACCAAGGACGTAGACAAGATCTAATCTACGTCCCTGAGTAGACCACTCGTGTATTAGTTTTGTTATGTCTGAAGACGAATCCGTAACAACTAGAAATATGGAAGTTTATTTTTGATAAAGATTTGATAACAATGTGAGCAAAGGATAAATTGCTCGGTCCATTCAATTTTTACGTTTTTCACAACTATTTTCAAATCATCTGTGGTAGAAGCGCCACGTTTTGTCTGTAAGACGTTAACGAATACAATATTGCATAAGGGACTTAACCTTTTCCGACATGCACACTCATCATACAGCAGATGTCTTTGAATACGTCTATGTATAAAAATGAACGCGAATGAAAATATATTCGTTGATTAGAAGTGAAAACACGTAGGTAAAAGGAGCACTTTCTCTTTTTGCCGCAATGCGTTGAACTCTATTCAATTATTTTGCTTTCATTTATAAGTATTTATAAAAAAATGCCTAGATTTTTGAAAGTCGTCTGCTGAAAATTTGCTGGTTTTGGGAAAGGGTTAATGCTTCCATTTCCTACCACATGCATCAGTTACATTGTCAGGGTTTTGCTATTGGCCCCCTAAAATTCACAAACTTTTTGCACCCTATATAAATTGGAGAAAACAATGTTCATGTATACAGCAATCGACTTTGAAAATATGTAGTGAAAAAGATGGAAACGTTCTGATGAAGGAAAAAATACTCATTATTATCATTTTCTACTTTTGCCACAATGTTTTCAAAAGTCATCTCATGTAGACTAGAGGCGTCAGAAAGCGTCTGTATGTGGAGAAGAATTGAAGTACAACATGGGCCGCATTTAGGGAAATGGAGTTATATTGCCTCTCACTGTTGGCAATTATATAAAATTACATGACTATATCTAAAGGGCTACATTTCTCGCAGTTGTATGTTATCAGAAGATACCATTTGGTCTATGCAGGGACATAGATAAGACTACGTCCCTGGCCTATGTAACACATAGACAGACAGTGAATATCGTTGGCTCATCGCGAAACACTTGTAACTGCTTCTTAAATTACATACAGTTACAACCGTTTCACCCTAAGCCATCGATAAAATATATTAATCTAAAAATGTCCTTGAATTTGAGAAACATGATCCCTCGTTTAGTAATCCATTATACCTAGTCTTAACCCTTTCCCTCATATAGACGCTTTCTGACGCCTCTGCAACGCCTGAACATGTTTGGCTTAAGAATGTCTTCAATGTGATATTTGATTCCCTGCCATTGCGTTTTTAGCTTTTCCCCTCTTACGTCACCTGCGAAAAAGTGGTCGGCAATTATGGCAACTTGGCTCTCACCGTATGTTTTGAAGGTTGCATCCTTTGAAGATGGCATGGCTGTCGGGTCGAATATACTGAAGGCTGTCAGTATATCCTGATTATCACTGAACCGTCTGTCAATGTTGTTCACCAAGCTATCAACATAATTGTTCATCAAATTGACTAATTCTTTGGAACACTTCTCATTCGCAACCAATTCTCCACTTATGTTGGTATAGGAATCCATGTCCTGACTCAGAGTTTGAATGGGCGACTCTTCCTCTTTCAGTTGAATCAGTCGGTCCTTTGTCAGGTGCACAGCTGGTTGTATGGCTGAAAAGTTCAGCGATCCTTTTTGAAAGTAGCGTGACAATCCTGACAAAATAGGGAGTATTTCATTTAGGATGTACATGGCGCCTAGGAACTTGAAGTTTCTCATTCTTCTTAACAATCCTAAAGCTGTGGCATCTTTCTCTTCAAATTGAGATAGTGTCTGAAGAATAGCTTCAAAGTCAAAGCGGACAGCCTTGACAGACACATCCAGACTCAGCCATCGTGTTCGACATGCCTTCTTCAACCTTGTTGCCACTTTCTTTGAACTGTCTTTGTCCAGATGGATGGATTTTAACTCTAATTGAGTTTTCATGTAGGCAGCCATTCTTTTGGGTGAGTTTTCGAAGAACTGCCACAATTGTCTGAGTATTGTTTCTACTGTCTTTATATACGAAATACTCTCATTCGAGTCTGTGCAGGATAACGCAAGACTGTGGCATATGCAGTGGATGTTGATAAGAGATGGATTCTCTTTTCTCAGTAATGCTGCTACACCACCCTTCTTTCCGGTCATTACTGATGCTCCATCCGAAGCCAATCCTGTTAGTTTTTTAACATCTAGTTCATTTTTACTTAGCTCCTGAAGCAACAAAGATGAAATTGCATGTGCATTTGCAGATCTATGTTTTTCTAATATGTTTTGGCAGCTCAAAAAGTTTGTCTCAACACTATTTGTTTCTTGATTAAAAAACTGCACAAATGTAACTAGATTTTCTGTAACTGAAATGTCTGCAACCTCATCTGTCAACAGACCAAATGCCAAAGACTTTTTCACCCTTTCAACAACTTCTGTCTTTAAAGTGTCCCCTTATTGTCTGGAAAATTTCAGCTCTGGACCCTTCTGCTTGATGCTTGAAGTACTTCAAACTGTCATCATCACTCACCACAGATTGTATAAAATTCAACAAAGGTGTAAACTTCCTGTTTGGAATGAATTCTTTCATTAGAAAATATGCCGTACCGAAGGCCTTTTCCAAAACAGAATTTTCTGTCTCTGTTTTCTTCTTTACTTCTTGGTGAAAACAAGACATCTTCTGAAGTGTTTCACTTTCTAAAGCTGCTGAGTGTAGGCTGCTGTTCCGGTGGGTTGACAAGGCATCTTGTTTGAAACGAATACCAGGTGTACCACTGAACACTTCACGGCGATTCTGAGGATGCTTCATGTTGTGTTTCTTGCATGCTAAACAGAACATACCCTCGCCTTCTACATAACAAAGCCACCAAATTTCCCGGTTTAGCCAAGAGTGAATAAATTTCTTCGGCTTTAGTCGATTAGCCTCTGTTGCACTGACGCTCGAACACAGTAATTCTGGACACGAGAAGATTGAGTGCACAACCTTAGAATCAAATAATTCTGTAATAATTTGTCGACATTCTTCTTTGTCCCATGGTTCTACTGCTGATGATGACGTGTCTAGAAAGGTTCCTGAACCACTACTTGCAGTTGCATTTTGTTTGTATCTAAAACATATAACTAGGAAACATACCAACGACATGAACGACTCAGTGCTGTTTGTATAAATATGTTTAAAACCGGAACAGTGAAATGTTCTCACTGTATAAATATTTTTTTTCTTAACAGTGACATATAGGCCCATGGGGCCGGGTGTTATCCCGTTATTATATTTTGTTATATGTTTGTTTTGTTTTACACATGTCACTATAATAAAATATTTACTTACTTACTTACTTACTTACTTATACAAATTTGCTAGATAAATATAGTACAATTAAATTATCGAACATCCTCCAGTTAAACCATATTTAAATGTATAATTATAAATGTATAATTGATGAATAAACAAGACTTGACACTAGATAAATATAATACAATTAAATTATCAAACAACATCCAGTTAAGATCATTATGAATTTATCATAACATTTATAATTCTGTGTTGAAAATAAAATAGAAATTTACATTAACACTTTAATTTTGTGATAACTATACAAAGCATTTATATTTTGAAAGTTTAATATCAATTTTCTTCAAATACTTTACCTTGAGAAGAACCCGAGGGCGTCAAATGTGCACCAATCTCACATTCATCAGTTTAAACAATGGCTGACATAGAACTAGCCAAGTTTGGTGTCCCAACGTTCAAAGTTGAACCTAAAATGTATAATTATAAATGTATAATTGATGAATAAATAAGACTTGACACTAGTAAATATTACTAATAATAATCCTTGCTATTTATATGTAAATGGTTTAATTGATACAGGGACAATATACATGCATTTGCTTGAATGATATAACACATTTATAAGCTTAACATGAAAATAGTATATGTGAAAGTTTTATTTAACAGTACTGTTCAACACTATTTTAAGCACATACAATTGTAAAAAATATATCAAAAGTAAGAAGGTTTGCTTACATTTTGGTTCATTCTTTGATGTAGATTCTGTTTTGTTACTGATCCCTGTGTCTGCTTCATCTTTTTCAACACCTAAACATGTAGCAAATATAAAAAAATGTTTAATATATAATACAACAGATGATAGATCTATCCATTTTTATCAAAATATATCCAACACTGAATCTATTTGCAAATTATTTGTTATTCCACTCATGTTAAATATTGATGCAAATCGTAAAGCAACACTGTTAAAAAAGGTTGTTTTATTTCCTTTTATCTAATCATTGTTTACACATCTTGACCAAGAAGTAAATAAATATATTGAAATTTAACGAACCTGACTTAAAAAACTTTGTCATAAATTGCTGACCGTCATCTTTTGGTTTTTTTCTCTTTTTTCCTTCCATTTTGTACCGGAATGCCGAGTGAGATAAAATGCCCGCGCTAAGTTAATATAAACAATATGTGGAATCGCATACACCACACCACGTGATTTGTTAATCATGATACAACCATTAATTAATACTGACCACTTTCGATTATCATAACGAGTAACACGCAATGTTTTTTGACGCCGGTAAACATTGGAATGTTTCTGTACACAAAGAGTTTTTATCTCGTTAATTTGTACAATAGATAAAACATATTTTCAATTTTCCTCGATTAAATAAAACAATCAACATATTAACTACAGTTTGCAAATAAATATATTTGCAATATTTATTACCACTGGCTGTTCACGGCGATTTTCTGACAACTATTTCCGATTATTACCCTCGCCATTTTTTTTGCAGACGGTTTCACGAATGACGACGATTACAAAAATAGCGACTCTATTTTTAACCTCGCCATATCTTTCACGAATGACGACGATTACAAAAATAGCGAATCTGGAAATTCCGAAAAGCTGTATAATTAGCCGACCAATGAGAATAACGGCTCAGTGCGCCTGCAGTTCAAAACATTTATATGCGCATGTCACACAATTTAGGTTTCCGGCCGAATGTTTACAAATTTCTTCGATATAATTTTTAAAGATTTGCCGATTTGAACCGGCCCAAATTCGTTTTGAAGCGGTCTTTTAAGCCGGCGGCCGGTTCCTAATGAGAACGCTGCTGAGTGAGTGAGTGAGTGAGTGAACGGTTGGCTTTTTGAAAACATAGTGACAAAATAAGAAATTGCTCAAAACGAGCAATTTCTCCTTTTGCCACAATGTTTTCCACTTTAAGTCATAGTTTATCCAGTCAATTAAAGAGATTTTTTCTATTTGTTGACAAAACTACAAGTCAGCTGCTTAGCAGAGATGAACGCTCAGACAAGTTTGACGGTTTATAGGATAGTTCCCCATATTTCGACGTTACATTATTAGTTATTGGGTTTGTTTTGTCGACTACTGACCCACTATAGAAATTTACTGACCCACTATAGAAAAATAGTGGGTCACCACGTGACTTCTCTTGTCCAATGAAAAGGCCAGTTTCTAGTGGGAGGTGAAATAAAATTGCATATAACGGATGCAGTCAAAATATAATATAGGATCCGAGTACCGAAACAGGGGCCGTATTCACAAAGCTCCTAAGGAAAAAAATATTCCTTAAATACGGAGATTTCCCTCAAGTTTCACCATTTTCTCCTTATCTCTAAGGAATTTCCTAAGAAGCTATTCACAAAACTCCTAAGGTAAAAATATTCCTTAAATCGGTCCATTTTTCCCTTAAAAGTTAAGGAGCACTGTACCATGCCTTAACTTTTCCCCTTAAAGTTAAGGAAAATCTCAAATCGCATATTCTCGATATCAATGGCCGCCGTCTCATCGCTAGAAATAATCAAAACGTTTTTAACACATGTTTAACATTTAACAAAACATGTTTGTGTATGCGTTGTTGGTCATAAATAATATTGAATATCGCATAAAAAAATGAATGCTAAGATTGCGTAAAGAAATGTGACGTATCGGTGTCTTTTTCGCTGTACATAGACAACAACAAAAAGTCGGAGGCGATCTGTCGAAATCTGTGTCAGGATGAGTACATTTCTTTTTATTAGCCCTGTGTCACCAAATAAATTGCTTATTAATCCTCATAATTTGACAGACCTTAAGAGAATAAATCGTAAAACTATATTTTAAGGTCGATTTATCAGTCCAAAATTATCAACTCGGTGGGACCTTACCCCACCCACAAATCCGTCACTTGCCAAGTGTCAAAATGGAAAAACGTGTGTGCACGGTTTGATTGTTTAAAATGCACACTAATATTTTATTGATAGTTTGTTACTTCATTTGAACAGCGAATTAAACTGGCATTTATAGTAATAAATTAGTAATTCGAAAAGGTGTTTTGTTTTCATTGTTTAGATAATAATGGTACTTTTTGACATGATGAAAAAGCTGTTAATATGAATAGAAAAATTAACACATATTCTGTAGATCTATATAAACTACATATGTTGATGTGTATATTATGCTTTCAGCTTGTTGATGAAAGAAAAGAAATAGTGAGAAGATAACTTCAAGAGTAAAACTTGCAGACAGAAAATAAAGACAGAACTGAAGACATGTTTATATCAGTGTTCAGACAGTGTATACTTGTATATGTATCACATTGATGTGAGTATTTATATAAGATGTGCGGAAGTATATCAATGAAAAAATCATAACTGATAAAGACACATTTTGAGCAAAAGTCAACTTTTGAAAAGAAATTGAGAAAAACAAGAAATGATCATAATTTCACTTGACACATTTTTTGTCCAGAATTTTTCAAAGTGGTCTGCTGCAGATGGTAAGCTTTAATATTAAAGTTCATTAGATTGGAAACATTTTACCTCATTTTTGCAAGTTTAACACGATTCATGTAGTCTCAATTTAATGTGATTGATGAGGAAAATGTATTAATAGAAGGATTTATATAAATATTTCCATGCAAACAATAAATAATATTTTTGCTCTGTTTTTAGCCCTTTCCCTCATATAAACGCTTTCTGACGCCTCTGCAGCAGACAGCTTTTTGAAAACATAGTGGCAAAAGAAGAAATTGCTCAAAACGAGCAATTTCTCCTTTTCCCACAATGTTTATCACTTTTAGTCATAGGTTATCCATTCAATTATAGAGATTTTCTATGTTTGGACAAAATAAGTTCAAAGTCGGCTGCTGCAGTTTGTCGTATGAGGGAAAGGGTTAAGTTAACATTTCCTTCATACAAATGCTAAATCCAGCATATTCAACCAAGTTGTTAAAAGTATAGAGATATTGCACAAAGTTACTATTTATGCTTTATAGACATTGGACATGTATTAATACTTTAATAAAAGTGCATTAGGCCTATTTAGGTTTGTTTTCTCTGAAAATGCTGTTGCAAGCTTAAATATATTGTATAAATTTTGGCAATTGGTCACAGTTAATTAACATTTAAGTTATTCTTCTCTTAAATAAGGACTTAATGTGTTAGCAAACTTAAATTTTACTTGATGTTGATAAATTGGGTTTATATCCTCGTTGTTGATTGGATCTTGGACTACTATTCCCTGATTAGGTGTCATACCAGAAAGAAAACAATTGATCAACATGACTATCATTCTGTCATTGCTACTTTTCCTCATTGTTTTCATAATCTAATTCCAAAATGAGGTAAAAAAACGAAATGGTTTAAACTTTTTGCTTTGTTTTGTATACAATCATGTAGCAGACTAACCATGCTGTGTTTTTTATAATATAAATTGTTATAATTAAACTATATGAACTTTTCTAATGTACTTGTTTATTTTTGGTTTTATAGCTCAACTCAGCACAAAGTACTGAAAGTGAGTTATTGTGATTGCCTTCTGTTTGGTTTGCATCCATCAACATTTAAGTAACCAGTGTGTAAATTGGGATGAAACTGCACAGCTAGTAATTTCTCTATGTTTTCCCAAAAAAATCATTAAAAATCATTTTTCTTCCAAATTGTTGGGCAATTATTTAATTGAAGAACATGGCAGTTTGATTTGATCATTCAAACAATCTTTTATAGCCCTTTCCCATATATACAACACGAGTTTAAAAACATGGAAAATCTCATATGTTTGCAAATGCATCAAAACATGTCCACATGTGGTAAAGGGTTATGTCCATCTACATTTTAATTATTACAACAAAGTTGTAAATGATAGCAGTTTCATGCATGTGGTTATGTATAGCATGATACAGCATTCTTGCACAAGTACTCAACACAACATTCTTCCAAGGCAACTGGCTACATTTCCACATAGACTATTAACCATTTCCCACATACAACAAATCGGCAGCAGTCCACCTTGAAATCATCTAGACAAAATATCGGAAATAAATAAATGAAAGTATAAAAATTGAATCGATTTGAAAACATTTAGACAAAAGCAGAAATTGTTCATGATGAGTTATTTTGCTTTTGCCACAATGCTTTCAAATGTCATTTACTGCAGAGGTGTCTGAAAGCGTCTACATGTGGGAAAGGGTTAAGCACATTTGTAGTAGACGAATGACGCTAGTCACAATGAGTTTAGTCAATCATCGGAAAGAATGAATGGCAATCCGGGAAATCGAACTCACGAACCATAGTGATAGCCCTCATCGTTCCCGACTAAGCTTTTGCGGCTTGGCAACACTATTGTTTAGGATGAGATGTTGTTTGAAGTTAAATAATAAAGACTGTCACAACGACTTTTGTCAAACGCCATAACGAATGGTGGATGAGCAGGTGTTCAAACTCACAACTCCTTGATTGACAGCCCGCTTTTCGCTAGCGACGGGGCTCGGCGCCAGGGGGATATTAAACTATTCACAATTCTTTTTTACAATTTTAGCATAATGATTTGAATAACAAAGGAATATTTTTATAAAAAGCTACCTTTTTATTAAATCAACATTTGTCATCGTATACTGAATTGCAGTTTACTATTATTGCAAAGTGCCCATCAAAACTTAAAATTTCATTAAACAAAAAAAAAGAAATTTCTATAGCTGAAGATTCAGATTTTGCATTTAACTTGGTCAAATCGAGGTAAAATTTTGATTTGAATTAATTGTGTACTCCTTCAAAAAATGCCTTTTTTTAGATGAACACTATGCAGGAATAAAGTGTAAATTTAGCATTGATATTTGCAAATTGTCCCAAATTCCAGACAATTCAAGAAAGAGTTGACATTCAACAAATTATAAATATTGAAATGCTTGACAGATACATATTCAACCATGACGTTTTTTACTTTGTTGTAACAAGGTCGATCTAATGATAAAAACAAACAGAAATCGGAGGTTAACAACTCGTCATATAGTTCCAACAACTGGGAAAACACGAATTTATGCAGAAAAATAATCTCTAAACCACTATGACGTATCTGCCCGGCTGTAGCTTTTCCGGGGAGACTTACCAAATTCCATGGAAAATCCCCGGAGTATTCGGACAACTTTCCAGGGATAATCTGACACTTTCCATGGAAATTCCAGGAAATTTATGGGGAAAACCCGGAAATTCCATGGACAACCCGGAAAAGTTTCATGGAAACCCCGGAAAAGTTCCATGGACACCCCGGAACGGTTCCATGTACATGCTGGAATGGTTCCGGGACCCCGGAGTATTCGGACACATTTCAGCATTTCCGCATTTTAACATTAAATTCCTTGTTTTTTTCCATGGTTTTCTTCCATGGTTTCCGTGTATTTTCCGTTGTATTTTTGTATTTTCTGTTATGAGTCCCCGGAAAAGCTACAGCCGGGTACTTTCGTCCAAACATAATGAATAAATTTAATTCTGACGTCACCCATTTTCACTTAAGGAAAAACTAATATTCTTACCTAAGGAATTTCCTTAGGAGCTTTGTGAATACGAACTTAAGGAATTTCCTCAGCTAAGGGGAAAATCGGGTATTTAAGGAATTTCCTAAGGAAATAACTTAGGAGCTTTGTGAATACGGCCCCTGGACTGATAGTTAAATCTATGTTAGATAGTTGATGGGTCTTGTTAATACCACATCTATATTTTAAACCCAGAATTTAAAACAATAATTTATAATTTTACATACCGATATGTACAGTCAATACAGTCAATACAGTCGATATGGTACTAGCATATTCCATGATTCAACGAGGAAGTAAACAACTCGATTGTTTACACTAACAATCAGGGGCGTAGGTAGGGTCTACAGAGTGTGTACGCAATTTATTTTAGGGGGGAATTTTTTTCCATTTATAACGTCTGTGGTGACTTCTGGGAGCATTTCAGTAGCAAAATATGACTGATCTTGATGGTGAAATAAAATGTTTTTTTCTAGGAAATTTTGAGATTGTAAAATGTGTTGCATTTGTAATTTTTCGTCAAATCTTTTCAAGTCAAATCCGTTGTTTTATACTTTTACGCCTACCCCATTACAATTTGAGTACTAGAGACAATGTGTACGCAGCTGCTTATTTTGCGTACAGTCAGCTACGCGCCTGACAATGTTAAGAAACAATCGAGTTGTTTACTTCCTCGTTCATACATCCCTCATTCTGCACGTTCGCATTCAGTTACACCATAGTGCGTCATTTTGGGTCTTAACCCTTTTCCACATACAACAAATCTGCAGTAGACGACTTTCAAAACATCTAAACAAAAGTCGCCTAAGGAAAAGGGGTTAGTGAACCTGCGAACAGTGAAGACTCGGATGACACGTACAGTATTCTCTCTCCAGCCTTAATTTGTGTTACATAAACACTAATTTAGTTTTGTTACAAAAAACTACAAGTATATTTACACCAGTTGTACGCAATTGAATTCGAATATAGTATGCTAAGTGAATAGAAGAAAAATTACCATTGATTTTATTAAATTAAAGTCTGAACTAAAAATCTTAACCTTATCTCAGAGACCTAAAATAATGATGTCATTTTAGATCTCTGCCTTACCTAAAGGATTTTTATTTTGGAAATGTCTTTATCAGGTAAAGGGTTAAATAGAAGTACTTTGTAAACAAACCCTGATTAGAATGTTAAATACTAGTTACAACATGCTTAACCTTCCCCTCCCTCCCATCCCCCTCTCTCTCTCCCCCCCCCTCTCTCTCTCTCTCTCTCTCTCTCTCTCTCTCTCTCTCTCTCTCTCTCTCTCTCCCTCTATTTCTCTCTCTCTCTCTCTCTCTCTCTCTCTCTCTCCCTCTATTTCTCTCTCTCTCTCTCTCTCTCTCTCTCTCTCTCTCACTATCTCTCTTCTCTCTCTCTCTCTCTCTCTCTCTCTCTCTCTCTCTCTCTCTATATATATATATATCTCTATCACAAAAAACACACACATATTCTCTCCCTCTCTTTCTCTCTTCTCTCTCTCTCTCTCTCTAGCTCTCTCTCTCTCTCTCTCTCTCTCTCTCTCTCTCTCTCTCTCTCTCTCTCTCTCCCTCTCTTTCTCTCTCTTTCTCTCTCCTCTCTCTCTCTCTCTCTCTCTCTCTCTCTCTTCTCTCTCTTTCTCTCTATCTCTCTCTCTATCTCTCTCTCGATGAAAAAAAAACCCACATCACTGAAATGCATTTGTTTTTGTCTTTAATTTCTCAAAAATCAGACGATAGTTTTCTCTTATTAACAGTAATATAACGGATTACACATTAAGCAACCTATATTTTTTCTTGGCAAACCTTCAAGGCACTATCCGTGATGCACGTTTTGCAACATTTCCATCCACTATCCCAACGTTGACCAGAAAAAACCTGCCTAAATGTGTACCTTCTCCTCATTAACTTTAACAATTAGATCGACTCAACCGCAGACCACCGAGCGGAGACCATAACATAACCAAGGACACCTTGTCCGGAAGTGATTTAAATGTCACTTCATATCCCACCTCCGCCAAAAAATGAAGCGTATTACATTTTAAACCTCTCTGCAAAGAGGGTTTTCTCTCTCACACAAACACACACATTCTCACTCTCTCTTTCTCTCCACCACCCCCCCCCCCCCTCTCTCTTTCCATCCTTTGACTTTGATGAAATTAAAAAAATGACTATGTTTAACTACACTTCTTTAAATCTTAGCTGTTATCTATCAAAATTTCGTCCTTAGTATGGATTTTTTCCTGAAATGTAGGAATATGTTCTCCTTAAGTGCCACTTCTTCATGAAACAAACAAAAATCTCTAACTCTTTCTGTCTCTGTCTCTGTGTCTCTCTCTATCTCTGTCTCTGTCTCTGTCTCTCTCTCTCTCTCTCTATGTCTGTCTCGCTGTCTCTGTCTCTCTCTGTATGTTTGTTTGTCTGTCTATCTGTATGTCTGTCTGTCTGTCTGTCTCTCTGACTGTCTGTCTGTCTGTCTGTCTGTCTGTCTGTATGTCTGTCTGTCTGTCTGTCTGTCTCTCTCTCTCTCTCTCTCTCTCTGTCTTTCTCTCTCTCCCCTCTGTCTCTGTCTTTCTCTCTCTCTCTCTCACCCTCTCTATCTCTCTCTGTATGTGTGTGTGTGTGTCTCTCTCTTTCTCTGTGTCTCTCTGTCTCTGTCTCTCTCTCGTTGTCTGTTATTTTCTGTCTGTCTTTGTCTCTCTGTCTGTCTGTCTATCTCTCTGTATCTGTGTCTTTGTCTCTGTATACAAATATATGTATCTCTCTCTCTCTCACTTTCTCTCTCTCTCACGTTCTCTCTCACTAACTCTCTTACTCTCTCTCTCTCTATCTCTCTCTTTCTTTTTCCCTCTCTCTCTCTCTCTCTCTATATATATATATATATATATATATGTCTGTCTGTTTCTGTCTCTCTGTATGCCTGTCTCTCTGACTATGTCTGTCTTTCTCTATTCCTCTCTTTTTCTTCTATCTCTCTTTATGTCTGTCTCTCTACCTATATATATGTCTGTCTGTCTGTCTCTGTCTCTCTGTTTGTCTGCCTGTCTGTCTCTCTCTTTGTATCTCTCTCTGTCTCCATCTCTGTCCCTATATCTGTCTGTCTGTCTGTCGGTCTGTATGTCTCTCTCTCTCTCTCTCTCATCTCTCTCTCTCTCTCTCTCTCTCTCTCTCTCTCTCTCTCTCTCTCTCTCTTCTCTCTCTCTCTCTCTCTCTCTCTCTCTCTCCCCCCGCTCTCTCTCTTTGTGTGTGTGTGTTTCTCTTTTAGAAAAGGAGGAAAACCAACTTTATATTTTCTTATCTGAAACTGTCTAATTTCAAGATAATACTGTGACAGTAGTGTTCCTTATTTGACCCTCTAACCACTTTTCAAGCCATAATATTTGTTAAACAACTAACACAATTACTTATAAAAACCCTTAAAAGACTGAACAAAAGTTAAGTCTGTAATTCTGCATGGCAAGTAGATAAAACTGAAACTGTTTCCTAGAAAACCATATACTAAAATAACTAGAACGTATTTCAGTATCATCTGACATACTATATTCATGTGAAGCTAGATATTCATAAGCATGTTTGGCTGTTGTTTTTTTCCAGTTAAATAGCAGATGCACTAACATGAAATGGTATTACATTATGGTTATCCTTATCTGCATTTAAATATGTGCATAAATTAACTGATAAACCCATCCTATATGTTGTCTCCACCTGTTGACTCTGTCAACATGGAGCTTACTCATCCGCTTTTCAAACTTTTATATATCTTTTTCCTGCCTTTGAACTTGAATATTAAATGTGTCATTGCTCACAATCATGTCAATCCTACAAGATTAACCACTAGTATATAGTGATATAGCAATTGGATCGGAAACAATATTTTTCTTAATAACACAGATTGTCAAAGGAGTTTGTTTAGCGCATTATCAATTAAATCGCTATCCCGTTCTACTATATCGATGCATGATACATACACGTGGGCTGCATATCTTTACTAAATGTACAACTCTGTAATGAAATAAAATGAGGACTATTATATGCGTTAAAGTCTTCAGAAATGATTCTTCATCCTTTCGTGGGAATGGCCAGACGTATGAAAGAGAGCGGGAAAAGAGAGATAATTAGAGGGCATGCTGGGATATGGTAAGTGATATCTGCTCACTGACACTCATACTATAATCACTACAAAACCGGAAAAGACTGCATTAATTTATTTTTTAACACACATGCATTCTTGACTTTCATTAGTCTAAACATACACATAATGTTTTCATTAAGGACTAATTCCAGAATTTTTGAAATTCCTCATATAAATTTCAGGATTTCTTTTGGTCAGGATTTTTTATTTTTTGTATTTGTCAATAAAACCACAACAAATACAGTTTGGGATTTAAATATACATGCAATAAAAAGCTAATTAACTCTTTCCCTGTCTGAAGCAACAATGAAAACCTTTAAACGTTTAAAACATTATGAAAACGGTTAAATTGCTGAAGACATAAACTTTCTCCTTTTTAATAATAAGTATGATAAGTATTTCACAGATGTTAAAATTTATCCTCATATGTTTGAAACGTAGACCACACTTGAAACACCATATCAGCTAAATTGTTTATTTAAATAATTGATGCATACATTATATGTATGGCGCAAGAGAAATTCCAGTTGCGAGTTAAGTATGAAATTAATTTGGTGCGAAAGACCAGATTTTCTTTATTTCTAAAATTATTGTTTATCAGAGTTTGTTTTTTTCCTAATTTGTTTCAAGCCAAATAAACATTTAATTTCACATATATTTAAATCATTTAAGTGTGTACTATTAATATTAGGTGTTTGAGCATTCTTTCGAAATGTTGACCTCGTGTCAAGATCGACTCGTTGTGACATCGAAGAAAGTGAATAAAAAATCAGGCAAAGCTTTAGTGCATGTTTGATTCCACTGCATTCGAGTGAAAAAAAGCATGCGCTAGTCACGTGCTTAACATTTTTCAGAGCATATCCTTCTTTCTCCTACGTTCGGCCCTTGCAGTCATTTCGTGACATATAAGAAATCAATTTTGCGAGCGACATTTTTTGTCTTCATATCTCGTTAATGTCATGGAAACGCTTTTCTAAGTTTACATTTTCCATCCGGTTACTTCCCTTTATATTTTGGCAATATGAAACTAGGTCACGAACTGAGGAGAAAGCGTTTTGACGTTCACGACCGATAAACTGGTATATATATATTTGACACATATTTTCAAAATATTTCTTATTTTTGTTTATGTAACCAATTTATGTTGATACCTATCTAACATAAAATAATATTTTGACCACTCGCTTCTTCATATCGAAATGCGCATGCGCGAAAATAGATGTTAAAAGTCACGAAACTAGGACACGACAGGATAATATATTTAGCTTAGAAACAGTTCCTATTTTAGATATTCATGGATTAACATTATAAAATGAATTCTACACAAATCAAGACATCTCTTTGAAAATGAAAATAACATTCAGTAAATTAAACTTACTATTAAAAGGAGAATTAGACGTGATTTTTATCTCGATATTGACACATAACAGTCTGCAGCAAGTCTAACAGGGACTATTTTGTCTTCGTAAATTAGACAAAAAAACATAAATGCGAGCCAAAATAAAGAAACTGCAAATACTTAAAACATCGGATTACTTATTTCATTTTAAACAAACACAATTGTAATATGTTCAAGACATTTAAATTGTTGTTTTTTTCTAATAATAAGTCGTCCTCCCATGTCATTTCCGAAAACCTATTAAAAATATAAGTCGCGGGCTTCTGCCCGGCGACTAATAACACTGTTAGTCAAGTAGAGAAAAAGAGTGACATCGAGAGTGTGGCTGATTATCTTTTGTCTGTTGGTATGGAAGGGTTTAGGGATGAGCTGTTAAACTTTTATAGTTTTGCTCAAGCAAGTCTATATTGTGGTAATACATCTGTGACGTCCTCTAGAGACATTATCAATTAGCTTTAAAACATAAGGACATTTACCCTGGTTCTGCAGAGGTTGCTGCAACGTTTCTTATTGTCCCTGTCTCAACGGTTGAGTGTGAGAAGGGGTTCAGTAATCAGAACTTGGCCAATACCTGTTTAAGAAATTCGTTGTCAGTTTCTGCCCTTGATCATTTGATGTGGATTTCAATTGGTGGCCCCAGTGTGTACTATTTTCATTATTTTAAAACTGCCTAACAGGTAAAGACTCGGAGAATCCTGGTCTGAGACTGATGTTCTGTATTGTATGTAAAAATAATCATGTTTTAAATGGAACTGAAATGAAACAATATGTGCTTTTAATACATGTTATGTTATCTTATAAATAATACATGTACTATTGGTTAATGAAATGACCTGCATAAAATAAAAGGAAACAAATAATACATTTTTTCACGTTTGATTTCTCTTTAATTATTCCAAATATATCGATGCGTTCACGATTTACACTGTCAATATATAGAGGATATTTGTTGGTTCGAGTGAAATATCGATTTATATTTTCACTATGATAAGGGAGACAACTCATATTACCACGAGCCGTAGGCGAGTGGTAATGTGAAAGTTGTCTCCCTTATCATAGTGAAAATATAAATCGATATTTCACGAGTACCGACAAATTTTCTTTTTATTATATGACAACCAATGAAACACTAAAAATTGACATCGATCTGGTCTATTTATTTGAATAGAACAGGATATCTTTAGAACTATTTCCCATAGACCCAAGAACAGAACACATTAAGTTAACGTAATGTGGCGCGCGCGTTGTAATAAACTAATATGCATTGAGTTATTCGGCTTCAGTTTAATATTTCCGCCATTTTTATTTTTATTGAGAAATGTGATCTGGAGTAATACATCTTGTGGGAATACCGATATCAACACTGACAACCTTCAGAATTATGATGAAATTTATTCCATTACATCTAGGAATCGACGTTAAAGGTAGGGATGGTTCAATTCGCCCATTTTACCACTTTCTAGTCTTTAGACAAGTATCCGAAAGTGTGGCCGATCGAACTTCCGAAGCCACATCCAACAATATTATCCGGATGAATTTGCAGATTATGCAACTATACCAATGTTTGCAAGTGTATCCAAACTGGCTGCATTTGTTTAACGACGCACTCATAAAGTTCTGGAGCCAGATCAGACACCGAATTACTCTACGTCAGATCTAGATGCAAACTGTGTGATTGCGGTGTCCATAAAGTACAGCCAGTAATGCAGTTATACGGATAAAAAGTAAAGCATAAAAGCAGTAATCAGTCTTACAACTGGTAAAACAGATCAATAAAAATGTCTGCCTAACGTGAGCCTCAGATAAGGCTCTAAACTGCATAACTCCCGCCACTGCAAGTTTAACAACGCGGCATCTGATCAGGATCTACACTGTTTGAAACTCGTCATAATCAACACTATTTTGTTATCAATCACTGAAAACAGTGTTGACCCAGATCAGACGCCGGTTTTTCCAACGCGGTGGCCGATATGGGTCTATACTGTTTTCTGTCCCATAAACCTCTTTTCTCCAGACGTTGATACATTTAGTAAACACAGTAGACAGACATCTCCTACACCGGTCCGTCTAAACACCCAAAGACACCCATGAACACCACCAGACACCCCCTAACACCCACAGACACCCCCAGACTCACAATAATATATTAATTCTATAATGATAGTAACATAAAATTGTGTGAAATTGTCTATTATGATACTTGTAAAGATGTTCGTAAAATAATAGAACATTTTGTGTATCCAGAATGTAAAATTAGACCATTATCGTCGCCATTATATTCGCCATTATTTTCACACGCTCGTGATAAAAGCTAGCGTTATTAACTTCGAATAATGGACACTACCAGACTGCTTAAAATAGCTTTAAAATGTTTTGAAGTGTTATTTTAAATAAAAGTTCATTAAATTATTGAGTTTATATATATAAATTGGTTGAAAACTGTCTTAAACCGTCTCATATTACATATTAACTCGTGTCAAATAAGTTCCCAATCTAGCCACATACTATACGTCTATGTATGTATATATATGTACAATTAGTTACCAGAATTACATATTGTTGATTTGTTTTAAAAGCATTTAAATTACGAAACGAAACATTATATAGAAATTAGTAAATACAGGATCTTTTTAAATTACATGTTTCATAATAAACGATTCTCCACTGTTTGAGGTAAATAGCGTTAGTTTTTATCACGAGCGTGTGAAAATAATAGCGACGATAACTTTACATTTTGGATGATTTGGATACACAAATTGTTCTATTTTTTCAGAAACGGTTACTAAACATAATAATATACAGTTTTTAGCTATTATCTTCATATAATTAATATAATATTGGGTGTCTGCGGGTGGTCATGGGTGTCTGGGGGTATTTAGTCACACCCTCTCCTACACCAGCTGTCTGATAACTCTCTATTCTGTTTCTTTTAGGGAAAGGGTTAAGTTATGGGATTATTCTGAATCTGAGTCCAAGACTTGTAGTCTTCTCCATTTCTTAAATGGGTTCAACCGGTGATTCTTCATCATTTCCCTCATGGTACAGTCTTTTGGGACTCCACATTGCGGTTTGTGTATGGTTCAGGGAGGTTTTGGTGTCAAAGTGAAATGAGACTGGAGCATTAAATATGTTTCCAGATAACATGGAGGGAATGCGACTTGAAATGGATTTGTTTGCTTCAGCTAAAACATTTGCTGGACCTTGCACTGGTACAGCTGGTAGACTTTCCTTTGTAGGGACATTAGACAAGATTGAGGAAATTTGTTTGCTTTGGCCTGGATTTAGTTTGCTGTAGTTATTAATGGAGTTTATGTTCTTATGGCCAGAAATCTGCACAATCTGGTTTGCCGGCACACCATTGTCATTCAGCTTCTGGATCAGGTGCTTTCTCACACTGAAATACAGACAAGAATGGAAAATTAGGAACAGTATTTAATCAATTTTTGTCTGAAATTTAAACCACTTAAGAACATTAAGTTTAGAATAGAATTTTACACTTCAGTTCAAGTAATCAAAACTGACAGTTTGTTTTAAGACAACCAGTGAAAGGGCTATTTATATAAAGTGAAATATAGCTATACTTTTTTTCTTCTCGATAATCCACTCTGTTAAAAAAAATATGAAAAAATCCACTCTGTTAAAAAAAATATGAAATTAAAGAAAACAAAGTTTTCGAGTTAAAGAAAGTAAGAAATTTAGGACAGAGCTCCAGATAAAAGGCATAAATTATATTTTTTCTTCAATATTTCTTCTATCTCTCATCTTTTTTTTTGTAATCTTCGAGGCATTTTTAACAAGTGGTCACAAAATAGGGATTGGTTGAGAAAAAAGGGTTTTAGAATTTGAAGTATGCTCCTAATCTCGAGCTCTGTTAGGATTTTCCTCTTGAAAATAATCTGTGAGACAGTAACATTATTAATAAACATTAATACAATTATGCCAGATAGCTCAGTTGGTAGAGCGCCTCGAAATGTTGCATATTTACACATTTGAGTTGGTCTTGGGTTCGAGTCCCAATCTGGCAGTTCTAAATGTACTTTTTTTATGTAACTGTCACACAATTGAAATTATTATAGTACAATAGTCAAAATAAAATACATTTACTTAAACTTTACCTGTAAGGGGTAATTCTCCTGTCTGTTTGTGTCCCAGCATCCCTCATCATTTTTCTCATTATTCCGTACAGAGAGTTAACACCCAGTGCCTGTCGTTTGAACCATATGTCCCCACTATTCGGGTTCTTGTGAGCGGCAGATAGAAAAAAGGGGCTCCCTGGGTACATCATCTCCTTTGGTCTTTTGGTCTGGTAAAGTAAGTACAGGCTTACGGGATCTTTTTCCTTGGCGTCAATTTGGTACGCACTTGGTTTACTCGTCCTGAAATATTTTAAATTATATTATAAAACTAACATTTCGCAGTTCTAATACATGTACACCTAGAATTCCTGAAATATTTTATTTTTTAAATAATACAGAGTGATTTTATCAGTTCAATGGCATTTGAGAGTTTCATTGGTTGTCACATTTTTTTTTAAAAAGAAATTTTGTTACTTGGAATAAAAATATTGATTATATTTTCATTATAATTTATAAGGGAGACAACTTTCACATTACCTTTCTGCAAATGCCTCATGATAATGAGTTGTCTCTCTTATACCATGTCTCTCGTCTCTTATACAAATCATGTGAAAATATAAATCAATATTTCACTTGAACCAACAAATATCCTCTTTCTCCCTTATTCAAGTGAAAATATAAATTGTTATTTCACTCGAACC
Source organism: Serripes groenlandicus (assembly GCA_031761405.1). Lineage (NCBI taxonomy): Eukaryota > Metazoa > Mollusca > Bivalvia > Cardiida > Cardiidae > Serripes > Serripes groenlandicus. Next base: position 977,202 of record JASEVX010000034.1, on the reverse strand, counting down.
GACAATTTTTTTTTTTATTACATTCTAAAACTTCACCAGAAATCCTGAAAACAAATATTTAATTAGGTTTACATGCAGATTTAAATATGTTATTTAATGAATAAGGACCCTTGTTTTAGCATAAAAGCTCTTAAACCCTATACTTAACAGAAACACCTTTTTATGTATTTACAAACGTAGTAGACCTAGATCAGACAGCTCCTACAGCAGCTGTCTGATAAGGTTCTACTCTGATTGCTTATCAATATACTATAGTTCTTATTATTGTTTGATGTTCCTAACTAAAAGTTCAGTAAATTATATATTCATAGATAGTGGGCAGGGTCTGGCATAGATATTCATTAGTTAAAGGGTATATAAAATTAAAGTTATGTAAGTCTGTGTCGTCTTTAGATATAACAGTCTTTAGATATAACTCGCTACTAGTAAATTTATATATATATTTTACCTGACATCTCTTGCATTTGCTCCAGTCCTTGTTTTTGTCTGTCTCTCTGTATCATAAAGCAGGACGGTAATGTCCATTCTCGTCTTCCTTCAGTACAACATCTCCCCATCTCAGTGTGTGCGTCTCCTGGCCTGTTCGCATTCCAAAGTGGACCGTACAGATGAGCCACATTGAATGCAGCAAAGCATCTGGGCTGCTGTCACCCAATGTGCCACATCTGTAGAATTGCTCTAAAAGGTCATCGTCAATTGGGTCTGACGCATTTGGTTTATTACCCTTCCCAAGCTGTTTTAGTTTCTTTTGTTTACACTTTAGGACTTCTCTGGTTTTATTGAATTCAAGGCTGGTCAGTATGGCTGAAGGGGTCGTTGTCGTATCAGGTACTACACATATGTACCCGAGGTACATATATGTATACACAAGTGTACCAGACCTGTATTTTCTCCGCATATATGTACCCTGTGTTTACACAAACGTACCTGCCTAGCGGGCAGCATATGAAACCACGCAATAAAGTACGAGAATGTCGTAAACTGAATGTCGTAAACTGCCGTAAGTCGGGCTATATTTACATTTAAGATTGTTTACCTTAGCGTTCCTAGCGTTGCGGTGATGCAGGCCGGTAAGAATATTTAAATTAACGATTGGAGACATGGATCTCATACACAACTATGACACAGATGACGACGATACCTTGCTGACGGTAGCCGTAGGTGGCGATGATTTAGAAAAAACGCTATCGCGACACCAAATGCTTGCCCGAGTGGGACTCCATCGGGACAAGCGGTGGGTGAAAACCGAATTGGCCGAGGTCGTCGTAGACGATAATGACAAAGATGAATTTGTATTCAATGTTAAAAGAGGAGCGCGTGTTATAAAGAACAGGAGAAATCGTTTCTCAGATGATATCTGTTTGACAGAAGCTGGAAGGTGAGTAATTTATTTTGTCATGTAACGTTAGCCCTAAAGTTTGGCAGCCCGAATGGCTATTGAATAGGAATGCAGACGCAGAGCTGATCAACACGCTGTTGAATATATATAATCTAGATACATTTCAATAATCCTAGTACATGTAGTTTTCATGGTAATAATAATTAAACCATTGATAATGTAATTAAAATCATCTAAATTAAATCAATAAAACAATGCTGTATCGGCTTTCAACAGGAGAATTATATCCATTTTTGCTTGCAGGGACTGCTATTTATTTTAATGTTTAATACATATCTGGCTGTCAATTTTATCACCAAGTCACAAAAACTGATCTCATAGAAGTTATCAAATCAATAAAATCTATTGGATTTAGGCATCATGACGTGCGCAGACTTCCCCGGCGTGCAGGCCAGACTTAACCGACACAATTTTATTTATTAATCCAATAATTATTATTATTATATGACCACCAATGAATTTGCTGTTTATCAGAGTGAAATATAAAATCCTTATTCCACACTGTGGAATATGAATAAATGACGTCAAAGAGACTAACATTATGACGTCAAACCGCTGACGTGACGTCATTTTCCTAGTATTCGGTCATGTTATACTACACAAGTTATATATAAAGAAATACATAATGGGTATATTATTTGTTTTTCATCAATTTGTCATTAAATAAAAAGAAAATTTGTTTGTTTTGAGTGTATATGGAATATATTTCAACTCGAAGTGATACAATTTAAACATTTTCACTCGCGCTACGCGCTCGTGAAAATATTCAATTGTATCACGTCTCGATGAGATATATTCCATATCCACTCAAAACAAACAAATATCCTCTATGTATCCACTCAATTACATTATTTAATTTTTAAAATGACATATTTTAAAAATTATTACTATTTGTCAACTTACTACATTAATATTTATTAGACGTCACAGTCACCTAAATTCTAATTATAAATCATTTTATTTGTTTATTTGCAGACAAAAAGAAGCAGCTGTTAAAGCTGGGGTTGATCAAGACATTGAATTGGTGAGATGGATTCTGTATTGTCCCGGGACCGGAAATTGCCAGAGATCATGTGGTGGGTTTGGCACTTGTGCAGAAGGTAAGGACAAAAGTTATTAAAATACACTGTAATAATTATGACAACGAACTGATGATAGTACATGAGGTATTGACAAATCTGTCCATCCCTGAAACCGTGTCGGGCCTGTGAATCTTTTCTTATGTCTGTTTCCAGCTTTTTTCCAGGACAATGATCATAATTCCTTAACCCTTTCCTGCCTATAGACGAATGTTAACACATATGCAGCAGACGTCTTTTGAAAACATTGTGACAATTTCTCCTTTTGCCAGAATGTTTTCAATTTTTAGCTCTACTGGCCAAAGGCCAGAAGACCTTATGCTGTGGTGTGGTGTTCGTGCATTCGTCCATAAACAATTGCTTGTGAACACGATACAGTCTTCAGTTTTGATTGTATCTCAATCAAACTTATACAGTAGTTAGATATCCATGATAGCTCGGTTCCTTTCGCAAACCAACCAGATCCGCCCATGCAAGACTGGATTATGGCCCTTGAAATTGTAAAAATTACTATAATTGAGCTTGTGAACACAATAGAGGCTACAATTTACTAACTAATCTTCACCAAACTCAGATAGTAGTTAAATATTGATGAGAGCTCGGTTCCTTTCGAAAACCAGCCAGAATGACGGTCAGGGCAAAATCTGTTGTTTTTTTTTCAAACAAGAAAGAAAGAAATCTACTAAAGCTGTCACAGATGGAGACTCTGGATTGATCTTCCTTGCAGTACACCAATCTGAAAAGACTGACTACTTAGCCTCATAGATGATTCTGTTGGAAGGTCACCTAGACTTGGCAATGCGAGAAACAACCTTTTCAGAAAATCGTTTCTCTCTAATATAAAGCTGGGTAACATCCAAGTCTTAATGTGCAGCATAACCGGATTGGGATGAAAATACCAACCCTGGTGTTGAAACAAGAGGAAGAGGAATGCAACAAGGAGAATCCATAAGGGAGCCCAGAAAGTTGTGGAAACCACAACCTCTGAGGCCAAAATTGAGCAATCAGAATGATTTTGCACTGTTGTAAACCCCATGGTTTTCTGAAAAACAAGTACAATCAATATCAACCGCGAAAAGGCATTTATCCGAACAGAAGAATCTAATTGAGGGACAGTGCATACACTGCCTAAGCTAAGGGGATGTACATTGGAGACACATACAGTGGCAGACGATGATTTACTTTTATGGCAAAGAAATCCACTAAAGGACTCCCAAAGTGTAACAACAGGGAATGAATGACTGCCTGATTCAGAGTCCATTCTGCAGATACATGCAAGACATTATTCTGAAGAGATAGACCGTCTGCTAGAACATTTAGTGTGTCAGGGACATGCTTGATGAGAAGTACAATCGACAATGACCACTATAGGAGTTTCCATGTCTCCAGAAACAGAAGGATGGAAAAAGTTTACACTTGCCTGCGAATGTAGCAGGAAACAGTGTTATTGTCTGTGGACAATTAAACAGTTTTGTTGGCAACAGAGGCCGATAGTTTAATGAGTGTCAGAAAAACAGCCTTCATCTCAAAGTTTTTTATATGGCAACAACTTACCACTGTTGACCAAACAGCATGTGCCGTCAGACTCAGGTGCACAAGTTAATCATACCCAGTTTGAAAGACACTGATGGTCAAAGGTCACTTAGAAATAAATAAAATTATTAAGACTGACATCAGAAAAATCCAACTGCTATTTATATGAAACAGTTCATCATGGAAAAGAAATTGAAGTGGATCTTTTCAAGAGATTCAGCTACGCTTCTGACCCTTGTCTCTAACAGTTAAGTCAATGAAGAGAGGACAGTGCACCAATCAGAAAACTGATGTTTGCTGACTTAATTGACCTAGTTTGTGCAGAATGCAGAAACCTCCTTTATATCAAATTGTGTTTGAAAAATATTTCCAAACAAGACTTGTCGAAAGACTACAGATCTATCAGATTAGGCATTTTGTTAATTAACATTGTTTATGAAACTGGTTTCAATTTTTAATCATCAAAAACAGAGAGAACAAATTGGCTAACAATAACTTTGTAAGTTATGAAGCAGCTTTAATGTCATTCAAAAAGACACATTAATTAAGTTAAATTGCCATAATAGATGAGGTATTTGGCCATTTTCAACAGAATATTGGTCATACCATATAAACAATATTTTTGCATAAGTGCATAAGAGAAGTTACAGACTAAATTTACCAGAATGATGTTGATTTTGATCTTGACTATTTTATAAATAAATTAATAAATTATGCAAAGTTTCAATCAAACTGCTTTAGAATCATAGTAAAAGAGGCATGCTGATATTGAGTATCAGTAAAAACTTTGACCTTAGCTCTACCCATACTGTCATATCCATAGCCCTTGTTTTCGGGTTGATTAATTTGTTTTTTATGCCATTTTCAACAATTTATATCAAAATCACCAAATTGTTTTCTGGCTCTCTCACACAAGTACTCCAAACAACATTGTTTTCCGGAAATGGCTACTTTTCCACATTGACTGTAAACCCATGGTTGGGAGAGGAATGGCACTTTCTGCATTGAATTTTCTCAAAATTATTAACGTGGGCCAAGCCAGTGTTTGAACTCACAACACCTGACTTCACTACCCACTGAGGTATCTTTTTCCACAATATTTTGTACTTAAACTCATGCTGTTATTTTTCAAGACTGCTTATCCTTTACTGCAGATGCTTTCAATTTGAATGGTTTCCAATAGAAACACCATTATGCCTGATTAACCCTTTCCCAGATAGAACAAATATGTCTTAGACAACTTTTAAAAGAATATGAAAACTCTGTAAATGACAGAATTTTTATTGAATATGATTGAAGACACTGCTCATTATGAGTAATAGTTCCTTTTGCCGCAATATTTCAGTCTTTGAAGAAGCAAAAATGTCATATGGAAAAGAATAATCATGTTAGATTTTCAATTACAGGATGGACATAAAATGTTCTGTTGTTTAATCTAATTTTGCTCTTTCCAAATATCATGAGAAAAGCAGAAATTGCCTCTCTTTTTAGCTCACCAGAGCACGTAGTGCTCAAGGTAAGTTATTGTGATTGCCTTTTGTCCGTCGTCCGTCGTTCGTCGTCCGTCGTCAACATTTGCTTGTTAATTCACTAGAGGCAACATTTTGCATCCAATCTTTATAAAAGTTTATCAGAACATATATCTCGATCAACTCTAGGCCAAGTTCGAAACTGGGTCATGTGGGGTCAAAATCTAGGTCACTAGGTCAAATTTAAGGAAAATCTTGTTAACACTCCTGAAGCCGCATTTTTGGCTTGAGCATGTTGAAACTTTGTCAGAATGTTTGTCTTAGTGATATCTAGGCCAAGTTCGAAAATAGGTCATGTCGGGTCAAAAGCTAGGTCACTAGGTCAAATTTAAGGAAAATCTTGTTAACACTCCTGAAGCCGCATTTTTGGCTTGAGCATGTTGAAACTTTGTCAGAATGTTTGTCTTAGTGATATCTAGGCCAAGTTCGAAAATAGGTCATGTCGTGTCAAAAGCTAGGTCACTAGGTCAAATTTAAGGAAAATCTTGTTAACACTCCTGAAGCCGCATTTTTGGCTTGAGCATGTTGAAACTTTGTCAGAATGTTTGTCTTAGTGATATATAGGCCAAGTTCGAAATAGGTCATGTTGGGTCAAAAGCTAGGTCACTAGGTCAAATTTAAGGAAAATCTTGTTAACACTCCTGAAGCCGCATTTTTGGCTTGAGCATGTTGAAACTTTGTCAGAATGTTTGTCTTAGTGATATATAGGCCAAGTTCGAAAATAGGTCATGTCAGGTCAAAAGCTAGGTCACTAGGTTAAATTTAAGGAAAATCTTGTTAACACTCCTGAAGCCGCATTTTTGGCTTGAGCATGTTGAAACTTTGTCAGAATGTTTGTCATAGTAATATCTAGGCCAAGTTCGAAAATAGGTCATGTCGGGTCAAAAGCTAGGTCACTAGGGTCAAATTTAAGGAAAATCTTGTTAACACTCCTGAAGCCGCATTTTTGGCTTGAGCATGTTGAAACTTTGTCAGAATGTTTGTCTTAGTGATATCTAGGCCAAGTTCGAAAATAGGTCGGGTCAAAAGCTAGGTCACTAGGTTAAATTTAAGGAAAATCTTGTTAACACTCCTGAAGCCGCATTTTTGGCTTGAGCATGTTGAAACTTTGTCAGAATGTTTTTCATAGTAATATCTAGGCCAAGTTCGAAAATAGGTCATGTCGGGTCAAAAGCTAGGTCACTAGGTTAAATTTAAGGAAAATCTTGTTAACACTCCTGAAGCCGCATTTTTGGCTTGAGCATGTTGAAACTTTGTCAGAATGTTTTTCATAGTAATATCTAGGCCAAGTTCGAAAATAGGTCATGTCGGGTCAAAAGCTAGGTCACTAGGCCAAATTGAAGGAAAATCTTGTTAACACTCTGGAAGCCAAATTTTTGGCTTGAGCATGTTGAAACTTTGTCAGAATATTTGTCTAAGTAATAGCTAGGCCAAGTTCGAATATGGGTCATGTCCGGTCAAAAAGTAGGTCACTAGACCAAATTTAAGGGAAATCTTGTTAACACTCTGGAAGCCACATGTTTGGCTTGAGCATGAGAGAGTTATGTCTTAAATAGCCCATTCTCAGGTGAGCGATTCCAGGGCCTCATGGCCCTCTTGTTTTAACAATGTTTTACAACCCCCTTGTTTTCTAAACTGTTTTCAACAGTGTCATCAAAAACAGTATGTAATAAACTTAATCTTATTCATTAATAAAGAGTAGATGGTGACACATTCAGTGAAGTTGCAACATTATTGCATTAAGTGTTTCACTACTTTGCACAACATAGTTGAATTGGAAAACTGTTGTAAGTCAACTTGCAACACTGTTGCATGAAGTTTTATTTCCAGTACAGCCACATTTAAACTGGAAAACTGTTGTAAGTCAGTTTTTTACAAAGTTTGTCTTTCTGGTACATTTTTAGCTCTACTGGCCAAAGGCCAGAAGGGCTTATGTCGTGGCGATTTGTCCTTCGTCCGTGCGTGTGTGTGTCCATAAACAATTTCTTGTTAACACGATACAGTCTTCACTTTTGATTGTATCTCAACTAAACTTATACAGTAGTTAGATATCCATGAGAGCTCTGTTCCTTTCGTAAACCAGCCAGATCCGCCCATGCAAGACTGGATTATGGCCCTTGAAATTGTCCAAATTGCTATAATTGAGCATGTGAACACAATAGAGGCTCCATTTAATATCTGATCTTCACCAAACTTAGATAGTAGTTAAATATCCATGAGAGCTCTGTTCCTTTCGTAAATCAGCCAGATCCGCCCATGCAAGATTGGATTATGGTCCATGAAATTGTAAAAATTGCTATAATACAGCTTGTGAACACAAAAGAGCCTCCATTTACTATCCGATCTTCACCATACATACATGCTCTGGATTGAAAATGACCAAAGAACCATACCAGTAGCATAGGCCCTCATAGGCCTCTTGTTTTAAAGAAATGAATATCTTGTTATTAAAATAAGGTTTATAATACAAGTTTAACAACAAAAATGTGTACATTAATGTTCTAATATAGGAAAGAAAAAGTTTTTTATCTAGCAACTAGCGTATTTACTGACTGATAAAGGGGGACCGATAACATTAAGTGATATCAGTCAATAGACCACGTGATCCACTCCACATGACGAGCTACCGGAACTACTTTTGACCCGGGGTCATGTTTACGATACTGAAATATAAATAAGCCGTTCCTCTGAAAACCAACTGTTTTGACTTCGAAAAGTATCGACTTAGATCACCCTAAGCATGCCGCGCAGGCTAAACAGGACACACACGTTTCAACTCCTGTTGATTTTCTGTTTCAGTCGGAACTCTTTAGCTTCCGTATGACGTGTGTACACAATTTAATTCGGCGCGTATTTGTGCACGCGCGTGACATCATTCTATTTTAGGTGACGTCATTTATGAATGGGCTTTTGTTATTGTGAATGCTATTTCTTAAAACTAGTGAGAATGAGTGTAGATTTACCTGAAAACATAATTTTACATGCAAGATAAATAGAATATTATGACTATTGTCTTTTGATATGGATGTTATCGGGCTCGGGTTAGGATTATTGATGAATCCTAACCCTTGTCCGATAACATCCATATCAAAAGACAATAGAATAATATTCTCTATTTGTCTCCCCTGTAAAATTTGTGAAAATGGAGTTGCAACAGTGTTGCGTTGAGCCCTCGATATATGGTTTGTGCTCTATCACAGGTTGTACAAAAAGAAGAGGACGTCATGACAAACACAACTGCAGTGTCAAGGTTGTTGCAAAAGTGTTGATATCACAACCCAAGGAGTGGAAAGTGAAAGTTGAAGGTCGTCATGTACCCCCTGGTGTTGAATGGAGGCCATCAGAAAAGAACCTCAAGATTTCTGAACAAGTCAAGGACAGGGTTATGAAAACAAGAATATTTGGCTTGCGTCATTTTGATGTCTACAGACGAGAACTTGCTGGAATTCCTGAACAGAATATGAAAGATGCCTTTCAAGACACAAGGCAACATCCAATGCCCAACCGACTGATAGACTTTGTCAAAAACACTGAAAAAAGGCACGGCTTTCAATCTGGTCAGTGGACTGCAGTTCATGCTGCCATTCCCCACATCAAGAACAAGGGAAATTTGCTTTTTTACCAAGAGTCCAATGATGCTGCAGAAGTAAGGGACATCGACAAATGTTACGTTCTAACATTATCGAATCAGACAGCTCTTGCATCTGCCCGTCGTAATCAACATGTGCTTGGCCTAGATGGCAAACATGGGCTGCAAGACGATGGTGCTTGTCTAATGACAAGCGTCACACAGCACAAGGATGGCTTTGGCTGTCCGTCAGCGTTTTCTATCGTGAATAGGGAAAATACCGATTCAATCTACTTGACCCTAAGGGCAATTGTAGAAAATGTGCCATGCGACAGAGAGAACTGCCAGCATCCATTTAATTACTTCAGACTGCCAGGGAACCTGGGATACAGAAGGAACACCCAGTGTGCAGCTGTTGTACCATACAAACCCATGGTCATGATTGACAAGCATGAACCATCAGCAAATGCTTGTCAGCGGCTTGACCTCCAGCACATTCTCTGTTGGTTCCACATTGTAAAAGCCTTAATGGAAAAGTTGAAAACACTCAATTTGTGCCTTGTCACATCTTACATCATTGTACTTGGCTTCAAGATTGTGGCACGATCCCTGGACAGGGCCTCGGCAAATCAGCGATGGATTCTCTTTCTTGAGGTTCGTTAACATTGATTGAAGATACCGTCATAAAAATATGGAAAACTAGAATAGGATAGAAAAGGACATCTGCTTTCATCTGTCCCTAAACTCTCCATGCAGTAGTCAATATGAAACAAAATTGGTTCCCATGAATTATCTCCCATTGAATTTTAATGACCAATGCCTATAATTGTAATATTGAATGTACTATTATCATACCCCCAGATACATAGGTTCGTTGTTGGTCTGTAGACATTTCTTGTGAACACTATTTATCAGCAAACCTTGGTCAGAATTCAATATAACTTCACAAGAATGATTGATACCAAGCCTTGTTGTGCATATTGTCGGCGTGTTGCATTGGAATTATTTTTATCCCCCGCTTTTTCGAAGAAAAAAAGGGGGGTTATTAATTTGGGTTTGTCTGCTGTCTGTCTGTCTGTCACACTTCGTTTCCGTACAATAACTGCCACAAATGTGAACCTTTTTTTTTTTCAAATTTGGTAACAAGGTTAAATGCCTCAAGGGCTAGGCCAAGTTCGGTCGTCACTTTCGGCGGACTTTATTCGGTGGAGTTATGGCCCCTTATTTAACAAAAAATGTTGTTTGTTGCTGTTTTTGTGCAATAACTGCCACAAATGTGAACCGTTTTTTTTCAAACTTGGTAACAAGGTTAAATGCCTTAAGGGCCAGGCCAAGTTCGACCGTCACAAATGTGAAACGTTTTTTTTATACGACCGTTTATTAAAAACGGTACCTATTATGGTATGGTCATGTCCCTCCGTCCGTCCGTCCATTCGAGTTTTCCGCACTTTTTTTCTTACATACTTTGAGCTATTGAGCTGAAATTGTGTATAAGACTTTGTAGTGATGTGTCACAGATCAAGTTCATATTTCCTGGGATTTCGTCAATTTTTGAATGAGTTATGCCCCTTTTTGGACTTAGAATATTGGTTTTCCGCACTATTTTCCTAGAAAGAAGTTCCTGATGGTCGTATTATGTACCGTTTGCGGTACTCTTGTTTCAAACTTGGTAACATCCTAGACCAAGTTCGATCGTCACTTTTGGTGAACTTTATTCGGTGAGTTATGGCCCCTTAATTAACAAAAAATGTTGTTTGTTGCTGTTTCCGTGCAATTACTGCCACAAATGTGAACCGTTTTTTTTTTCAAACTTGGAAATTACGTTAAATGCCTTAAGTGCTAGGCCAAGTTCGATCGTCACTTTCGGTGGACTTTATTCAGTGGAGTTATGGCCCTTGATTAACAAAAAATGTCGTTTGTTGCTGTTTCTGTGCAATTACCGCCACAAATGTGAACCGTTTTTTTTTCAAACTTAGTAACAAGGTTAAATGCCTTAACACCTAGGCCAAGTTCGATCGTCACTTTCGGCGGACTTTATTCCTACAATATTTCCTGCAAGCGGGGGATATAAATTTCATGAATTTGCTTGTTAAATGAGTTATAGCCCCTTGAATTTCTCAGCACCAGCTAGGGGTATTCATCACCTTCAGTGATATTTGTAGTTAATTTTAATATTCCATTTCGATAACCAATGTACCGAACATATGTTCTCTGCCCAGAATGATTTACTGATTTATTGTCTGACTTGTGTTCTATGTGCTACTTGCAGATGATAGATCTGATGGGTATTCCTGCAGTCACAAAAATAGCCCTGAGAAAATACTTTGTGGATGAATGGTGGTGTGACAAGTGGCGCATGGCTTGGCTGGATGTCTCCCGCCTACCACTAATAGAAGGAGGTCAGCGAACCATGACAACCAACAACCATGACGAGAACTTGAATCTGCAGGTTGCAGACTGCATTGGGAGTCGGAGAAAAAAGATCTCAACATTGGTGACAGAACTTACAGGTAACTTATCATGTTGGAATCAGTTTTTGTGTCACCTGGTTCACAAAAGGGGGATAATCCAAATATTTGTTTATATCAGTTATTGCCCCTTTTCTGTCAAAAATTTAAATTTTCTGACAAGGCCCCGGCAGGTGACACACGTGCTCCGGAGAGCACTCCATTCTAGTTCTATTTATTTGCCCAAAATTGTGTACATTGATACATTCAAAATTCATAGATTGGTTAAAATTGTTGTAATGCATCACAGCAGGGATCGGGCTGGAGATCTGTTGCAAAATTTGATATAAAATATGTGAAAATGATTAGAAATGGTGCCAAATGAAAGATCTAAAGGATACATGATTTTCATTTATTTCAAAGTTCAGAAAAAAGTTCATGTAGCGGCAATTTTTGATTTCTGTCTATTCGTAAATTTTCGGACCTCAATTCATGGTATGAAAACACAGGCAACAATTCTGAGACCATTATGGGATATTAGGTTGGTATAACATTCATAATGGTAGCATGGTGGCCATATTGGATTTTGGACTGATCAGCGATGCGACTTTGTTTATGAACTGATTTGTTTGTGATTTACTCGAGTTTCATATTTCAATAGCTTCGTCATTTTGCAAGATATCGCTCAGATTCGTTTTCACATGATCCTTTCAGCTATTCATGCAGTTTGGGTCATGTGATATTTTGTGCTGAACCCCTCAGTTTTCTGTCAGTGATCTTCTTAAATTACCCAAAATGTAAACATCCTGATTTTGACCACCCTCAAAAGCTCAGGTTCAGTAATAGTAATGTAATTAGTCTCTCAGCATTATAGTAATTATAGGCGACATCTCAAAACCAAAACGGACTTACACAACCGACGGAAATCTTCGATGTAGCTTTGCAACTCTAGTTATGTAATAAGTGTATTTCTACTTTTTCAGACCCGGCCGGGTAGCTCAATTGGTAGCGTATCTGACTCGTGATCTGGAGGTCACGGGTTCGATACCCGGTTGCGGCGACATTCTTTCGGGCGATTTTTCCATCGCCTCTCACCTCTGATCTATGTAAGAAAGTAGTCAGTGTCTTCGAAAGAATGTTGTGTAAGTACTGGTGTAGGAAAGCCAGGAAAACATGGGTAGGTGCACTAACCGCCGTGATATGACCAAAGCTGTTGAAAGCGGCGTTAAACTCCAAACAAACAAAAATTCTACTTTTTCAGGAATACAAGCTGCCAAAGAAAACAATGCTGCTACAAGTGTTGTTGAACCAAAGAAAGCATCACTTCTAGACACACATGCTGCAAAGACCATTGCTCATGAGTAAGTGCTGACTACTGTAGATGTGACTGGCACATTGATGACCAAGAATATTCATTGATATATTTTTAGCTTACCTGAGCTTTGCTCAAGGTGAGTTATTGTGATTGCCTTTTGTCCGGCGCCCATCGTGCGTCAACTTCTTCTCCTTAGTAACCCGTGGGTCAATTGGGATGAAACTTCACAGAAAGCATCCTCTCAATGACCTCACTCTCACTTCAAGCCATGTTGATTGGTAAAAAAACATGGCTGTCAGGGGGCAGGGCTAATTTGTCTTATATGGCTATAGTGAAAAAATCTGTCAGACCGATTTTCAAATAATTTTGATAATTTTGTTCCTCTATCAGGTGAATTCAAGCCATGTTGATTGGTAAAAAACATGGTCGCCAGGGGGCTGGGCTATTTTGCTTTATATGGCTATAGTGAAAACGTAAAGAATCTTCTTTTGCGAAAGTGTCAGATCGATTTTCAAATAATTTTGTAGAAATATTCCTAGGATGACCCTCTTTCAGATTCCTTAGAGCCATGCTGATTGGTGGAAAAACATGGCCACCAGGTTGCGGGGTATTTTGCCTGTTATGGCTATAATGAAAACTTAAAAAATCTACAGGGCGGGGCTATTTTGCCTTATATGGCTTAGGGCTATTCCAGTAAAACATATGTCCCACCCCAGGAAGGCACTTTCAAAATTGACCAACCCCCTTCAGAAGTTTATTTGACTAGAAAAGAACCCCCTTTAGAATATTTTCTGAGCAAATTCGGACCCCCTTCAGAAGTTTATATTTTTTGTTGCAAATTTCAACCCTCAATAGCAGTTTTGTCGGACTTCTGATTAGGACTTACTATAAGTGTATTCATGGTCCAACAGTAAGTTTCTGCTCTTGCATCGTAAGTAAAGATGTTGATTCTGACAGGAATTAAAATACACATGAATTTGTATTGAGGTTTAAGACTGATTTTCAACATCTTTGGTCATTTAAAGGCGGTCAGTTATCCATACCCTCTGTTCCTGGAAGACCCAGTACTAAGCCAAACCCAAACAACTGACAGTTTCCTCATATAAATCAGAGGCGGAGGCCTCGAACTCGGAACCTTCAGGTTACTAACCTAGCATATTGCCAACCACGCCACAAAGGCCTTCATTAAGATATTTCAAATTAAATTTGAACAAGAAAATGTGTCCATGGAACACAGATGCCCCAGTCGACAGTCAGATGAACAAATGTAGGGTCACAAATAGCTTTATTCAACAGTTAAACAAAATAACTTTTTTCCGATTTTCAGTACCATACCGTTTTGATCGTATCTCGAAAAATTTGTCTTCAAACGAATTCTGTACACTACGTTTGAGAAATATATTATGTGGTTAAAACAAAGTGGTTTTTCTTCATCGGGCAGTCTGTCTGTCACAGTGATTCAGATTGCAACTCGGTCTTTTAAGACAGCTGTCCTAAATGTAAAAAAAAAACCAGGCCATTTTGTCCTAAACTTAAACAAGAGGGCCATGATGGCCCTGGATCGCTCACCAGATTTTTCTTTTCACTATAGCAATATAAGCCCTGCCCCCTGGTAGTTTCCTACCTTGGCTTGGCTTGAAAAAATCTAAGAGGGTCACCCTAGGAACATTTCTAGTAAATCTTTTGAAAATAGATCAGACACTTTCGGAGGAGAAGATTTTTTAAGGTCCACTATATCCATATAAGGCAAAATAGCTCCGCTCCCTGGAGGCCATTTTTTTATGACCAATCAAAATGGCTTCAAGATATCTGATGGAGGGTCACCCAAGGAACATTTCTACAAAATTATTAAACAAGAGTACCGCGGTACATAATACGCCCGTCAGGAACTTCTTTACAAATATTCTAAGTCCAAAAAGGGGCATAACTCATTCAAAAATTGACGAAATCCCAGGAAATATGAACTTGATCTGTGACACATCACTACAAAGCCTTATACAAAATTTTAAGAAACGGTCGTATAAAAATCGGCCTGACACCTTTGGAGAAGAAGATTTTTTAAGTTTTCACCTTAGTCATATAAGTCAAAATAGCCCCGCCCCCCTGGCGGCCATGTTTTTTGACCAATCAACACAGCACAGCTTCAAGGAATCTGATAGAGGGTCACCCAAGGAACATTTCTAAAAAATGATTTGAAAATCTGTCAACCAGTTTGGCAGAAGAAGAATTTTGAAGTTTTTTTCATTTCGTTGCCATGGAAACCAGAATTCTGCATGGATCCCAAAAATTTGAAGGAATTCTGGTGAGGCCATTGGGAGGATGCTTTCTGTGAAGTTTCAGCCCAATTGACCCACTGGTTACTGAGGAGAAAAAGTTGCCGGACAAAAGGCGATCACAATAACTCGCCTTGAGCAAAGCTCAGGTGAGCTAAAAATTCAAACCCAGAAAGGCCACTTTTAGATGCGCTTTCCAAACTTACACTTTACCTGATGAACACCTATTAAAAATCTGCAGCAATATTGAAAACCTTTTAGAATTACAGTTAATATACTAACAGGTTAAGAAAACATTGTGGCAAAAGGAGAAATGAGCAATTTATTCTTTTCCACAATGTTTTCAAAAGTCTTCTTCAGGTGACTGTCTAGCTTGTATTTTAAACTTATTTAGTGTTAAGCTGGAGTGAATTATTGTAATTTTCTCTTTAAACTAAATTTAAACATAAGTAAAGAGGGAAGAGAAAAAGTCATCTAATTGACTGTGGTTTCAGAGGAAAATGAAGCATTTCCACTATGTGACAGGTGATATACCTGGACAGTCTAAAATGTTTAAAAATTCAAGTAGGCTTGTATATTTATGATGTGGGGGATTCTCTTCTTTTTTTTTAGACCAAAAAACGTTTTGAGTGTCTTGTAAATTATGGCATTTTCATTTTCGCTGCTGGCCTTTATCACAACTTGTTCAAAGTTTGGCAGCAGATTTGCACAAATCACAGAGGCCTTATGGTTTTTGCTGTCTGCGTGCCTCTTTAATGTACTGGTCCGAAAATAGGAAGTCCCGTCTGTCAATGCATTTTTTATATGTTGAAATATGCTCAGCCAGAAATTTTGAAACGCTCTTGACGATTTGACAGGCAAATCAGGTACAGTACTTATTGAGGAGTTGGGCATTTGTTCTTAATCGGCTGAATTTTTATTATGTTTTCCGTTTTAATGCTTGTCGACGCGTTATCTTTCCGAAAAAAAAAGCGATTGTCGAAAATGTTTTGGTTCCGACATTTTGAAAGGGTTTAATCCGGGTTCTTAAAAGAGGCCCTACGATTGGCTGATATTTAATGAGCCAGCCAATGAAATCAAGTTTTACATCAATGATCATTAGACGCTTTACATGTAGTATACTTTAATGCATTGTAACTGCTATGAAGCGCGTACGTAACTCGACAAAACGCTTTTTGTTTATTATGTATCAAAATGCGTCTACTGCACATGATATTTTTCAGTTGGCTTCGCGGAGATTAACTCTAGCGATGTCATATTTCCGATGCCGGACGCCAATCTGATTCTGAATCTCTGCAGTCAATATAAATGAGCAGATACGGACAGAGGCAAAAAAGAAAATGATGCCCCCCTTTAGAAGCGAAATTGGACTTTTCACCACCCCCTACAGTAGCAAATTAAGAAAAATACCTTCCCCCTACAGAATTTTTTTATTTTGCCGTCCTGGGGTGGGACATATGTTCAACTGGAATAGCCCTTAAGTGAAAACTTAAAAATCTTCTCCTTCGAAAGTGTTTAGTCGATTTTCAAATAATTTTGTACAAATATTACTAGGATGACCCTCTATCAGATTTTCTTCAAGCCATGTTCATTGGTCGAAAACTATGGCCGCCAGGAGGCGGGGCTTTTATGGCTAAAGTGAAAAAAAAATCAGGTGAGCGATCCAGCCATCATGGCCCTCTTGTTCAATAAATGTTAATGCGATAAAAAAATTATTGGCATACTATGTTCAGTTGTAAATGTAGGAAAGTCTAGAAGACATTTACCTTTGTGGAAGGTAGAAGGGACAGAGTAATGCATAATAAATGATATTGCTAGTAGCATATTTGTTTGTCCCATATCAACCTAAACAGTGACTGACTTAATTCTGTAAAATGTATTACTGTTCTAGTCTTGGAAAGAAAAATTCAACACCTGCAGACATCAGACTCCGTGACAACAAGGCAAGACTGCAGTTTCTCTCTGGAGGCATTAGTGTGGTGGATGGCACCAACAACAGTTATTTGTATGTGAAGGACACCAGCAGTAGCTTGAAAAGGTGAGCACTTGAAAAATAAGATACTTGGAAATGCAAGTATCTCCTGACAAATAGGCAAAATAAATCAATTCCAGCAATATCTGGAATATCCATGTATTCATACTAAACATATACATGTACAGCTCAAAACCCTATTAGGTAAATTATTATTTAATTTCATAGGAGCATTTAGTCGCCACTTTGTCTGTCCATCCATTGGCCAAAAACTTTGTCTGCACCATAACGTTAGATCTGCTGAATTGATTTGGAACATACTTCACTTAGTACTGCCAACAAATCAAAGGATGTATTATGGCCAATGTCAAAGGTCGGGTCTCCAAGGCCAAAATCATATGTTGTGTTACAAGGTAATGTCTCCTACAATCTCTGTCCGTGTTAAAGTATCCACTTTGCACAAAGTTTTCTTAGAGCCCAGTGTTGTGTCATGAACCTCCCTCAAGATTGTATCTGCATGGTCAAGGTCATAACGTTGATTTTCCTCCAATACTCGATCTAGCAATATTGTTACTTTCCTTTCTCTTCAATGATGTCTATCCCCAGTTTTTATGTGCCCTCTGGGTTTTCAATTGCTGAAACCATTTGGTACTTCATATTCAGATTCCGTGACCACAAGGGAAACTGGGTAACAGTGACTGCTGAGGCCTCATCAGTTTTGGAGGGCATGATGACTACCTTGATGCCACCCAGCTGTGAACATGTTCCAAAAGATTGTGTAATTGTCAATGTTGATAACGTCACATGCACCTGTACAGACCATCTTTGGCGGTCATCACTTCGAGATCCTTGCCATCATTTCAAAGCTGCAAGAATGTACAAAAGGGCCTTGCTGATGGGTATAACTGCGGTACAGGAGGAAGAAAAAAGATTATTGACCCGGAACATCAAACAGCAGCAGCTAGCAAAACCGATAGATGGACGGAATTTGCTGCTTTGTTCAGATGATAATGAGGTACATCAGGTGTTAAATAGGAGACTGTGAAGGTGTGTGAGACTGTGTGTGCGTATATCAGGCTCGAGTCTTGAAATTGAAGATGTCTGCTGTTTATGTCTCAATGACACATTTTAGGATGTGTGGCAGGTAGCCTTTTGTCATTTTCATTTCGAGGTTGATATGTAGCTGCCTTACCAAGGTGTATTACAAACAGTTTTATCCACTTAACAAGATGTAAGGTTATGATTATTTCCCCCGCAAACAAAGTTTTGGGGGAGTATATTGGAATGATCCTGTCCGTCTGTCTGTCCATATGTCTTGTAAGCGCGACTCCTCCTTAACAGCTGGACCGATTCTGATGAAACTTTACACAGTTGCAGTACTCAACCTGATGATGTGCATAAAGTAAGATTATCCTGGTCAGAAATATTTCAAGGGAGATAATTGCCATTACTTAGTCCAATATTGCAATATGTGGTGACAGGTCTCGTAAGCGCAACTCCTCCTGAACGGCTGGACCGATACTGATGAAACTTTATATAGTTGCAGTACACAACCTGAGGATGTGCATGAAGTTCACTCACAGTTCTAGTTATGACTGGCAGAACAGATTTCTGTTACATTTTTTTTAAATTGCAGATAGTGGTTAGTGAAATGCAACGGCTGCACTCCATCCATGGAAATAAAATGTGGGAGATTTTGTCAACCGTGAAGAAGACTAAAGTTGTCGACAGACACCGACCATTAGATCTTCCGAGAGACAAGGTTGTCCAAGGCAAACCAAAGCAGCGCAATGCCAAACCGAGACCAGCAAACCCTTTCAAAAGAAGACGCAAACTTGTCAGTCAGGTAAGATTCCTAACAAGTGAATCTCACATCAAGGATAGAGATAAATGATCTTGAATGTCCGACAGTAAATTATTCAAGTTCTGTCATTCGATAACAATTGTGGTCGTTGAATAAAAGCGGATGGAATATACACCAGTCGTTGCACTGCAAAGTGATACGATTGTCAATTGGACCAATTATTGTGTGTAATTGAAGATTTTCAATAACCTTGACCTTGGGTCAGTTAAAAGTGAGTTATGTTAAATACTGTTTGAGCTCCTAGACTAACTAACCAGTAATCTCATATGAAGGATGAAATTGTGGTGCTTATGTTTAATAGAAATTACTATGCGTATTTTCTATCATAGGGAGCTGTAACTATACAGAAGCCACGGGGTGACCGCCATTCTAGCTACAGCATAAAGCGAGGAAGGAACGCAGCACGGAGAGCATCAAACAAAATTGGTAAATATTGTATTAATCATTTTCTAACTAGCGTTGCAAAGTGAACTGACACGCAAGGTGTGCATGTCCATTATCTATTTTGAGATGTTCCCCACAAATTACAAAACATATTGAGACACTCTAATGACATAATTCGAAACCGGGAAAACAAGGTAATCATAACCCATCAAAATTACCATTTTGGTTGAACTTTGAGGTTATATAACTCAAAAATATTGCCGGTGTAGGGATGGACATTTGTGGTAATTTTAGACAACCTAAGTTCGATACTAGTGTGATTTCAGAAATACCATACCATATATTTAAACAATGTTTCCAAAACTACTTGATGGATTGGAACTAAGCTTCACACAAATGATCCTCATGTACCCTAGATGTGCCTTTTGCATGGGTCCAATCCAACTGGTAGTTTTCAAAGTCTGCTTCAGAATCTTTTTTACTGACCCAATCGCCCCAATTATTATCAATTATTCCGTCCGGCGACAAAACCTGAAAACCTACTAGGTGGATTAAAACTGAACATTTTGGAGCTTTTGAGACCACCACTGCCGCAAAAACTAAAGGTGATCGAGTAGTAGCAACTATGTTGGAAAATAGTTTCACATCAATATCTTGAGGAGTTTTTGAGATACACACAAGTAAAGACAAATAACAAGAATAAACAGATGGAAAACAATATGTTTCCATCTCCTGCGATGCATGGCAAAAACATAATAAAAAGAAACACAATGCATGACGAAAACCTAGTCATGAGGTGGGGAAAAATGGTTTGTTTGAAAAGAATATTGAAAAGTTGAAATATATTTCTTTTGCAGTGAGCAGAGCCAGACAACAAGTGCTTCATAAATTATGTACCCCTAAAGCAGTGGACACGAGAGATGTACACTCAACGCCTGGGATTGGTCACAATGTTGAACCCACTCCTGGATGCAGCAAAGATATGAATAGAACACCCGTCACAAGAAAAACAGGTAACTTTTATCTAGCCTCTGTCCGAATGTAAAATATTTAATGTAGATTAGTGGTAATTTTTAGCTCGATTTTTCGAAGAAAAGGCTAGCTATACTACTCGCCGAGCTCTCATGGATATCTAACTACTGTATAAGTTTGATTAAGATACAATCAAAACGGAAGACTGTTTCGTGTTAACAAGCTGTATTATAGCACTTTTAACAATTTCAAGGGCCATTATCCAGTCAAGCATTAGCAGATCTGGCTGGTTTTTGAAAAGAACCGAGCTCTCATGGATATCTAACTACTGTGTAAGTTTGATTGAGATACAATTAAAACTGAAGCCTTTATCGTGTTAACAAGAAATTGTTTACGGACGCATGCACGACGGACAAATCACGACGGCATAAGCTAAAAACTACCAGGTGTATTGGAACTATACTTCACCACATGATCATGTTTTTAAACCCGGCATTGAATGTAATGGCCATTTTGGTCCCTTTATTTATTCAAGCAGAAATCAGGTAGGTAATAATTAGATATATTGATTACTGATTGCATTTATTTTTTCTCCAGATTTGGTATACAGTCGATTGATGACAAAACGGCTAGAAATCGAAAGTCAAAAACGACAGGCAACGCCGTACCAAATGCAATTGCTGCGATTTAAATCTCCTGGATTGAGTAGGGGGCAGCTACTGGTTAAGCTCTCCAAGCTGAAAAATAGTAAGTGTCCTACTTATATGTCTAATAATCTAGTGTCACTAAGGCAGCATTGTGGACATTTTACTATAGACACCATACATGTAGCTAGATTTAACAACATTCACCACATCAAACAGGTTTTTTCATATTTACTTTCAGAACCAACATTCAGTAGAAGTGGTAGACTGATCAAGAAGAAAACCAAGGGGTGCGATTTTGTGACTCCATGAAGCTGGAAAGTCTTGGATACATAGCTTTACTTCAAAGCAAGGACTCGCATTACTGAAGAATGTGACAAGATCTTTAATCAGACACATACATCTTATCAGATTTTGTGTTTGGCAAAGGCTGTGTATAGTATATCCTGTCTTCAAGAATATATATCCCCGGCGACAGTTGTTGCGTGTTTTGTGGTTTTTTAGCTCACCTATGCATGATGTGCAAGGTGAACTATTGTGATCAAATTTTGTCTGTCGTGCGTCGTCAACATTTGAGCTTGTTAACACTCTACGGGCTACATTTTGCATCCAATCTCCATGAAAGTTTATCAGAACGCTCATCTCCATAAAGTCTTGGACATGTTCGAAACTGGGTCATATGAGGTCAAAAACTAGGTCACTAGCTCGAATTGAAGGGAAATCTTGTTAACACTCTTGAGGCCACATTTTCAACTTGAGCATGTTGAAACTTTATCAGAATGTTTGTCTTGATGATATGTAGGTCAAGTTCGAACATGGGTCACGTCGGGTTGAAAAGTAGGTCACTATGTCAAATTAAAGGAAAATCTTGTTAACACTCCAGAGGCCGCAATTTTTGCTTCAGCAGTTTGAAATTTTGTTAGAATGTTTGTCTTAAAAATATCTAGATCAAGTTTGAATATGGGTTATGTCAAATTAAAGGAAAATCTTGTTAACACTTTGGATGCCGCATTTTTTGCTTCAGCAGCTTGAAATTTTGTCAGAATGTTTGTCTTAAAGATATCTAGGTCAAGTTCAAATATGGAAAATCTAGTTAACTCTGTAGAAGCCGCATGTTTTGCTTCAGCGACTTGAAATGTGTTCAGAATGTTGAGCTGAATGATATCTAGGCCAGGTTTGAATATGGGTCATGCCGGGTCAAAAACTAGGTCACTAGGTCAAATTGAAGGAAAATCTTGTTAACACTTTGGATGCCACATTTTTTGCTTCAGTAGCTTGAAATTTGGTCAGAATGTTTGTCTAAATGATTTCTAGGCCAAGTTTGGATATGGGTCATGCCGGGTTAAAAACTATGTCACTAGGCCAAATTGAAGGTTAATCTTGTTAACACTCTGGATACTGCATTTTTAATTTCAGCATGATGAAACTTTATCGGAATGTTTTTCTTGATGATATGTAGGCCAAGTTCGAATATGGGTCATGCTGGGTCAAAAACTAGGTCACTAGATCAAATTGAAGGAAAATCTTGTGAACACTTTGGATGCCGCATTTTTTGCTTCAGCAGCTTGGAATTTGGTCAGAACGTTTGTCTGAATTATATCTAGATCAAGTTTGAATATGGGTCATATTGGATCAGAAACTAGGTCAATAAAGAAAAATATTGTTCAAACTCCGGAGGCCGCATTTTTACTTTGAGTAAGTTGTCTTGATGATATCTAGTCCATGTTGGAATATGGGTCATATCAGGTAAAAAATTATAGATCACTAGGCCAAATGAAGGAAAATATTGATAACACTGTGGAGGTTGCATTCAGAATAATTGTCTTGACATGTTTTGAATTACAGTACATTGTATAATTAGGTGAGCGATCCAGGGCCATCATGGCCCTCTTGTTTTGGGTGGGGTGGGGAGGGAGATAGGCGTTCCACCTGAAGAGATTTCCTGTCACTGCTGCTGAAGCCACATTGTTTTTATCCGATTTCCACCAATCTTTACATTTTATTTTGGTTGACCTTCGCTTGAACAGGTTCCCATTTCAAGGACGTGACTACAAGGTCACCATTACTATTTATAGAAAATCCTTGTCACCACTCCTGTGGCCATATTTCCACTAGTTTGGGTTGTGGATGATTATAGCTGTTTCAGATGCGTGACAAGGCCAAGGACACTTGCTATTTATAGAAACCACTAACAATCAATCTTGGAGACCCTCAACAGTTGTCACATGTGACAGTAACTAACCATTTAATTGAGACAATTTGCCTGTTGCCAGGGGATACATTTCTTAGTCCAGCACTGTTTGTCATGATGCAGGGCTTGAAATTGTTGTTATTCAAGCAACTGGCCAATTGCGATGGGGCATGCTCATTTAAATTCAACATGCCCATTGAAAAAATCTATTGCAATCAGCGCCCAGGCGTGTAAACTGTTTAAGCCCTGTGGTAAACAGGTTTCAATGGTTTATATAGTGAACTGGTAGTTGATCAATGGTTGCCATGATTTAGTGGTTGCAAGTAATTTAGTTACATTGTGTAAAGGGTATCAGTTTTGATGCACTGATATAAATGTATATATGTGTTTTAGTTATCCTGAGTATGTTTTAGAAAAAGAACAGTAATCCAAGATTTGTTCAATAAAACAGTTTATTTCGAACATTTTTTCGCTTTTTCACTCGGATACTAAGTATTTTACCCTTTGGAAAGATAGAACTCTGCTAAAGCCCAGATGCCCTTGTCACTGGAGTGGATCGTCGGCCTTTATTAGGCGTGTTTCTCACAGACTCCGCCGCATGTATTAGGGGAGCACTCGGGGCCCAGAGGCCCTTATCACCGAAATGTGAACTGTGGCCGAATTTGCTATACGGCAGGTCCCGCCGTCTATTTGCGTTTACGGCTAAGTGCCTTGTTTCAAGCGAGCACTCCGCTGCTGGTAGGGGAAATGTGAGCCGTGGCCGAATTTTGCAATAAAGCAGGTCCCGCCATCTACCCGCGCTTACAACGAAGTGCTGGTCCTGTTTCCAGTGAGCATTCGGCTGCTGGTAGGGGAAATGTGAGCGCCGGGCCCGAATTTGCTATGAGGCAGGTACCGCCGTCTATCCGCCCTTAAGTGAAGTGCTGGTCTTGTGTCAAGCGAGAACTGCTGGCCGGGGATATATAAGCCGGAGCCGCATATGCTATAAGGCAGGCCCCGCCGTCTACCCGCGCTTACGGCCAGCACTTCGCCGTAAGCGCGGGTAGACGGCGAAGTGCTGGCATACTTTCAAGCGAGCAGTCCGCTGCTGATAGAGAAAATGTGAGCCGGGCCGCATATGCTATAAGGCAGGTCCCGCCGTCTAGTTATGGCGATGTGCTGGCCCTGTTTCAAGCGAGCATTCCGCTGCTGTTAGAGAAATGTGAGCCGGGCCCGAATTTGCTATAAGGCAGGTCCCGCCGTCTACCCGCGATTACGGATAAGTGCTGGCCTTTTTTTAAGCTAGCACTCCGCTGCTGGCCGGAGAAATGCGAGCCGGGTCGCATATACTATAAGGGCTATTATATTTTAGTATAGAAACGGCAAGGAACGTTTGATAATTTATGAGCATGTAGTCAAGTACAAATACTGCAACTTTGGCTGATTTTTCTTTTTTTGTCAGAATCATGTGGATTCAGCCGCTTATTCTCGTATAGGCAGTTACGCGCCTGCTTGGGAATCAATTTGAAAAACCTTGTTCCAAAATTAGAAATGGCTCATTTAGAGCAATGTTTCTTTTGCTACAATGTTTTGATAACCCTTTCCCATAAACAACATATCTGCAGCAGACGAATTTAAAACATCTTTGCACACACATGGTGTAAATGTCTAATTTTGCCTTAAATCATTGTTAATTTAATATTAACAATGTGTTTTTCAATGTGTTTTACTTTCATTACGTCTGCACTCAGTATTTGCACGGATAATTATTTTGACGTGAACTAGTGTACCTTGACCTTATAATATAGTGTTGTGTAACCTCCAGTCATTGTCACCAAGCGCTTGATTCCTTGATTGTTGCGCTAAAACGATACTGATTAAACGTTCGAATAACGAAAAGAACATTTTTAACGATTTCAACGTATTTTGCTTCATTATTGCAATGATTTAAGGACCTTGGTCAGAAGAACCAGGTATATGGATATTTTATATGATTATGCATTGAACGAAGGCTTCATTGTTTGTTGTCTTAAACGTTTAACGACTAAATATTTGTATTGTTGACGGAGCCAAAAGGTTTTGTTTTATTCAGTTCAGGCATTTAGAATTGTTTGTTTCTTAAGTGCTTATACCGAAGGATGAACCATCTTAATGTACAAGATTTCTGATATGTAATTATACCCCCAAAAAACAAAGTTTTGGGGGGGTATATAGGAGTCACTGTGTCGGTCGGTCGGTCGGTCGGAAGCCATATTTTGTCCGGACCATATCTTATTCTTAACAATGCAACATAGGATTTGAACGAAACTTCATAGGATGATACAACACATTGAGAGGAAGTGCGGTGTACAGGAACCATAACTCTATTTTATCTAAATACAAAGTTATTGCCCTTTGTTACTTTTTCTTATTCGTAGAGTCTTGTCCGGAGCATAACTTTAAAACTAATTGTTGGAATTTAATAAAACTTCATAGGATGATACAACACATTGAGAGGAAGTGCAGTGTATAGGAACCATAACTCTATTTAATCTAAATAAAGAGTTATTGCCCTTTGTTACTTTTTCTTGTCCGGAGAATTACTTAATAACTAACAGATGGAATCTAATAAAACTGCATACAATGGTAGAGCATAATCAGAGGAAGTGCAGTGTACAAGAACCATAACTCTAATTTACATAATTACAGAGTTATTGCCCTTTGTTACTTTTTCTTATTCGTAGAGTCTTGTCCAGAGCATAACTTTAAAACTGATTCTTGGAATTTATTAAAACTTCATAGGATGATACCACACATTGAGAGGAAGTGCAGTGTACAGGAACCATAACTCTATTTAATATAAATACCGAGTTATTGCCCTTTGTTACTTTTTCTTGTCCGGAGAATTACTTAATAACTAACAGATGGAATCTAATAAAACTGCATACAATGGTAGAGCATAATCAGAGGAAGTGCAGTGTACAAGAACCATAACTCTAATTTACATAATTACAGAGTTATTGCCCTTTGTTACTTTTTCTTATTCGTAGAGTCTTGTCCAGAGCATAACTTTAAAACAAATTGTTGGAATTTAATTAAACTTCATAGGATGATACAACACATTGAGAGGAAGTGCGGTGTACAGGAACCATAACTCTATTTTATCTAAATACAGAGTTATTGCCCTTTGTTACTTTTTCTTGTCCGTAGAATTACTTAATAACTAATAGATGGAATCTAATAAAACTACATATAATGGTAGAGCATAATCAGAGGAAGTGCAGTTTACAAGAAACATAACTCTACTTTACATAATGACAGAGTTATTGCCGTTTGTTACTTTTTCATATTCGTAGAGTCTTGTCCGGAGCATAACTTTAAAACTAATTGTTGGAATTTAATAAAACTTCATAGGATGATACAACACATTGAGAGAAAGTGCAGTGTACAGAAACCATAACTCTATTTAATCTAAATACAGAGTTATTGCCCTTTGTTACTTTTTCTTGTTTACAGAGTTATGGCCCTTTTGTTGGTCGGTCGTAAACCATATTTTGAGTCAAGGTGCTGTTTTGGGGGTATTTATCATCTTCAGTGATATTTCTAGTTATTGATTGTTTAACGTATAAAGGCATTTGCATTATGTTTAAGCTTGTAATCTTTTTGTTTACATGTATATTCATGACGTTGTATTGTTAATTTCAGTTCTTACGGTTTTCTACTAATAAAGATAAGAACCAGTCACGAATTTTCTTTTGAGACCAAGGGCTCCTTACAGTAAGAACTGGGTTCATCATCAACCTTCGACATGAAGACTCAGGACCCAGAGGTTTCGGACCAAACTAATCACCCAGTCGAGGAACGTCCACAGCGCGAGACGATTCGCACACAGAAGATGACTGCACACATGGAAGACGAGTCACATACAAGAATATCGCATCTAAATCGAACATATGACCAGTGGAAAATTCATATTAAGGAATGTAAAACTAGACTTAGAGAAAAATGCACTGATAGTGAACTTGGTAGTATGATGGACTCTATCCAAACACATGAGAGAAATGTAATACAATGTTTTGAAAGATTGAAGTACTGTGTAACTCCAAATGCAGACGTCGAGTTGACGCGTGCATCGCTGTCACAAATGATGCTTTAAAATTGATAAATGAAATGATATCTGGAGTTGAACACTATGATGACATTCAGTTCAAAAAGCAATTACAAAATACCGGATATGCAAATTCAATATTTACTTTGTCAGACATTGATTCATAATCTGTTAAGTCAGGCATTACAATAAAATCTGTCGCATCTGAGAAAGCTGTTGACGCAGCAGACGAACTTGCTGATAAAAGGGCTGAGCTTGCTGCTCTTGAAGTTGACAGAGAATGCAATAACACTAAAAATAATCAAGCTTCAGAACGCGAAATAATAAACGCCAAAAAGAGCGTAGCAGCAGCAGAAGCGAGACTAGCCACTTACACTCAAGTAGCAAATGAATCTAGCAATCAGCCTATAGCTAGTAACAATGAACATTCAACCAGTGAATTAGCGAAGGCCCTAGCAGACTCAGTGAATTTGAATAGACTTCCTGTACCAGAACCATCAGTATTTACTGATGATCCACTTCAGTTTATGGAATGGAGGACTTCCTTTAAACTGCTTATTGAAGGCAAGGGCATCTCTCCAAATGATAAAATATTTTACTTGAAAAGGTATGTTGGTGGTGAGGCAAAGCGAGCAATTGAAGGTTTCTTCTTCAGCGGCAGTGCAAAGGCATACGAAAATGCAATGGCTATTCTAGAGGAACGGTTTGGACACCCATTCATTGTGAAAAGGGCATTTCGGACAAAATTGGACAATTGGCCCGGTATTCCTGCACGTAATCCAAGATTACTTTGTGACTTTGCTGATTTTTTGCGTGCTTGCAGAGATGCAAGTGAACAGTTTTCTAATCTTGGTGTACTTAGCGACTGCTTTGAGAATCGCAAAATGGTGAAAAAACTACCAGAATGGGCTGCAAATAAGTGGAACCGTGAAGTACAGTCAACCCTTGATAGCATTGGCAGTTATCCGACTTTTAAGCAATTTGTAAACTTTGTAAACAAAGAAGCGCGAATCGCATGTAACCCAATGTCGTCACCATATTTTCTTGAAAGCAAACCTGTTGACAAGCATAACGTTAAGACACTATCAACAAATGCAAGTGAAACGACAAACTCAAATCTCAATGGCGTGTACGGGCAAAAACTGTGTGTGTATTGTAAGAAGAAATATCATACAATTTCAGATTGCCGTACATTATTCCCTTAACGATTGAACTGAAACGAACATTTATTAAAGAAAACAGTTTGTGTTTTGGGTGTTTAAATGGAGGTCACCGAAACAAGGACTGTCCTGAAAAGCTCAAATGTGACAGGTGTAATCTTCGACATCCAACATGTATGCATGAAGAACGCCCATTGCGTAAAAACGAAAATTATGATCAGGACAATGTCAAGGCCGCAACTGCCTTTCGTGTAAATAGAAACGAAGGTCACAGCACTTCGATGATCGTACCAGTATGGCTGTCTTCTGAAAGTACTCCTGATTGTGAAATTTTGACATATGCGCTTTTGGACACACAAAGTGATACTTCATTCATTCATGAAGATACAGCAGCAAGCTTACAAGTTCAAGGCAATCCCATAAAATTGAGCTTGTCTACCATGGCTTCTGAAAGAACTGTTATCCAGAGTAAGAGAATAACAGGACTTAAAGTTCGTGGTTTTCAATCAAGTGAAAAGCTGAGAATTAGCAATGCCTATACAAGGGGCTTCATTCCGGTTGACCGATCCCATATTCCAACGCGTGAAACAGCGTCAGCGTGGCCACACCTAAAGGAAATCGCTGAGAAGCTCGCGCCTATGCAATCCTGCGATGTCGGCCTATTGTTAGGCTATAACTGCCCGGAGGCCTTGGCACCTCGAGAAACAATTCAGGGAAAGGGAACACAACCTTACGCAGTACTCACAAGCCTTGGTTGGAGTGTTGTTGGATATAGTGACTCCGGATATAACTCCCCACATAACATTTTTTCCACATGTCACCGTGTTTGCGTCAAGGAATTACCACCAGTATCCCCAAAGGATGCTGTTAAGGCGCTGGAGACGGACTTTGCCCATGACTGTGTTAACGATGTCAAGGTTTCGCAGGAAGATATTTTGTTCTTGAACATAATGGAAGAAAACGTGCACCAACGTAACGACAAACACTTAGAACCACCACTTCCATTCAAGGAAAGGCCTATACTACCAAACAATAGACACCTTGCCTTGACACGGTTATTCCACCTTAAACGCAAACTGAGTAGGGATGAGCAATACCATGAGAGATACAAAACATTCATGAAAGAGATGATTGAACGTGGAGATGCCGAACCAGTTCCTGAAAGGTCGGCATCAGATTGTCAGTGGTACATACCGCATCACGGTGTTTTCCATCCAAAGAAGCCAGATAAGCTCCGCATATTATTTGATTGTTCTGCCAAATATCAGAATACTTCCTTGAATCAGCATCTACTTAGTGGGCCAGATCTCACAAACGGACTAGCAGGTGTTCTTATAAGATTCAGACGTTTTCCAGTTGCTATAATGTGTGACATTAAAAAAATGTTCCATCAATTCTTTGTGTGTGAACCAGATCGAGATTATCTACGATTTTTATGGTGGAAAGATGGGGACATGAACTCCCAAATTGCAGACTTTCGCATGAGAAAACACTTATTTGGTGCAGCCTCGTCACCTGGGTGTGCTAATTACGGTCTAAAGTATCTAGCTAAGTCCCAAGAAGACAAATATCCTAAAGCATCGTCATTTGTGCAACGGGACTTCTATGTAGACGATGGTCTTACCAGTGTGAAAACTGAACGAAAAGCTATGCAGCTAGTTAAGGATGCTCAAACGATTTGCAGCAATGGAGGACTACGCTTACATAAGTTTGTCTCAAATAGCAGATCTGTCATTCAGTCTATACCAGCATCAGAAAGAGCTGAAGACGTCAAAGATCTGGACTTGACATTTGAAACCTTACCTGTTGAACGAGCACTTGGCATTTCATGGAGCATCGAACAAGACATTTTTCAGTTTTGTGTATTTCGCGAATTAGACAAGGACTTAAGTAACATGTCACCAATCAGGCGGAACATATTGTCTGTAGTTGCATCGTTATTGAACCCCTAGGATTGCTCTCCCCTGTCACGTTGAAGGGGAAGAAAATATTGCAGCAAATGTGTCAAAGTGGTATAGGTTGGGATGACCAACTTCCGGTCTCTGATGAACCTGAATGGAACAACTGGATCAAAGATCTAAAGGGACTTCAGAACTTACAGATCCAAAGATGTTTGATTCCTAACAAGTTTGACGAAGACACTGTCATTGAACTTCATCATTTCTCAGATGCGAGCAGTTACGGATACGGTCAGTGCTCGTACATCAGACTAGTGAATAAGGACAGTGTGCATTGTGCGCTGCTTATCGGAAAGGCAAGAGTGGCTCCATTGACTATTGTGACAATTCCCAGACTTGAACTAACAGCAGCTCACTTATCTGTTAAAATGAGCCAGTTTTTAAAGAGAGAAATCGATCTGCCAGTGAATAGGGAATATTTCTGGACTGACTCGCGTGTAGTGCTAGGATACATTGCCAATGAAGCACGTCGGTTTCATGTTTTTGTCGCAAATCGTGTGCAAATGATAAGACAATCTACGGAACCAAGTCAATGGTTCTATGTGCGGTCGAGTAACAATCCAGCAGACCATGCTTCACGTGGTCTCAACGTAACAGAGCTTCAAAATTCTACATGGTTTACCGGTCCAGCCTTTCTTTGGCAACGGCACATAGAGTATGAGACAGTGATACCGGAACTTAAACTAGGTGATCCTGAGGTCAGATCCGCTAGGTCACTCCATACCGAAACGTCAGAACATATAAACATTTTAGAGCTTCTTGAAAGATTTTCATGTTGGTCCAAGGCCATTTCTGTTGTGGCTAGATTGCAAAGACTAGCAAACGGTGTTAAGGGAACACATTCTCCAACGGTTGACGAACGTCACAAGGCTGAATTGACTATCGTAAAGTTAGTTCAACGCGATTCATTTCCAGGTGTGATAGATACACTGGGCTCATCAACAGCGTTACCCAAGTCTAGTAGCCTGTACCCTCTGGATCCCATACTGAAGAATAGTGTATTGCGGGTCGGAACTCGTCTACGAAAAGCTAATCTACCTGAAACATGCATTTACCCAGTAATCCTTCCAAAGAATGCTCACGTGACAAAACTAATTATATCTCATGCACATCAGAACATTAAACATCAAGGCCGAGGCTTTACTGTGAACAAACTAAGATGTTTAGGCTATTGGATTGTTGGTGGGAGTAAAATTGTTGCAAACTTTATAAGGGACTGTGTTGTGTGTCGTAAACTCAGACGACCTACAGAGTCTCAGAGAATGGCAGACTTACCCAGTGATCGTGTTGAAGAGTACCCACCTTTCACATACTGTGGCATGGACTGTTTTGGACCGTTTACCGTGAAACAAGGTCGTAAGGAAATCAAACGATATGGACTGTTATTTACTTGTTTGTGTTCGCGCGCAGTTCATATTGAAATGCTTGACGACATGTCTACAGATGTGTTCATTAACAGTTTAAGATGTTTCTTGGCAATCCGTGGTACTGTGAGACAAATACGTTCAGATCAAGGTTCTAACTTTATAGGTGCTAAAAATGAGCTAAGTGTCAAAATTGATGTACCTAAGGTAACATCCTATCTTGCTGAGAAACAGTGTGATTTTAAATTGAATGCTCCATGCTCAAGCCATACAGGAGGAGTGTGGGAAAGACAAATAAGGACCATTAGAAATGTTCTGAATTCTGTACTGTTACTGTGCCCAGGACGTTTGGATGACGCTTCATTGAGAACTTTGTTTTACGAAGTGATGGCTATTGTTAACAGCCGTCCGTTAACTGTGTCGGATACAAATGATCCGAGTGCATTAGAACCACTTACCCCGAACCACATACTGACCGGAAAATCAGATGTTCCTGCACCACCACCCGGAGAGTTCGTGCGTGAAGATCTCTTCTTGCGAAAACGATGGAGAAGAGTGCAATATTTACTTGAACAGTTTTGGTCGCGATGGCAACGAGAGTACATTGCTGCCATATCACTCCGACAAAAGTGGCATACGGCTCGCCGCAACATCCGTGTGGACGATATCGTGTTGATCAAGGACGCGGACCTACCAAGAAATCAGTGGCCGCTCGCTTTCGTTGTTGAAGC
Source organism: Serripes groenlandicus (assembly GCA_031761405.1). Classification (NCBI taxonomy): domain Eukaryota; kingdom Metazoa; phylum Mollusca; class Bivalvia; order Cardiida; family Cardiidae; genus Serripes; species Serripes groenlandicus. Next base: position 944,753 of record JASEVX010000034.1, on the reverse strand, counting down.
CAATCCTGATGACGATGGACTCGTGCGTAGGGTCAAGGTCAAGGTCGGAATCCGAGGAACAGCTCCAGTGACAATTCTAGAGCGCAGTGTACACAAACTGGTTTTGCTAATTGAGCATCAATAGAACTTAAACGTCTGTCTTAAGTTTGATTTTGTGACGTTTGAAATCATGCTAAATGCAATATTTGACAATTGTTTCTAGTCAGTGTTGACTCTAGTCTTAGTGTTTTCTGCATAGTTACCTTATTATTATGTCTCCCCCTGTATACAGGGGAGATATATTGTTTTTGTCCTGGGCGTCTGTCTGTCTGTCTGTCTGTCTGTCTGTCTGTCTGTCCGTCTGTCCGAAATCGTGTCCGCTCCATATCTCCAAGACGGCTTGAAGGATTTTCATGAAACTTGGCTCACATGTTCACCTCATCAAGGCGACGTGCAGAACTCACGTCTCGACAATATAGGGTCAAGGTCAAGGTCACGCTTGAAGGTCAAAGGTTTGAGGCTTTATTTCGTGTCCGCTCCATATCTCCCAGACGGCTTGAAGGATTTTCATGAAACTTGGGTCACATGTTCACCTCATCAAGGCGACGTGCAGAACCCGCGTCTCGACAATATAGGGTCAAGGTCAAGGTCACACTTGAAGGTCAAAGGTTTGAGGCTTTATTTCGTGTCCGCTCCATATCTCCGAGACGGCTTGAAGGATTTTCATGAAACTTGGGTCACATGTTCACCTCATCAAGGCGACGTGCAGAACCTGCGTCTCGACAATATAGGGTCAAGGTCAAGGTCACGCTTGAATGTCAAAGGTTTGAGGCTTTATTTCGTGTCCGCTCCATATCTCCCAGACGGCTTGAAGGATTTTCATGAAACTTGGGTCACATGTTTACCTCATCAAGGCGACGTGCAGAACCCGCGTCTCGACAATATAGGGTCAATGTCAAGGTCACGCTTGAAGGTCAAAGGTTTGAGGCTTTATTTCGTGTCCGCTCCATATCTGTCCCAAATTTATAGGTTGGAATGTTTTGAGAGATTTTGACAGATATTTGAGGGGAGACATCTGTTTTTTGCAAAAACAATTCTAGTTGCCTTTAAAGTTGCATTTAGTAAATGCTGATTGTTTGTATACGAATGTTAAGATTATTAATGTCTTGTACTTTGAATATTAATTAATGCCAACAAGTTTAAAGGGTATTTAGGATAATTTAGTGAATACTTATATTGTATTACATTTTTATCTTTAAAGACCTTAAGAAATCATGTATGATTTGGTGGGAGTGTAAATGTCTAATTTTGCCTTAAATCATTGTTAATTTAATATTAACAATGTGTTTTTCAATGTGTTTTACTTTCATTACGTCTGCACTCAGTATTTGCACGGATAATTGTTTTGACGTGAACTAGTGTACCTTGACCTTATAATATAGTGTTGTGTAACCTCCAGTCATTGTCACCAAGCGCTTGATTCCTTGATTGTTGCGCTAAAACGATACTGATTAAACGTTCGAATAACGAAAAGAACATTTTTAACGATTTCAACGTATTTTGCTTCATTATTGCAATGATTTAAGGACCTTGGTCAGAAGAACCAGGTATATGGATATTTTATATGATTATGCATTGAACGAAGGCTTCATTGTTTGTTGTCTTAAACGTTTAACGACTAAATATTTGTATTGTTGACAGAGCCAAAAGGTTTTGTTTTATTCAGTTCAGGCATTTAGAATTGTTTGTTTCTTAAGTGCTTATACCGAAGGATGAACCATCTTAATGTACAAGATTTCTGATATGTAATTATTGATTGTTTAACGTATAAAGGCATTTGCATTATGTTTAAGCTTGTAATCTTTTTGTTTACATGTATATTCATGACGTTGTATTATTAATTTCAGTTCTTACGGTTTTCTACTAATACAGATAAGAACCAGTCACGAATTTTCTTTTGAGACCAAGGGCTCCTTACACATGGGAAATCTTTATAAATGAAGAAATAATTACTGAAAAAAATGAAAATATTTTGACTAAAGGAGACATTGCTTGTTTTGAGCAATTTCTCATTTTGTCACAATGTTTTCATTATTTGTCTGCTGCACAGGCATCAGAAAGTATATCATTACCCTTTTTGGTGTTATTATATTGTGTTGAAAAGATGAAAAGACATCACTGCCAATTTTGATGTCGCTTGTGATGTTTAGGTCACAGTTGACTTGACAGTAACCTCAAGACTAACAGCTTATAATAAACAACTTCAACTGCATTAGATGGAGATGAAAGAAAAATTGACACAGGCACGTTGGTGGTCTACATGTATAATAAAACAATCTACACACATCAACTCACGACTCATCTATTCAAAAACTTTTCTCACATAAATAATGACTAGTAAGTATTGTAAAAAGTCTAGATCTCCTCGTCTGAAATGGGGTAATCTACAAGTCCTTGAGCATTCCCAGGCCCTGTCTTCAACTTTTTCTTCTGGGCAAAGATAAAGGACTCGAGCTACCGCTTTGTTGGCCGCTCTGTTTGCACAAGTTTCATCGACAGTTTCCTGACAGTCTGCTCACCACTCTGCAATGCCTCCAGGCACTTGGTATGAGTCTGAAAAATGCAATTGGTACAGGTTTGTCACAGCTTGGGTCTGCAAACTTCTATGCAATAATGCTGTACATGTACTTGCAAACACAAAATAAAGAGTAAATAAGTAAAAATATACTGAATGCCAAAAGAAACGATACATCAGGTAAATATAAATTTCATCACAATAATTTTATTTGGAAGCAAAACAAAATCATAATTATCCTATAGCCAGATATTTAATGTGTATTGCTGTAGAAATTTGTATATCCCTTGTCATCAGATTTTTTTTCTCTCTGTACTTCTATTAGTGCTGTTTGTGCATAACCAGGTGTATACAAACGGAATATTACGTTGCGGTAGCGATAAAAGGGTTCGTATTGCGCTACAAGTAGCGTGGAAAAATCGATATCTAACGAGACCAAAGGTCGAGTAAGATATGGATTTTCCCACGCTACGAGTCGTGCAATACGAACACATTTATCGCTCCCGCAACGTAAAATTCCCTTTATTATATACCTATGATCTATGAAGAGCGAAAAAACTAACAAATCTACAGATTCAATATATTTTTTATTGGAGATACAATTTTGTAATCTTGAAAAGAAAAGATGAATGGCGGTAGAATATTTACAACAATACTTAGGCCACGCCCCTAGAAAGTATGCTAAAACGTAGGTCCCGCCCAATAGCATTATCAAATTAAATTTCCATTGTTTTGTGGGAGAAAATAACAACATAATATTTATTTGCGGGTTTAATTAAATTTGACGCTAAGTTTTCGATACATACACTAGAAACAATTGTCCTAAATAGTACTGGTTTTCTGCATATTTTACTACGTAGCGCAGATTCAAAACGGGAACCGCGCTGAAAGTAGTCCGCGCACCGGGTGCTAATACGGAATTTTAATCCGTCGTGTGTGAACTGTGCATGTCAATCTGCATGTATTTCCACCGAAAAATGTACTGGCATATGATAAATTAGATTATCCATGACTTTTTTTGCACAGTTTATACCTAAGTTTACATAAAAAACAAAGAGTCAATCATAGTCTCTGGTTTACTCACAGATTCATTCCGGAGTGGGTTCTTCATGGGTGGAACCCACACTGCAGTCAGTGGTACATGTCTCCCCATCACATCCACCCGCCATGTTCCAAGTGTTTGCAAGTGCATGGTCAGCACCACACGAAAAGAACACCGGTGGCCAGTTTTGGCCCTCTCCTTTTCTTTCAGGCAACCTGTGAATAAAATAATACACACATTCAGACAACATAATCTAGGTTACAATACACCAAATAAATTCCTTCTTTGTTTCCATGTAAATTGAACAGTTTCAGTCCTCAATTGTCACACTTTCTAAGCGTTTCTCATGTAGAACACCAGTATGATACCATTGAAAAGAGTTTCATCTGAGCTTTAAAACAATCCAAAGAAAAGTGGGGGTCATGCATTATGCAAGAAAGAACTCACCAGGTGAAAATGGTTACCTTCATTTTGGACCAAATCGGGCCCGGACAAAACCGATGTTTAGCATTCTCTACTTTCTCTTTCAAGCAAGGTCAAAATACTACAAGTGATCAAATCATTCATTTCCCGTACATCCTGTACACATTTACAATGATTTTAAACTCAATGTCATATATTCAATACATTCTGGTGATGGTATACACTCATTTTCTATGCAAACAATCAGCATGACAGAGGATGAATTTAGCGTAATTCGACCTGTAGAATTCTAATTCAAATTCATGTAAATCATTTTCTTGTATCAATACTGTATTAGCAGTAACTTTCTTTGACTCATATATTGAGGAAACCAAAGTCAGCAAGCGAATAGTCAGAGAGAGAGAGAGAGAGAGAGAGAGATACATACATACAGACACAGAGACAGATGCGTAAATTAAATAAGTACCCTCCTCACATCGACCCAATTCTCCACACTTTCGCTGACAGTTCCCACTGCCATTGCAAATTAGCACTTCCCTTACAACAACTTTGTTTTTTTATGATCAACACCCGGTGCAACGACAATCCGATCCGACAAAATACCATTTTCTCCTCTTTCTACCGTCAACTCTTTTCCCACTTCTCTCCCCTTTCTTACAACATTTGCCAACTTATATGCGTCAAGGCTTTCAAGGTACTCTAGCAATTCATTTTGCCCGACATCCATTGTGTTTATTTATAGTTTTACTTAAACGCCGTAAACAGTGAGCGGTTCAAAAAGAGCATTCGACCTGACGTCACGTGCACTCAAATGACTCGATGACATATGGCGCGAGCTGGACCGTCTTTTACGACAATACCACGTGACTGAACGAGACTTCCCGTCGGAGGTACATTTGTGGAGCGCATCGGTACGGTTATGTAGAAACAACATTGGTCTGGTACACTTGTGTATACATATATGTACCTCGGGTACATATGTGTAGTACCTGATACGACAACGACCCCTTCAGCGTCAGTATGCTGCATTGGTACCTGTTCTCTTTCAAATGTCTCTCAAAAGAGGATACGAAACTCCGAAGCGTGCATGGCTCATACTCTCCTCCATTCTTTTTTAAGGCCGACATTAAGAACTCGCACAGATGCAGATCAAGCTGTGTTGGTGGGATGAACTGGATGCATCTCATCTCTCCCTTGTTGATCAAGAATGAATTCAGAGCAGACATGTCTGTTTCAGTTTTTCTCATAGTGTTTTTGTTTTGGTTATCCTTCAAAAAGTGGTCTATATTTTGTTGTCTAGATATCACGTCCCCCAAATCAAAATCTAAATTGAATGTTGCCTTCTTACCGAAGATCAAGATCAATTTCCTCAAATTCTTGATCAAAAAGTTGTGAAAGAACATTTTCATCAAGTTGAAATTCAGCATCCATTTTTTCTTTAATTTTGGTTTTTTGCTACTTACAGTTATTTGTTGTTAAATGTTGTTGTTTACTGTTTTGTGTTGTTGTTTACTTTTGTTGTTGTTATTGTAGCAGACGTCAATGTATCAAAGGGACAAAACTCACGTTTGACAAATCAAGGGAGGTAATAAAAAAAGTAGTTCCGGCAGAGTGGATTTTTGAAAAGATATAGGGTTATATTTCACTCTGATAAACAGCAAATTCATTGGTTGTCATATAATATAATGAAAGCCTGCATTGAATTCCTCATTACCACGTCACTTCCGGTATATTTTACGGAAATTGCCGATCTGTTTTTGTTCGTTAATCGCAACCTAGCTTATTTTGAGCCCTGATTTTAAATGCTTATTAAAGTTATTGTTTTATATTTTCAATGAAAATTCTTATCACATTACGTTTATATGACTTTTCCCTACATATTTATCGCGTATTTGAATGTCATTCTTGGTTTCCTTTAAGGAATATGCTTAAAAAAAGTCACTAAATAATTATACATGAATATAAGCCAGTTGTAAATTTAAAGCTTAACAGACATATTTTGACACATAAGCAGCGGAAGAATTTAGAAAATAGTGTGGCAAAGGAAGAAATTGCTTATAATAAGCAATATCTTTTGCCGATATGTTTGCAACTTTTTTTCAAACAAATACGGTCATTTACGTTAAAGTCGACTTTGAAAACGCCTAGACACAAATATGGATACTCTGTGAATGAGTGTTGAATAGATTTGAAAAGATTGCAGGAAAGAAAGATCAACTGCTCATTATAAATTATTTCTCCTTCTGCCACAATGTATTTTAAAAATGTTCGTCTGCTGCAAATGCGTCAGCAAGTGTCGGAATGTGGGACAGGGCTAAAAACGGACGAAGTAAAACATAACTAACTGATTTATGTGTTTCTTAACTTGGCAGCATCACTCTTAAATCACTTCTATCATGCAGCTGTAAGGTAATTCACTGAATTGTTGAACTCATGTGTTGGTATATATAAGTTGGTCAGTTAAACCACTTAATGGGAAGTAAATGATGCGAAATCTGGAAAAGCGTTTCCTTCCCAGCCCCAACCCCATTAAACTGAGTAAACAATTAATTTAACATTTTACTCATCTAGCTGATCCATTGTTTTCTTAGACAAGAAGACTGGCCGTCCTCTATCAATCACCTTCAATAGTTTTCTTCAAAGTTTTCACGTGGAAAACAAGCAACGTCCCATGGAGGGCATGCTTTCAACGGATCAGAATCAATTTAACAATCTGCGAAGAGGGCCAGAGTGAACAGTTGTGCAACATTATTTTAAAATCAGTCATATACTTTTAGACAAGAAAATTATTAAAGTTTTCACTATAAATACATTTCAAAAATCGATTTAGAAGGTCACACAAGTAACATATTTGCAAAATTATTTCCATATCAGATCAATGCTTTTATAATAGAACATTTGTGAAGTTTTCAATATACTCATATAAGGAAATCAAGCTTCGCCTATGGCGGCCATACTTTTTTCACGGATATTCGATTAAGTGGAACATTTGAGCATTTATAGTTTCTGTATTTTTCCTTCTGTTTGATGATGCAGCAACCAATTATCTGCAATTAAATGTATGAACAACTTATAGATATCTACCTAAGGAACATTCCTATGAAATTATTTTAAAATAGTTCTATAAGAATAATGCAATCTTTGGTTACTTATAAGAGCTAATTAAGTGCAATATCTGTTTTTCCATTCTTTATCTGGCATTGGGTTGAGACACTGAAACGGTCACTGTACTAACTCAAAAGTCTAAAAAGGAACATGTGTTTTTTCAGTTATTGATTTGCTACTATGACTGTTTCGGGTCCAAGCTAACTCCCACTGAACCAGTCTGGTCATGATCAAGTACATGTATCAAGATTCTTTTTTCTGGAAAAATTCCAAAATTCCATCAAACACTTCAAATGAATTTCAAAATACATATCATGAATTCCTATCCCGATTTCTAACGGGCATGTCTCTGATTGGTCGAAATATTCCTTTAACGTTGTGTTTTTAGCTCACCTATGCACGAAGTGCAAGGTGAGCTATTGTGATCACATTTTGTCCGTCGTGCGTCGTGCGTCGTCAACATTTCAGCTTGTTAACACTCTACAGGCTACATTTTGCATCCAATCTTCATGAAAGTGTATCAGAACATTCATCTCCATCAAATCTTGGACAAGTTCGAAACTGGGCCATATGAGGTCAAAAACGAGGTCACTAGGTCAAATTGAAGCGAAATCTTGTTAACACTCTGGAGGCCACATTTTCAACTTGAGCATGTTGAAACTTTATCAGAATGTTTGTCTTGATGATATGTAGGTCAAGTTTGAATATGGGTCATGTCGGGTCAAAAAATAGGTCACTAGGTCAAATTGAAGGAAAATCTTATTAACACTCTAGAGGCCGCAATTTTTGCTTCAGCAGTTTGAAAGTTTGTCAGAATGTTTGTCTTAAAAATATCTAGGTCAAGTTCGAATATGGGTCATATCGGGTCAGAAACTAGGTCACTAGGCCAAATTGAAGGGTAATCTTGTTAACACTGTAGAGGCCACATTTTCAACTTGAGCATGTTGAAATATTGTCAGAATGTTTGTCTTAAAGATATCTAGCTCAAGTTTAAATATGGGTCAAATTGGGTCAGAAACTAGGTCACTAGGCCAAATTGAAGGAAAATCTTGTTAACTCTGTAGAAGCCGCATGTTTTGCTTCAGCAGCTTGAAATTTGGTCAGACTGTTGAGCTAAATGATATCTAGGTCAAGTTCGAATATGGGTCATGCAGGGTCAAAAACTAGGTCACTAGGCCAAATTGAAGGAAAATCTTGTTAACACTTTGGATGCCGCATTTTTTGCTTAAGCAGCTTGAAATTTGGTCAGACTGTTTGTTTAAATGATATCTAGGCCAAGTTTCGTCAGTCTCTTAACACTTTTCCCTCACGCTTTCTGACGACTCGGACGCACACGATCTTTGAAAACAGTGTTGCAAATAGAGAAATTACTCATAATGAGCAATTTCTCCCTTTGCCACAATGTTTTCAACGCTATTCAACAGTCACACTTTCATTCAGAAATTGTCCATACTTTTGTCTATATTGCTTTACAAGTTCTCGACTGCAGATTTGTTGTATATACGAAAGGGTTAAGCAATTATACACGTGCACGATCAAGTGAAATTATGTTACCGTCTCCGTAACGGGTTCTACCATATAATTTAAAAAGGGTATTAATTGCTTTCCCTCTTCTCTTGAACTAAGGATTGCAGGCATAGCATTACGACTGATACATCGGTATCAGGATGAAACATACCGGTAGACAGGGTGCAGAGGTAGAGCGTCGGCCTCTCGTATCAAAGGTATCGTATCGAGTCCCGCGATGAGAGGGCCTGCATTTTTGGGATTTTTCCACACAAACGGCGCGAGTACTGGTTAAGTCTTCAGGAAGCAGACATCGAGCGTGATTAATAGAAGCTGAAAGCTTGATTCGCAATCGATGTAAACTAAATAATGTTTAAAAAAAAACATACCGGTAGTACTAGTAATTACCCAGGAAACGCCGTGATCTAACTGAAATAATGTTGAAAGCGGCGTGAAGCAACATTCAAACAAATAGATAAATGATTGTTTTACAAATATTATTTTACTGCTTTAGGTTTAACGCCGTCTTCAAGAATTTTCCAATCATATCCCAACGCGGCAAGTTCGCATACCCACGTGTTTCCTGATTTACTCTGAACCAGAACTCTTCTCAACAGTCTTTCAAAGCAACTGACTACTCACCCCGTGGACTCTTATTCCATAGGTGAAAGACGAATGCCGCTTGTCTCATTGTCTATAGTCGAACGTTGAAAAGAATGATGGCCGAGCTTAGGTTGGAACTCATAGCCCCCCAAATTGACAGCCTGCGTCGCTAACGAAATAACGAGTCAGACTATATTGGGAATGACGCCTTTATGGCCCCGTGTCCCTCACCATTTTCGATCCCCTGGTGAACCCAAAGTTATCGATAGATTTTGTTTAAACTTAGTAGCTAAAAATATCTCGATGAAATATAATCACATTCGTCACGTTTCCCAAGTAGGGGTAACATCTTTTATACAGTATATGGTTACAACGTTTAGGGACACGAATGCCTTCAAGAGTTACTCCTCCCCGGATTACGTAATAAATTTAGTAACCTCTAGGGGTCAGGAATGTATGACCTTGACTTCCAATCAAACCCAGACCCCGAAACAAATTTAAGGGTCAAAGTTCAAAATGTTCGATTTGGACCACCTATCCGTTATACAAACATTTGCTTACCCCAAGTTCCCAATATTGACATGTGTCGGAATAATTTTTAAATTATTTACAAATACGGCAATATGAGTATCAAAAGTTGCGCACTGACAAGCCCTCATGGTTCAATCTCGGTCATTTATGCCCATATAATGAAATAAAGTCATTTTTCCATATTGCATAATGATAACGTTTGTGGCCCCCATGTCCCTAACACTATTTCTGGTCTTAAAGCTCTATACGGACATGGACAACAGCAAAATTGCAGGCGACCAACAGCATTTGATGACTCATTAAACATAAGGTATAAATCAAGTTGGTCACCCCAAGGTCTTTTGCACAGCAGCCGTTATTAGGGTTCAAACCTAGGTCCCAACAAATTCCTGTTTTGTTTAGAGGCAAATTTCTACACAAAAAAAGAAGTTTTAAGAAATGTTTTATAGCTGTCTTTCAATATCTGTTCTATACCTATCAATTACATATATACATCTTTCCCTGGCTACGGGTTTAAGGGTCCGGAAAGCTCGAACTTATGTATACCCTTTGGTACCTATTTTAGCCTCTTTCTGACAGTTTTGGGTGTCGGAAGGTGCCTCAGTGTTGTTTTTACGGATTATATCTGCATATATTTAAGCGTATGATCATTTTTGCGTCCGTTAGAGGCAAAACATGTAATTGCGGCGGGTGCAATGCAAGTGTTTGCTTATTGTTTGACTAAAGGAACTTCAATTACGTATTTCTCGCGTGTACGTGCTGCGATATTAACATATATACATGCTCCTTTTACATGTTGTGTTTCTTTGACTTTTCTGCTGACCGTAAGCATTTGATAAAACGTCTGAAAACCTCTTTGTTGGCTTTAAATTGACTACCCAAGGCATTTCAAGCCTGTATTTCTCATTTTTCGTGCTGTGATATGTCATATCGAGGCATGGATGCGTAGGTAAGGAATTAAGCTACACGTAAACAATCCTTTTGCATGTGTTTGTTTTGTGTATGTCCATACGCGCTTGATGTAAACTCTCAGAACCTATTGGTTCTTCTTTTGTCACTATGTTTTCAAAAAGCCGTCTGCTGCAGAGGCGTCAGAAAACGTCTATATGAGGGAAAGGGTCTTATTTAAAAATACTTGCTCACTTTGAAAATACCTTGACACAAATGTTTCTTTGGTGAATCTCTAACCAAGTTTGTTCAAATCATTCCGATCTGATGAGAAAAATAGCCACCAAGAGCGGTTGAGCTCATTTCCATATTTGTATACAGTATGAAAACTGAAAACTATTTAAGATCTTTTAAGTGAGTTAACGATATACATGTAAAACCATCATGGTGCTCTTGTAATGTTTTTTAAAAATAACGTATTGCATTATGACTAGAAGTAACGTTATGAAAGAATGGGTTTAAGGATATTCTTACTTGAAAGGCTCTTTCCCACATTTAGACATGTTTGAATGCTTGAAGCAGACTACTTTGGAAAACATTGGGACAAAATGAATAATTGATAAAATGTTTTTATCTCTATTCAATGATAAAACTTTCATTTATAGAGATTTTGATGTTTTTTAAAGTCATCTGGGAAAAGATTAACTTGCTTGTAAAATACGTTTCACATCCAAATTGTATGGGTCTAATGACAAGTGTGTAATATCTGTATAAATGTTTGTATTATTTTGAAACTTCCGAGAAACATTATGAGAAAGGAGAAATTATTCATAATGAGCAATTTCTCCTTTTTCCAACAATATTGTTTAACTTAACCCTTTCCCAGTTGTAGACGCATTATGATGCCTAGGAAGCAGACGACTTTTGAAATCATAGTGGCAAAAGGAGAAATTGCTCATTACCACAATGATTTCAACTCTATTCAATAATAATTTTTTCTATATTTCTGTCTAGATTTTTTAAAGTTGTCTGCTGCAGATTTGTCATATGTGGGAAAGGGTTAAAGTCATTTGTTTCACTTTGTAGGTGTCGATAAATGTAATACAACTGTATCTATTTTGTAGGTGGGAGAGTTTAGTTTGGCAGAAAAAGCTTATTTGGGAGAGTTAGAGAAAGTGTCTATGACGGATATTCAGAAAAGTCCAGAGTATTACTGCACATTAAACAGGTAGGTTAACCTTCATACCCAATTAATTTACCTTTCCCTCTCATAGATGATGTTTGATGCCAATAGCAATAGATGACTTTCAAAAAACACTTTGGGAAAAGGAGAACTGAATTGCTCAAATTTGCCAATTCTCCTTTTCCATCAATGTTTTCATATCTTTTTCAAATAGATTTTTACCATTTTTTTCTATAGTTAAATACACGTATATGTTATTACTCTGTCTTAAGTCAGTGCATTAGAAATAGCATATCAGGAACAAAATTAATAACAATTTAAATAAAACTCTTGAACTAACTTTAGTAACTAACAGTTGACGTTTTGTAAGATTTTGTGAGTAAGGCAGAAATGCTGGTGATGCAAAATTTCTGCTTTTCCCTCAATGTACACTACTCTGTCTCAAAAAATTCTTTCATTGATCAGAATTTTCTTTTTCGGGTGGTTTTTCAGTTTGGAAGAGTCTTAAAAGTTGCTTATTTGTCAAAACCATCTGAAAATTGTTTGCATTTACAGTATTTATTTTTCCTTTTTTCCCAACAGCAATTTAGGAAAATTCCTCTCATCTGTTGGATTGCTGGAAGCAGCTAAGACAGTGTATATTACCTTAATCAAACATTTGGAAGTGAACTATGGGGAGTCACACGGGACTATAGTATTTCACCATGTTACGCTGAGTTACAAATACAGGATAAGCACCCTGACGTCATCAAGGTTTGTGTCTTATGTTATATATAGTCTTGGTCAGTGTTCGGAATTAACTTTTTTGGCAGGTAGCGAGTACTTGTTACCTGCTTTGAAAGTAGGTAGCAAATTGATCTTTCAGGTAGCATTTAATTTAGTAAGATAAATTACATAAGCATGCTTATGCCTTTAAATTATTTTATCTTAAGACTTTAGTTTACTTGTGACAAATCAATTATTAATATGCATTTACTAAAACGGTTGGTGGAATTCTTATTGTCTGATGTAATGTTTTTTGTAGACCAATCAACTCGACAATTTGTTTGTTTGAACACATTGATATAAGTGTGTGTAATTTAACTTGATTACGCACAGATAGGATAGAAACATTGAGCAACAAGGAAACTGGTCCGTTTTTGTTTTGTTTTTGCTTTTGCATTTTTGGGGCTTATGTCAAGTTCTCATTTTAAGTAGAAAATTTGCTACTTGCTACTGCTAATTTCGAACCCTGGACTTTTGGTATTTTAATAGTTAAACGTTTGATTCGAGAGTGGGAGACAAGACTGTGACCCAGATATAGGTAGTACCGAGAGAGAGAGAGAGAAAAAAGAATTCTAGCTTCCCTCATTTGCTCTCATGATTGCTTGAATGGTATTACAACTGATGCATAATTTTATAACTTCAAGAACTGGTAATTTAAACTTTTCCCACATACAACAAATCTGCAGCAGACAGCTTTGAAAATTTCTTGGCAAACATATGGAAAATCCATATAAATGAAAGTATAATTATGGATTATTTTCTCCTTTTACCGGAAAGATTTCAAAAATCATCCTGCTTCAAAAATCATCCTGCTTCAAAAATCATCCTGCTTAATAGGCATAAGAAAGCCACTGCAATTGGGAGAGGGTTACTACAGAAGACTCCTGCGATATCCTGAAATATTGTTGAAAGTGGCTTACCATTCATGTAATCCATCTAAACATATTTGAGGAAGACAGTGGTGCAGCGGTAGAGCGTCAACCTCTTGTACCAACGGTCCCAGGTTTAATCCTGTGATGAGCGGGTTCTGACTTTTGGTTTTTTCCACACTAACGGCGCAAGTACTGGTTAAGCTTTCTGGAAACAGACATGAGCATGTTTAATATAAGCTGAAAGCTTGTTTTGCAATCAATGTAAAATAAATCAGTTTAAACCAAAAAGATTTCTGTCTAAAATAATCAAATGATTAGCTGCTGGCAGGTTTTGAAAACATTGCTGAATAAAAGGAAAAATAACACATTTAAAGACAAAGTAGAAAATAATTATTTAAGAGGAAAAGAGCTGAAATTCTTTTTTTTCCAACATATTTTCTTGAAGCGTTGCAGCACCAAAATATTGAATAAATCTTTGCATATCAAATGTTTCTTGTGATATTAAATCTGTATAATTATAAATCCATTTCAGAGTTTACAAGAACTGGCAAGTGTATATCGCGGTACAGGTAAAGTGACCTTGGACAATAGTTATCTTTGTGTGATGCTTACTTTAGATTTGTTACATGTATATAATAAATAATACCAACTAATATCTTTTTCACTTTCACATAAAAACTGTTTGTCCTCTGATAGAATCTGTTTTGAATTTCACAGTAACATTAATTGAATGTTACTTTCTCATCATATTAATAGCTCGTCTATTGTGATACCCTTGGTGTAGTCGGCGTCGTCCCAAAACTTTAACCTTACCTCATAACTCAAATACCATTTCACATGAAACTAGGTACAAATTTTACTGGAGACAATATGCATGTATATACCAGGTCACATAACTCAGGCTTTAAAAATTATTCATGCTAAATTTAACCTTGCCCATAACTCAAAAAATGTCAATCACTTTCAAATGAAACTTGGTACACATGTTACTCAAGACAATACACATGTAAAAACCAATTATCATAACTCTGGCATTAGTTTTTACTCAGTTATGCCCCTTATTCGACATAGAGAAAAAAGACAACCGTTGGAGTTCGCTCCACAGCGTTCTTGTTGATTACTCAATTTGATTGCCAAATATGCCTATTTTACTCATTAAACTGGAAGCATCTGAGGAATATAATAGGAACACTTAACAGAGGCAGTAAGAATTCAAATAGTTCAGATTTGTTCATTAACCCTTTCCAACATATAATAAATCTGCAGCAGATGACTTTGAAAACACTTAGCCAAAAATTTGGTAAATCTCTATGAATGATTGATTAGAGTAGAACAAATTGTGGCAAAAGTCGAAATTTCTCCTTTTTTGTCACAATGTCGAAATTTCTCCTTTTTTGTCACAATGTTTTAAAAAGTTGTCTTCTACACATATGCAGCAATTTGTCTTCTACCAATCAGTTAAAAGTCGATAATCGGCTATATAGAAATAAGAAGGGCAGTGTAACAAATGTGGGCATAACTTTCTTAATGTTTATTATATTTTAAGTTCGCATTCATATTTGGAAAGAACAAAATCTCTCGATTTCAATTATGTAATTTGCTTTAATTAGAAATAAAATTTAGGTGGGGGAATTTATATAAACATTAGGTGACCCTATATTCCTATTGAATTACATATGATTTTTGATAATTACACAGAAATTGCCATCAAATTTCGTTGGTTAATTAGTTATAACTTGTTTTCCTTTAAACTTTTTATAAGTTCGCATTCACATTCGTAAAGTATATTCATTTGTTTAAAGAAGGATATCATTTTTTATGAAATTAAGAAAGATTTAGGCGGGGGAATTAATGCTTTTGTCAAACAACATGTAAGTATTTTTTGTGTTCGGTGGAGTCCGTCAAACAGTAGCGGAAACTTACGAAGTTAATCGGATTTCACCGCTACTGGTTTTATGACTTCGATGTTTTATTGCAGGGCAATAAAATCTTATTCTTTCAGGGCAGGTTTTAAATATCTGGATAATTAAGAATTGAATTAAGAGTTAAATTTAAATCAAATATTTTTTATCCTCGCGCAATAACAATATGAATATTATTAAATAATAGCCCGCCGTTGACAGAATTATTACCTGTAAATTAAGGCCAATTATGTATTTGTCATATTTAAATGGGTTAAAAGAATAGGAATAATAATTCATTTTGAGTATCAGCGAAAAAAAAGTATACATGATACGTTGTCAATCTCACTAGGATTGATTATCCGATGTTGGTTATGGAAATAATACTGACCAAAAACTGTTAAATACATACGTTTGATGCGTAATAAAAAAAAAAAAAAAAAGATCATGTAATCTACACAAATGTTATTAACTTTACTAAAATCATCTTAGATTTATACACTTTATTGTTCACACAGTGTTTATGTATGTTGACAATATTTATGTGCAAACGGAAATGCGGT
Organism: Serripes groenlandicus; assembly: GCA_031761405.1. Classification (NCBI taxonomy): domain Eukaryota; kingdom Metazoa; phylum Mollusca; class Bivalvia; order Cardiida; family Cardiidae; genus Serripes; species Serripes groenlandicus. The sequence continues at coordinate 928,817 of JASEVX010000034.1, read as the reverse complement.
AAAAACTGTTTTCATAATATACAAACAAAAACATTTTAATTGCTACCTTTTTGCAATAAAAATATGCCAGCTTCTTGTAATTTTTATATAAAATGTGAACAAAATTAAGGAAACACAATTTGTGTTATTAAGATAACCCTTTTGTTATTAACACACTATTATTTCTAAAAAGTTAATTAAAACTATAAAAAGTATTTTCTTTTTTTTTAATACTGTTTATGACAACTCTCAATGGATACCGTTTTTGTAATTATGATGCTGTTTTTCAAAACATCATCTCAATTTTAATGTATTATTATAAGTGTCAAATGTGTGTATTCAGGTTAATCTGTAATGCTCTAATAGACACTACCCCGGGCGTTTTATAAGTTAATTGGGTCATAAAAACCAGGATTGACATTTTCTGCCATTTGTTATTATCAGCGTGACTTAATATAGATTAAATTAAAAGTTACGACATAATATTTATTATTATTGTTATCAGTTTCATGAAAATGTTTAATATCATTTCTGAATAATGGATTTTCTGTATTGTTTATTTTGATACAGGTTGGATTGATTTTATTTTCAAAGCAAATCCAAATATAATTTGAACTTATGAAGTATGGGTTCTGATCTTCGTATACAAAATAGCTAAAATCTGCATATTAAGCTGAGAAGTTAAAAATCTTACATTATCATTTTTGATTTTTTTTATATATATAGCGACTTTCAGTTTTATATTGGTGGCTGAAGTCAGCCCTAAGTGAATCTCTATGTTTTTTAATGACCAAAGTAAAACTGCTCGGATTATACTTTTTATTAAACACTTTATTATAAATTCATGCTTCGGCTTTTTTTAAATTAAATTAATGGTTATTTTTTTATGAAAAATCAATTTTAAACTTGATTTTATATTAAAACGTAAAACACAAATTTTGCTATGCTCTTTTAAATATAGCATATCCCTATAATAAAACCGTTAACCTACCAAGATTAAAACTGCTAAATCCGTTTGAATTACCCTGATGATTTATGATTTATGACCCCTACGAATTGCGTCGGTGATCTTCGTAAACTGCCGAAAGATAAGAAACTCCGGCGATCGATTAGGTGAAATATCGATAAAAGTTATTGAGTGAAACCGGAGAAGACAGATTGTTGGATATGAGATGCGTGAAAAATGTATCTGCATGTGGGACAGTGTTAAATTCTCTATGTTGTATTACAAAGCTGTGCCATGTGGGACGGGGTTAAATTCTCTATATTGTATTACACTGCTGTGCCATGTGGGACGGGGTTTAATTCTCTATGTTGTATTACACAGCTATGCCATGTGGGATGGGGTATAATTCTCTATGTTGTATTACACAGCTGTGCCATGTGGGACGGGATTTAATTCTCTATGTTGTATTACACAGCTATGCCATGTGGGATGGGGTATAATTCTCTATATTGTATTACACAGCTGTGCCATGTGGGACGGGATTTAATTCTCTATGTTGTATTACACAGCTATGCCATGTGGGAAGGGGTTTAACTCTCTATGTTGTATTACACAGCTGTGCCATGTGGGAACGGGGTTTAATTCTCTATGTTGTATTACACAGCTGTGCCATGTGGGATGGGGTTAAATTCTCTATGTTGTATTACACAGCTGTGCCATGTGGGAACGGGGTTTAATTCTCTATGTTGTATTACACAGCTGTGCCATGTGGGACGGGGTTAAATTCTCTATGTTGTATTACACAGCTGTGCCATGTGGGACGGGGTTTAAATCTCTATGTTGTATTACACAGCTGTGCCATGTGGGAACGGGGTTTAATTCTCTATGTTGTATTACACAGCTGTGCCATGTGGGAACGGGGTTTAATTCTCTATGTTGTATTACACAGCTGTGCCATGTGGGAACAGGGTTTAATTCTCTATGATGTATTACACAGCTGTGCCATGTGGGACGGGGTTAAATTCTCTATGTTGTATTACACAGCTATGCCATTTGGGACGGGGTTAAATTCTCTATGTTGAATTACACAGCTGTGCCATGTGGGACGGGGTTTAATTCTCTATATTGTATTACACAGCTGTGCCATGTGGGACGGGGTTTTATTCTCTATATTGTACTACACAGCTGTGCCATGTGGGACAGGTTTAATTATCTATGATGTATTACAGAGCTGTGCCATGTGTGGGACTGGGTTTAATTCTCTATATTGTATTACACAGCTATGCCATTAGGGACGGGGTTAAATTCTCTATGTTGTATTACACAGCTGTGCCATGTGGGACAGGTTTAATTCTCTATGATGTATTACACAGCTGTGCCATGTGTTGGACGGGGTTAAATTATCTATGTTGAATTACACAGCTGTGCCATGTGGGACGGGGTTTCATTCTCTATATTGTATTACACAGCTGTGCCATGTGTGGGACTGGGTTCAATTCTCTATATTGTATTACACAGCTATGCCATTTGGGACGGGGTTAAATTCTCTATGTTGTATTACACAGCTGTGCCATGTGGGACGGGGTTAAATTCTCTATGTTGTATTACACAGCTGTGCCATGTGGGAACGGGGTTTAATTCTCTATATTGTATTACACAGCTATGCCATGTGGGACAGGGTTAAATTCTCTATGTTGTATTACACAGCTATGCCATGTGGGATGGGTTAAATTCTCTATGTTGTATTACACAGCTGTGCCATGTGGGAACGGGGATTATTCTCTATATTGTATTACACAGCTGTGCCATGTGGGACGGGGTTAAATTCTCTATGTTGTATTACACAGCTGTGCCATGTGGGATGGGTTAAATTATCTATGTTGTATTACACAGCTGTGCCATGTGGGACGGGGTTAAATTCTCTATGTTGTATTACACAGCTGTGCCATGGGTTATTGGGTCTGGCTGTTGTCTATATCATGAAGGAGAAGATGCCGGAAGCTAAGTCACTCATGACTAAGGCTCTAGAACTCTCCACTGAGGTTTTGGGAAAGAGGCATCATTATGTGGCAGCCATCTTCACACAGGTTAGTGATTTCTCTAACCCTTTTTTACATACAACAAATCCGCAGCAGATCTAGAAAACAATATGTAAAACCTCTATAAATGAAGGAATAATTACTGAAAAAAGTTAAAAACGTTCTGGCAAAAGTTGAAATGTCTTTTTTTGAGCAATTTCTTCTTATTGTCACAATATGTTTAAAAGTTGTCTGCTGCATGGCGTCTGTTTGTGTGAAAGGGTTAATATTTCGTGCTTTACTTGCTGCAGATGTTTTTCGATGTCATTTGCAGTCTACAACTTTTGAAACATTCAGGAAAAATAAGATTGCTTAAAATTTAATAGCCATTTTTAGCTCAACTAAAAGTGCAGTTCATGAGCAATTTATTCTTTTGCCATAATATTTTCACAGTCGTTTGCTGCAAAGTCGTACCAGAAGCATTATTAGCACAGATTCTCGAAATCTAATAAGTCAATTTTAGCTCAATTTCCAAAATAGATTTCTGCACACCTGCTCTTACTTTGCTTTTGGCCATCTCGTAAAAACGCACCTAAGCTAAACGGTTTAGCCCTTTCAGACCTGCAGCAACTAACTTTTAAAAAAATATATGCAATAATATTGAAAATCCCTTGAAATGAAACATTGAATAGAGTTGAAAACATTGTGACAAATGGAGATATTACTCATTATGAGTTATTTCACCATTTGCCACAATGTTTTCAAAAGTCATCTGTTGCAAAGGCGTCAAAAAGCTTCTGTTTTTGGGAAAAGGTTTTGAACTACTGTTTCTGTTTTCAGCTAGGGCAACTCAGTTACAAACAAGGACGACTGGATGAAGCCCTTGGATATTATCTACAGGATCTTAAAGTCACGAGGGGTGAAGTCGGAAACAGTCATCCCAGAATGGCCACAGTCCTTAATGAAATCGCCCTCGTCTATGATGACAAAAATGATGAAATGGCAGGAAAATTATACGAGACAGCCCTAATGATTATTCTGGAGACGTTTGGACCTAACTATCTTGGCACAGGAACAATTAGGTAATTGGACCCTTAAGCATGATACAGCAGGCGACTTTTGAAAAGCAGTATGGCTCATAATGAGATATTTCTCCTTTTGTAACAATGCCTTCAACTCTGTAATTGTACTTTCATAGATTGAGATTTCCATTTTGTTAGTGTGTATGAGTATGTATGTGGTGAGAAATCCATCCTTAATGACGAAAGGACTGAATGATTTATTTCACACATCTGAAATTCAGATCCTTGATCCACAAACAAACCATTCAAAAATTAGATCAAATTCTTTATTAACCTTTTTGCACATACAGACGCCTCTGCAGCAGACAAACGTTAAAATAATTGTGAAAAACGGTGAAATTTCTCAAAATGAGCTATTTCTCCTTTTGTCACAGTGTTTTCACTTCTTTTTTTATCTGGTTTTATATTTGGGGGGTAAGTATCAAACAAAGAGATCTTGTACATTGTTGTCTATTCCATTTTATGAGTAAGATTTCATTTAGAATTGTAGTTAAAACTTTGCAAATATAAATATATCTGATCAGTGAAAACAGTTTTGATACCAATCTGCCTTATGTGTTGTTCAAAAATAAAGGTCACTAACTTTCCCTGTGATTTGTGGCATCATTTTCAACTGATCAAATTTTTCTTTATTTAACCTTTTCCCACACACAACATATTTGCTGCAGTATGCAACTTTGAAACATGATTTTACATCTAGTCAAAAATATGTAAAATCTCTACAAAATTAGTGAAGGTATAATAATCGAAATAAATTGAAACACTGTTGTGAAATGAGAAATTGTTCATCATGAGCAATTTCTCCTTTTGCCATAATGTTTTGAAAATGCCTCTGCATGATGGAAAGTTTTAATATAAATTCTTTAGAAACAAACATAATATGAGTCAGTGCATGGAAAAGGTACATTAACCCTTTCCCTCATATAGACGCTTTCTGACGCCTCTGCAGCAGACGGCTTTTTGAAAACATAGTGACAAAAGAAGAAATTGCTCAAAATGAGCAATTTCTCCTTTTTTCACAATGTTTTCAACTTTAAGTCATAGGTTATCCATTCAATCATAGAGATTTTCAATTATTTGACAGAATACGTTCAAAGTCATCTGCTGCAGAATTGTCGTATGAGGGAAAGGGTTAAGTTGTTATTTCTGAACGATGTACATGTAGGTTCGGATCAGCCTGTACATCTGCTCTGTCTTATAAGAATCTTCACAAGTTGACCGAAGCTTCAAACAAGCTTTTCTAAATAATATGTACCAGTGGAGATTTAGATCAGAGTATATGTATGCATAGGCTGATCTTGATTTACACTGTTCCCAAAAGTCAGCTTGTACCTTTTCCCATGCACAGGATCATGATATATGTACCATAGAAGGTAGCAGTGCATGTATATAGATCAAATATTGCGTTTTACAGGTACAATCTGGGAACATTTTATCTTGCAAACAATCACTTTGCTAAGAGTAAATATCAGATGGAAGAATCCTACAAGGTCCATGTGAATTTCCTGGGTGAAGACCATCCATCATCGAAAAGTGTGAAATCAGCATTAGAGACTATCACTAAAATGGTGTGAATACACAATACGTAACTTACACCAATTGAGAACAAGTTTAAACTTATGAAAAACTTAAAACAAAAATTGTTGACTTGTATAAACATATTTTTTCTTTAACTCTTTTCCCTCATATAGACGCTTTCTGACGCTCAGCAGCGGACAGCTTTTTGAAAACATAGTGCCAAAATAAAAAATTGCACAAAACATGCATTTTCTCCTTTTGCCACAATGTTTTCCACTTTTAGTCATAGGTTATCCATTCATTTATAGAGATTTTCCGTATTTTGACAAAACATGTTCAAAGTCGTCTGCGGCAGAATTGTCGTATGTGGGAAACAGACTTGGAAACAGACAACTTACCATTTATGAATGATTTCAAACATTATCTGAGACATTGTGACTGGACAGGTTATCTAAAGGAACACACTATAAGAGGAACTTAACTTTTTTAACCCTTTCCCTCATACAACCAATCTGCAGCAGATGACTTCAAAAACAGCATGGCAAGAATATGGAAAAGCTCTTTTAATGCAAGTATAATAGTTGAATAAAGTTGAAAACATTTTGGCAAAAGGAGAAATTACTCATGAATATTTCAAAAGTCGCCTGCTGCAAAGGTGTGAAAAATTGTCTGTATGTGGGTAAGGGTTAAAAGACGATTCCTTGATATTTTTTGAAAACATCTGGATAAAGGCGTATTGTAATATATATATATATTTTTCAATTTATAACTTTATTAGCCACGTGCATTGGTATGGGCAGGTCGTGGCCATCCTACTTCATACCTTATATCGAAAGTTAGTAAATGTGAATTGTGTAATGCGCATTGATATACTAGTAATAGACATACAGTTTTTAAGGTTTTCGATATGGAATTGTATTTAAAGCTGTTTTCAACATCATTATCAATTATCAATTATATTAGTTATTGAAGATCCCTGGGTAAACACACCAGTACTTGCTAGGATACGTGTTTTGACAAAGGACACTCCACCATAACCGCTTCAACAGTGTATCGGACCGTTAATGGTGTGAAAAAAAACATTGTGAGAAAAGAAGAAATTGAAATTGATTGTATTGGCAATGGCAACTTTTCCTCTTTCCAATGTGTTTTCGAAAGTTGTCTTTTGTAGAAGCAACAGAAGTTGCACATACCAGGTACGATCAAGATCCTTATGGCTTTCTTCTAACTCAGAAAATGATATTTTGAAAAAAACTTTTTTGGAGGATTTTGATATGTGAATACTGAATAGACTTCTGATAACAAATTTGTTTATGTCATTTATTTATTCTATAGCCCTCCATTTGTATAGTGCATATAGTTTGTTTAATTTTGTTTTGAGAAGGTTTATGATGAATTGTTATGCAGATTTTACACAATGGCTAGTTTATATGATTATGATAGTTTACATGAGAAAATCAACAATTTCCCACAAACAACAAGTTAACCATGTAATGACACTTACCGGTAATAGAAATAATTTGATACAATTTTGAAAACATCAAAAGGGTGTCTGCTGCATAATTTGTGTATGTTGGAAAGGGTTAAAGCTTGAAGGTCAAGGCTGAGCTGCCTTTTCAAACTTTACATTCTGTTACTAATCTGTTTATTGAAGAAATAAAGTTAGGGTATTGTGATACCCTTGGTGACGTCCTCAGCGCCTGCCTCTGCATTGTCACACAACTTTAACCTTAAATCATAATTCAAAAACCATTCAACATTTTCAAATAAAACTTGGTACACATGTTCCTAGGAACAAAACCCATTTCAATACCAAGTCACATAACTGTGGCTTCAATAATTATTCAGTCATGCCAGTTTTTCGACTTAGAAACAAACAGATAAGTGTTCACATCGCAGCACTCTTGTTTTGTTATAGCTTCGCCATTCATTTTACATTGAATTTGCAAGACAATCATTTTTATGAAATGTGCTTACACTGAATTTACAATATTTTCTCATTCAACCAGAGACCTGATTATGATATCAAATACAGTTTTTGGCTTTAACCTTTTCCCACTTGCAGAAGCATTTTGACACATCTGAGGAAGTTGTCTGTACGTGGGAAAGGATTAATCTATAACTTCCATGTCCTTGCTTATCTACATGTATTGTCTTCGTTTCAGTGAAACTGTGAGAAGCTTAGATACATCAATATGAGAAAACACTAAGAAATGGAACATGCGCATATTATTTGACTTGAATATCAGTAAGGTTCTATGTGGTTACCAAAGGCTAATCGGCCATCTCCACCCAGCTTCAGTTTCTATAAATAGATTATCAAGGCCGAGAATACGCCACATGACTTGAGATTACGCAGGCTCCCAAGAGGTGTATAAGTTTCAATTGGCGATAAATAACTGAAAACTTATCATGTTTCAAAAATAATTAATATTTTGCTCTTAAATATTATATTTCATACGTTTTCACACATTGATCACTCTGGATCGTCCTTACCATATCAACCAATCAAATTACAGCTTTTGACTATCACTCGTCATAACAAATCTGTAACAGCAGTTTTTAAAAAAATATCCAGGCAAATATATCGAAAACATCTGAAAAAAAAGGATAATTCTTGACTTAAGTTGAAAAGCATTGTGACAAAATTTTACTTCTACAAATACATCTTCCTCAAAAAAAAAATCAAAATTGATTATTTTAGGGACAATTTTAATGGATAGATAAATGTGGAATATACTTTCATATATATACCTTTTTAATAGTTTTTGCGAAGATGTTTTCAAAGTCGACTATTGCATAGTTTTAGTATGTTGGTTAAAGATAACATTTTGTAGTCGATGTAACTTTTTGTTATACACTGTCTAATTTATTAATGCCTCTTGTTAATAATTTAGTTCTATTTACATAATTTACATTCTTCTTTATTTTTAATAAACTTTTCCATAGTAATAATGTTTTCGTAGACTATTGTGTTTGATTAGAACTTGTCAGTTGTGTAAAGGTAGAGCATCCAACTCGGGTGCAGGAGGTCAAATGTTTGATCCCAGGCCGGGTCATAATAAAGACACTGTGGCTTTTATTCCCTGGTACTCAAGATTGTTGGGTTAGCATTGTGACAAGGATAAATGAACAAGTAGTACTGGTTATCTACCCAGAAAAAGCATGATATAACTGAAGAATTGTTAAAAGTGGCGTAAAACAAAACCATGAAAAATCACTGTGTTCATCACATGAAAGCCTTTGAGCAACGAGCCTATATTATGAAAAGTAACTGATAACACTTTCAAAACTTGTCTGCTAGAGCTAGATATGTCAAAATGTATCTGCAAAGGGGGAAGTGGATAACCCACTCACTACCGCATGCACTCTTGGTGTTTCACCAACCTTAGTAGTGTAACAATTAGTCTATAGTAACCTGCCCCTACCAGTTGGTCAGCATAAACCAATAATGGTAGTCTTGAGTAACCTGCCCCTACCAGTACATTTTATGGTCAGCATAAACCAATGACTGTAGTCTGGAGTAACCTGCCTCTACCAGTACATTATAGGGTCAGCAGAATTCAATGATGGTAGTCTGGAGTAACCTGTCCCTACCAGTACATTATATGGTCAGCATAAACCAATAACTACCAGTACATTATATGGTCAGCATAAACCAATGACTGTAGTCTTGAGTAACCTGCCCCTACCAGTACAATATAGGGTCAGCATAAACCAATGACTGTAGTCTGGAGTAACCTGCCCCTACTAGTACATTATATGGTCAGCATGAACCAATAATGATAGTCTGGAGTAACCTGCCCCTACCAGTACATTATAGGGTCAGCATAAACCAACCAGTAACTGTATTCTGGAGTAATCTGCCCCTACCAGTACATTATAGGGTCAGCATAAACCAATCATGGTAGTCTGGAGTAACCTGCCCCTACCAGTACATTATAGGGTCAGCAGAATTCAATAATGCTAGTCTGGAGTAACCTGTCCCTACCAGTACAGTATAGGGTCAGCAGAATTAAATAATGGTAGTCTAGAGTAACCTGTCCCTACCAGTACATTATAGGGTCAGCATAAACCAATAATGGTAGTCTGGAATAACTTGTCCCTAACAGTACATTATAGGGTCAGCAAAATTCAATAATGCTAGTCTGGAGTAACTTGTCCCTACCAGTACTTTATAGGGTCAGCATAAACCAATACTGGTAGACTGGAGTAACCTGTTCCTACCAGTACATTAAATGGTCAGCATAAACCAATAATGGTAGTCTGGAGTAACCTGTCCCTACCAGTACATTATAGGGTCAGCAGAATTAAATAATGGTAGTCTAGAGTAACCTGTCCCTACCAGTACATTATAGGGTCAGCCTAAACCAATAATGGTAGTCTGGAGTAACTTGTCCCTACCAGTACATTATATGGTCAGCATAAACCAATAATGGTAGCCTGGAGTAACCTGTCCCTACCAGTACATTATAAGGTCAGCATAAACTATTATGTTAGTCTGGAGTAACCTGCCCATACTAGTACATAGGGTCTGCATGAAATATTATGGTAGTCTGGAGTAACCAACCCCTACCAGTACATAAAAGGGTCGGCATAAACTATTATGGAAGTCTGGAGTAACCAGCCCCTACCAGTTCATAGGGTCAGCATAAACCAATAACTAGTCTGGAGTAACCTGCCCCTACCAGTACATTATAGAGTCAGCATAATCCAATAATGGTAGTCTGGAGTAACTTGTCCCTACCAGTACATTATAGGGTCAGCATAAACCAATAATGGTAGTCTGAGTAACCTGTCCCTACCAGTACATTATAAGGTCAGCATAAACTATTATAGTAGTCTGGAGTAACCTACCCATACTAGTACATAGGGTCTGCATGAAATATTATGGTAGTCTGGAGTAACCTGACCATACCAGTACATTAAAGGGTCGGCATAAACTATTATGGTAGTCTGGAGTAACCTGACCATACCAGTACATTAAAGGGTCGGCATAAACTATTATGGTAGTCTGGAGTAACCTGACCATACCAGTACATTAAAGGGTCGGCATAAACTATTATGGTAGTCTGGAGTAACCTGACCATACCAGTACATTATAGGGTCTGCATGAAATATTATGGTAGTCTGGAGTAACCTGACCATACCAGTACATTAAAGGGTCGGCATAAACTATTATGGTAGTCTGGAGTAACCAGCCCCTACCAGTACATAGCGTCAGCATAAACCAATAACTAGTCTGGAGTAACCTGCCCCTACCAGTACATTATAGGGTCAGCATAAACCAATGACTAGTATGGCGTAACCTGCCCCTACCAGTACATTATAGGGTCAGCATAAACCAATAATGGTAGTCTGGAGTAACCTACCCCTACTAGTACATTATAGGGTCAGCATAAACCAATGACTAGTATGGCGTAACCCGCCCCTACCAGTACATTATAGGGTCAGCATAAACCAATAACTAGTATGGAGTAACCTGCACCTACCAGTACATTATAGGGTAAGCATGAACCAATAATGGTAGTCTGGAGTAACCTGCCCCTACCAGTATATTATAAGGTCAGCATAAACCAATAACGGTAGTCTGGAGTAACCTGCCCCTACCAGTACATTATAGGTTCAGCATAAACCAATAACTAGTCAGAAGTAACCTGCACCTACCAGTACATTAAAGGGTCAGCATAAACCAATAACTAGTCTGGAGTAACCTGCCCTATCAGTACGTTATAGGGTCAGCATAAACTATTATGGTAGTCTGGAGTAACCTGCCCCTACCAGTACATAGGGTCAGCATAAACCAATAACTAGTCTGGAGTAACCTGCCCCTACCAGTACATTATAGGGTCAGCATAAACCAATAATGGTAGTCTGGAGTAACCTGCCCCTACTTGTACATTATAGTGTCGGCATAAACCAATAATGGTAGTGTGGATTAACCTGCCCCTACCAGTACATTATAGGGTCAGCATAAATCAATAATGGTAGTCTGGAGTAACCTGCCCCTACCAGTACATTATAGGGTCAGCATAAACCAATAATGGTAGTCTGGAGTAACCTGCCCCTACTAGTACATTATAGGGTCAGCATAAACCAATAACTAGTCAGGAGTAACCTGCACCTACCAGTACATTAAAGGGTCAGCATAAACCAATAACTAGTCTGGATAAACCTGCCCCTACCAGTACATTATAGGGTCAGCATAAACCAATTATGGTAGTCTGGAGTAACCTGCCCCTACCAGTACATAGGGTCAGCATTATAAGTTATTGGGTTTGTTACTGACCCACTACGGAAATATAGGGGGTCTGTAGGATTCATAGGGGGCGAGGCGATAGCCGAGTCCCCCCTATTCATCCAACAGACCCCCTATATTTCCGTAGTGGGTCAGTAACAAACCCAATAATGTATTTATTTTGTCGACCACTTTAAACTGACTATACTGTAACTTGTTGATATTTGTTGGTAGCATAGTATGACGTCATGAGTAAAAGATCTATCAATATTGATTAAAGAATTGGAATAGATATTTTACTTAAACAAATACACCGGTTTAACATGAACACATTTATTTCAATTCATTTCGTTTCTTTCTGGGTAACTGGTAACATTTCAGAGCCACTTTACGAAAACCAACCGTTGAACTGACTTTTTTACTTTACTCACCCCCTATAGAAATATAGGGGGTCTGCACGTGACACGCTTTAACCAATGAAATTGCTAGAATTTCGTGGGAGGCGAAATATAAAACAATAACTAGTCTGGAGTAACCTGCCCCTACCAGTACATAGGGTCAGCATAAACCAATAACTAGTCTGGAGTAACCTGCCCCTACCAGTACATTATAGGGTCAGCATAATACAATATTTGTAGTCTGGAGTAACCTGCCCCTACCAGAACATTATAGGGTCAGCATAAACCAATAACGTCAGCTCCCATTTAAAATAGTGTAGCAATTCAAAAGGCTATATAGACAAATCTTGTTTTTGGACCAGTCAGTTAATCTTTCAAACTTTGGAACAGAAAGTAGTTTGCTTCGTTATTCTTGTATTGGTTCAAGTTGAAATGGTCCACTGTAGAGTTTACGAAAATCATTTGTATATTAACTTTTTTACTATATATGTGCAGAGACATTTAAATACGATAATCTTACACCTACAAAACAATCACAATTTACAACAAAGTTTTTGTATTTAGATACAAGGGAGTCCAGGTGCGATACCTTTGCTCTTTTCGAAAAGACCCCTTGGTTCTTTTACGTGCCCGGTGTATAGCACCAATACATGCGAAGTTATTTCTCCTGTACCAGTACTTGACCTCTAGTTGAGTGGGAGTCACTTAAAAGCACCTCTTAATTTTACTGAATCCGGACCGGGATTTGAACCCCATACCTCTGGATTGACAGTCCAGTGTGTTAATCAGAAACGAGTTTAAGTGCAGTGTTACAAGAGAAAGTTGATGCAAAGTATCAATGTCGCCAGAAGGCTGCATTAATTTCTTTTTACCACACATCATGAATAAACAAGAGGGCCATGATGGCCCTGGGAATCGCTCACCTGATTTTTTTTTTTTCACTTTAGCTATATAAGCCCCGCCCCCTGGCAGCCATAGTTTCCGACCAATTAACTTGGCTTGAAAGAATCTGATAGAGGGTCACCCTAGGAACATTTCTACAAAATTATTTGAAAATCGGCCGGACACTTTCGTAGAAGAAGATTTTTAACTTTTCACTATAGCCATATAAGGCAAAATAGCCCCCCCCCCCCCCCCCCCCCCTGTGGCCATGTTTTTCAACCAATCAACTTTGATTGAAGGAATCTGATAGAAGGTCATACAAGGAATATTTCTACAAAATTATTTGAAAATCGGTCTGACACTTTGGGAGGAGAAGCTTTTTTAAGTTTTCACTATAGCCATATAAGGCAAAATAGCCCCGCCCCCTGGCGGCCATGTTTTTTGACCAATCAACATGGCTTGAAGGAATCTAATAGAGGGTCATCCAAGGAGCATTTCTACAAAATTATTTGAAAATCTGCCAACCCGTTTGGGAGAAGAAGATTTTTTAAGTTTTCACTATAAGGCAAAATAGCCCTGCCCACTGGCGGCCATGTTTTTCGACAATCAACATGGCTTGAAGGAATCTGATAGTGGGTCACTAAAGGAACATTTCTACAATATTATTTGAAAATCGGCCTGACACTTTCGGAGGAGAAGATTTTTTAAGTTTTCACTATAGCCATATAAGGCAAAATAGCCCCGCCCCCCTGGCGGCCATGTTTTTCGAACAATCAACATGGCTTAAAGGAATCTGATAGAGGGTCATCCAAGGAACATTTCCACAAAATTATTTGAAAATAGGCCTGACACTTTCGGAGAGAAGATTTTTTAAGTTTTTACTATAGCCATATAAGGAAAAATAACCCCGCCCCCCCCCCCCCCCCCCTGGCGGCCATATTTTTTGACCAATCAACATGGCTTGAAGGAATCTCATAGAGGGTCATCCAAGGAACATTTCTACTAAATTATTTGAAAATCTGCAAAACCAGTTTGGGAGAAGAAGAATTTTGAAGTTTTTTTCATTTCGTTGCCATGGAAACCAGAATTCTGCATGGATCCCAAATATTTGAAGGAAATCTGGTGAGGTCATTGAGAGGATGCTTTCTGTGAAGTTTCATCCAAATTGACCCACTGGTTACTGAGAAGAAGAAGTTGACGCACGACGCACGACGCACGACGGACGACGCACGATGGACGCCGGACAAAAGGCGATCACAATAACTCACCTTGAGCAAAGCTCAGGTGAGCTAAAAATTGTACAAATGAGTCATCGTGACATTCATAAGACTAAATATATACATGGGGCTTTCATTAAGGATTAATATCAGAATTTTTGAAATTCCACA